>CM045750.1:14246918-14271918 GCA_024760905.1 Plotosus lineatus
GAGGGATTTTAGTCCATTCCTATATACATTAGATTCAGATTTAGGATGTTCGTGAGTTTTGTCACATGAACTGCTCACACATTTCTATCCGATTCCTCAGAGTTGATTACCACAAAGATTTGTTTACAGTTATCACTGTAAAATGGGTGTGAAAGCAAAAAAATCACCTTCTCTTGCAACTCACTAATATCGAATAATTTCCTCAATAATATTTTGCACAAATTGGAGCATTTGTAACTGCAGCATTTTAAAATGAGCTGAAATTCTTTATAAGATGTGATAATAATGACCAATCTGGAGATGACTAGGCTGGGTTCAGTTCACTCCTGGTCAGTGATTTCAATAAGGTAAGATAAAAAAACCACCCTATAGGCCACACCTTTGACCTTTGTTTAGATTCTGACCAGGCAGAGGTAATCATTGTTGGAGATACCCGATGAACCCTATCCTAACCTGCACGAAAACACAAGAAGTAATATGGACCACAAAAGCACACAGTGATTACATACATATATATATATATATATATATATATATATATATATATATATATATACTGTGTTAATCCCATAAGAGAAATGATTTCCTCTGCATTTAACCCATGGAAAGTGAGCGCACACAATGTAAACAGTGAGCACATACACACACTTGGAGCAGTGGCCTGCCACACACACACACACACACATTAGGGACACCAGGAGAACAGTTGGAGGTTAGGTACCTTGCTCAAGGGTACTTTGGCTATTTATATGGAGGAAGGAAAGGTGCTGCTCAGTCCCCCACAACCACACATTTTTCCTGCTGGAACGGGAATCAAACCAGTGACTTTTTAGTCTTAAAGCCGCTTCTCTAACCATTAGGCTACGGCTGCCCTTCATTTGTAGATTCACAGACAATGCTTGTATATACATTATGTACACATAGAGAAATGTATAAGTTGCTTGTTTTGAATATATAACTTAATCTAAATAATCTGTAAATCTGCTTTGTGAAATTTTTATTGTTAAAAGAACTACATAAATAAAATTGCAATAAACATTTCACTCTGTAGATTGCTGCAGGAGCACATGCTCTGGTGTTGTTAAATTCACATCAGCACATTCACATTGAATTTACGAAATGAACACAGGAAATCACATAAATAAATGCTGTACAACTGTGAGTAGACCACAGCACACTCTGGTGCAAAATACGCTTCACCCTCATGAAAATATATGAAATGCAATTTGTGAACCTAACTAAAATAATTGCATTTCATATATTTTCATTAGGCTGGTGGACAGATGGAATATCTCAGTGACTGCAAGTTGATTCAGAATCAGTAATAATTTCTTGCAGATTGTCGAATGTGATTAAAAAAAAAATACACTCCTGTGATAGAGTGATCCATTAGAACCCATTGCAGTGTAACTTCTCCAGTCTATTACGGTGTATAATGTAAATACATTAAATAGCATTCCTGGAGTTGCATCTTGTATTGCAATAATAAAGTATTTATTTAGGTCAGGGGTCAGCAACCCGCGGCTCCGGAACCGCATGCGGCTCTTTCACCTCTCTGATGCGGTGTATTTTATGGTGGCCAACGGCTGCAAACGTGCTTCATCTACAAAAACCACCGCATCACCAAAAACAACTGCCAAAAGAAAATGCCGCTTATTTACTCACATCGGAAGCACTCCGGGCTCCCAGGGGTAAAGAATTAAACCAGTTTTCACCTGAACAGTGGTAGAATCTGCCTAAGGCTGAGTCCTGCAACGGTCGGGTACCCACAGGTACCCAGCGGGTAACCTTGCAAAAATGCTCTTTTAGGGTTGAAAATTTCATAGATAAAAATTAATAGTCATGGGTGTGGGCGGATATTTATTTGGTGCTGGCTGAGTGATTTTATGTGTGTGTGTTCTTGTGGACATGACTATTGTTATATTAATTAGCTACATAAAGAGTCTCTGTGTGTTTGATCTGCTGTTGGTGGAAGGAGCATGCCACCAAACCCTTGCGCTCATTGTAAGGAGTGTTCTTGCCATCCCAGCAGCAGCGCAGCCAGCGAGAGAGATTTTTCCGCCGCCAGGTTTGTAATCCAGGAACGGAAATCATAACTGAAGTAACCACTCTGACAATGGTCGGCCAGTGCAATATTAAGCATTTTAAAAGAATTTTTTTTTTTAATAATTCTTCATATACTTTTCTGTATTGCTGTCATTTTTGTCAATTAAAATGATGACAAAACAACATTAATATAATGAAAAAAAAGAAAAAGAAGATCCCACGAAGGGAGTGATGGTGAGGATTGCTACCCAACCCGTTAACACATCTGGCTGCACCCTGTCCCTCCCTTCGAGGGATAATTATTCTTTTTCTTTATAAAAACACAAGAAGGACTCAAATACATTCATTCATTTACTGAACCGTTTAATTCTAATTAGGGTCGCGGGGAGGCTGGCGCCCCATCCCAGCCAACTCTGGGATGAGGGCAGAGAACACCCTGTACAGTTCGCCAGGTCATCACAGGGCAGGAAGACACTGACAGCGATGCAGTTACTCTTGTTGAAAGTGAGCAATGGTTGTTTTTTACATGAACATCAACCATAGACAGTAGTGAGAGACATGGCCAGCCCTTGATAACCCAGTTAGCTGCACTGGGGGTGACAGCCCATGGAGAGTGGGGCTTGAACCCTCAACATTGGCCCCAAGTGCAATGTTTGTGTGCTGTTATGTGCACAGGCTTAACCTGGTGTTGCCTCAGGGCAAAATGCTTGTCCGAATCCAGAATCGTTTTTGCATCTCTCTCTGGGTATTCCACATTTTCTTTTTTAAAATGCATCAAGAGGATGCCTTTTTACAAGTTTCCAGGGTGTTATATACTCCTCAGAAATACCTTTAGTCAGTATACATTTTCCCCAGGAATGTGTGTTGTAGCAAACTGCTATGAGATATGAACTAGGTGGTCCTGCAGATCTTTGAATGGATTATCAAGGATGAAACCATAGTAGATGAAGAACACTAGATCCTGCCAATGGCTTCTTAAGAACACTGGAAGATTTTGAGTTTCATGGTAAACAGATATGAAGATATCTCAGAACTTGATGTCGTCTCTAACATTGCGCAGCAGAGGACTATGTATGTTCTTTACTGCAGACAAGTAGACACTCCTTAATCTTGATTTCTACTCAAGGACACAAATGTTATGGTAAGAAAAGATATGTGGTAAAAACAGTGTGAATCTATGGACCTAACATGCCTTTTGTCAACAGCCCAAGATAATGGAGGTAAAAGAATGAAGAGGGAAATATTCTTTGGCACCTTTTGGGCCCATTAATACTAATCAGTGTTCAAATTCCATCTCCTATTTGAGTACTCTTTCCCACCATGTACATTCCTTCAACATGGACGAGCATGTGATGGAGCTACCTAGTCTGGTGAGCATTGGCTCAAACCACCTTAGGAATGTCAGAAGCTTCAAGTATCTGGGGTATACGATAACCAACAATGAGAATAGCAGTCAATCTCTACATGCACAAATTGGTGCAGCATATCAGAAATGGAACGATCTCAAATATATTATGACTGATAGAAGGATTAGACTGTCAACCAGAGTAAAATTCCTCACCACTTGTATACGATCAAGGCTCCTGTATTGCGTACAGGCATGGGAGCTGACAGAGGAAGAGCTGGGAAAGGTGGAAGTCATATGGCATAGTTTCTTACGAAAAATGGTTCGAGAAGGATTTGAACAAAAAAAACGCTCCAGAACGTGAATCACTTTACCATAGAGCAGAGCTTTTAACACCATTGACCAGACTATACTACGTGATCGATGGTTCAGGTCTTATTTAACTGGTCATCAATTCATAGATGTAGTTCTATGTACATTTCTCCATTTACTAATAGCTCTTTTGTTGTTCCACAAAGTTCTGTTTTAGGCCCTTTTTAAGTCTATTCAGGCTCACTTTGGAAACTATTGTTCATAAACATGGTACAGTATTATCTTCCAATGTTATTCTGATGACACACAGTTGTTACAGCAAAACTACATGAGTGACAAGATAAAATATAAAAAGACACTAGATATCAGATGACGCTCACTAATGGATATTAGATGAAAAATAAGGGCTCTCATAGTCATTCCAAAAAATTTAATATTGTACATGAAAAGAAAAGAAATGGGGTACTAGGGTCAAAGTGTGTATAGCAATAATAGCTAAATTTAAAACTAGACTGCATTCATTGATTTATTAATTTGCCAAACCACTTATTCATATTAGGTTCATGGGGAGCCTCTAGGCCAACTCTGGGTGATGGAAGAGTACACCATGAATAGCTCACCTATCTACCACAGGGGCAATACTCACAGATGAGCAATTTGGAATGGCCAATAAGTCTAGTATACATGCCTTTAGGGCATGGGAGGAAACACCACAGTGCTCTCATCAATATAGTAAGATTAAATGTAATATAATGATACAACCAATAATATAAATATGTGGGTAAAATCCAGAGTGATGAATTAACAGAGTGCATGTAATAGAAATGGAGGTCTATGCAAATCACTGCTGTGGGAAATAGCACTGGTTGTCATATCAACAACATGCAAATGCAAATTCAGAGCAATAAAGTGCAGCAGTAAGCAGTAAAGTTAACTAATTTTAGTAATGTCCTGCCTTAGAACACTGATGATATAAAGCATCATATTGTACCATGATATGAATTCACAGATGGTACAGAAATCAATGCGTGAAGTGATACCATGTCATGTGATATGAGCAGAAGTCCTATTATTAATTATTATACGAGAATGCAGAGTTTGTCAGCGGTAGGACGTCCAGGAAAAATCTATTCGTCTGTCTGAAGTTTCTGACCTTAAAACTGCATAGCCTCCTGACTGAAGGAAGAACACCAAACAGCCCAAAAGTAGGGTGTGTGGTGATGTGCTTCATGATACAGAAATATCAGTGTTAATACCAATAATGGTTGGTAGGCTGCTAGTGATTCCCGGGGTCTTTGCCACCCACTGCAGAGTATTTACTGTACCACATAGTAATGCATGATGCATTTACATGAAGTAAAGGACTGGGTTGTAAAGGATCCTCTCCCCTCTTTCTGTGTGTCTGTTGAGCTACACATGCTACTTCTTGGAGACGACTGCATTATCCTGACATCCTACTTCTGGGTGGAGTTACCATCCTAGAAATACCTGCTGATGATGGCTTCATATCCAATATCCACTCAGAAACTGTGAAAATGTTTTTAAACTGCCGGTAGTAAGTTAAAGTAAAACTGTATAATTAGGGATTTCTTAAAATCCTGGAAAGTTTTTATGGAATTTCACAAAATCACATTTTCTCTTTTAAGAAAGTTTAAAGTGTAATCAATAACAATATATGTATGATTACACAAATTCCCTGAAATCTATCAAGAAACATTGTGTAAAATGAAAACACTAGTTACTGTGATTTCATGAAATATCCAATTGGGACAGTAATACTGTGAAATCCTTGGGATGTACCATTTTACAGTGACACATACACTTTGTGAAGTCCCATTTTTAATATATTGTTTGTCTTATTTCCTCTGCCTGCACTTTAGTTAATCTAAGCATTTGTTATCTGTTGCTATTTGTTGTTACTGGGAAGGTAACCTGCAATGGACTAGCGTCCCATCCAGGAGGAGTTCAACTCCTGATTGCTTCATGCTATGGAAATCGGGGATAAGCACCGGCCTGATGAGCCGCTAGGCTCGGGTGTAAAAACCCAAACAGTTAATCAATCAATCAAACAATTTGTTGTTACTTGTGCACAGTGCTGACAAAGGAAAGCTGTTCCATTTTCATTGTGCATTTGTACACAGTTGTTGATGACAATAAAATTAACCATACCTTAACTATACATTGTCACACATACTCCATTTCACTACACAGCACATTTTAAGAAACTATCCTATAAAATAAAAAAATAAAAAAAAATCAAGCAAACCAGTTGTCTATCTGAAACAATATCAATCACAGTCTAATTAGCAATCTATGAAAACTCTGGCGTGAACATACTCATTCCCTGACCTTTCATATATGTTTACTGAGACACACGGATGCCCGTTCTAGCTTACAGATGAAGCTGATGTTCTAATTATCTAATTAGATCCCAGCATTTGACCTATTGGAAAGTTCCCATTAATGTCAATGTAATAACTAGTATAATATTCTTTTACATTAGTACAATTTCCGAAAGCAGATGTCTGGTAATAATAACATGAGCAATAGCACAGCAAAGATAAAAATAACAGAGCACGACTCGTAGACTGTGAACAGACAAACACACACAATTTCCTGTGGAACAAAAATCACAGTACCTTCCGCGTAGCTCACACAAAAAGTACCGTAATTCATTACTGTATACTGAAACACATCATTTTAATCAAAGTACCATCACCTGAAATGGGAACAGTCGTTCTGGAGGAGCATTGACTTCTGGTAACACAATTTCAACACATTTAATCTTCTCAATGTCAACAGATCCCTTTAATCCTTTCCTTTTCTGTAGTTAGAAAGATTAAGTATTTAGTAATAAAGTAACAGCAACAAAGTAATTAGCTTACACTGGGATTGATTGTTACAAAAAGACACAGCTTGTGCTTTAACTATGTATAATTTACAATATTTAAAACATTAAAATACATTTCTTACCCCTTTTTCAAAGTCATAGTCATAGTATGAAATCTTTTCTTGTGTGAGGACGAACAATCTCTCTTTGAAGTTTAAAGGTGAAGTTTTCTTCTTTTGCTGAGAACGTTTTATGAAAATCTCCTCCAGAATGTTTTCTGACATTGTTCATTCAGATGATATGGCCTTAAAAACAAACACATGCTATTAAAAATAGAATTAATTAAATTATAAATACATACTAGCCTCAGAACCTCCCCAAACAACACACACACACACACACACACACACACACACACACATGCACAGAGAGAGAGAGAGAGAGAGAGAGAGAGAGAGGAATTTCATTCGCATAATATTATCTGTGCTCTTTGCATAAAGCAAAAGCATATCTATTTATCGTGGTGAGAAACTAGTGAGCATGGGAATGACCGTGTGTTTCATTCAAGATGTATAAAACCCATGCCCATGTGGTTATAGCAGTTATAGATGAATACATTTGTTGATGTAGTGCCACAGGTTGTCCAGATTAGGCCTTCACCTTTACCATTACAAACATATTCCTGCAGATTCCTTGAATCTAATAATAGTATGCATAGTACAGGGAGAAATATTACAATCCCTTCCTATATATATATATATATATATATATATATATATATATATATATATATATATATATATATATATTTTTTTTTTTTTTTTTTTTTTTTTTTTTTAATCAATTCAATAATTTCCTCATTCAGTTGTTCAAAATCTGCTCTTGGCTCTTCTTTGCTCTGCAAGGACAAGACCGTTCCTTTCACTGTCACTAATGAGTAAGATCCTTATTATTTTTAATAGTGTTTATGTACACACACACACACACACACACACACACACACAAGTATATATAATGTGCCTGTGTTCTTTGCATAAAGCAGAAAACTGAGTATCTAGTTATCATGGTGAGAACTAGTGCACATTATAGGGATGGTAGTAAGCACAGGGATGATAGTGAGCTATGTCCTTCCAGGTCTCTAAGATAAATCTTTTTCATTTTCACTGCCTCACTGAGTATTTAAAACTTCATAAATTCTCTCCCAGATTCCTGGCAGAGATGGCAGGCACTATGGAAAGGGAGAATCTTCAAGCGCAGATACAACCAGATTTTGCTTGACAGGTAAGAACATTAAGATTCACATTTACAGCATTTAGCAGAGGCTGTTATCCATTTTTGTTATATACAGACGCTCCCCGACTTACGTTTTAGTTCGGTTCCTGACGGCCGAACATAAGGTGAAAAATAGTTGTTACTGTATGTTCCAGTGACGTATGAGGTTCATACTGTACTATACATCCATAAATACCATTACCGTATCTCATATAACACCTCTAAATCAATTATTATAAAAATAACATTGCAAGATAATATCAAATACGTATATCAAATAATATCAACATTAATTTCAAATAAATTATATTCAAGCAAAATAATTTCAAATAGATCAATTTTAATCAAATTCACTCATCAAATATCAAATACAGTATCAAATATAACCTTTAACATGCTCTGTGATGTGATCTTTCTGCTTGTAAATGGTTCCGATGGTCGACGGAGCCATTTGGAAGAAACGTGCGACATTCACATGTTTTTCACCAGCATCAATTTTCTTGATAATTGTGATCTTCGTTTCTAACGAGATGGCTTGCCACTTTTTCTGATTACCACGATCACTAGTAGTAGGCTTACGCTTCTGACCAACCGTATATGCTTAGGGTTACAAAAGTCCGCAAAACAGTGTAAGCACAAAGCTCACAGAGACAACGTCTTAGCACAAGGGTAACACGCAGTGAACTGGGAAGAAGGAGGGGCACGTTCAGTCTGTCGTTTGTAAACAATGGACACAGCATCATGCGGAAGTAGCGTACGACATCAGCGTACTACGTAGGTACGTCTTGTACTAGAGAGACCACGCTCAACTCAAAATTTGACATAATTTTTTTTAAACGTAAAATCGAAAAATACGTGAAACAAATGAACGTAAAGCGGGGAGTCTGTACTGTAATAATACCAAAGAGGAAAACTGATGTCTCTGCATTTAACTCATCCAATGTGAGCGTTGCTAAATTGTGTGTAACTTCAGCATTGTTCAATTATATTTATGAATGATAGTCAGTGGCAGATTTGACTCACCCGGCAAGTTTGAGAACACTTTTGTACTCCATTATAGGTGGATAATTGAGAAATGAGCAATTATAGATCTGTTTTGGCAAGAGAATACTTAGCTGTGTTAAATCGTGAAGTTTTTGAAAAATCTTGGATTTACCATGCATAACGGTATACCTTGCGAAGGACATACCTTTAACTTATCATGACCACCATAGGTGCATATCAATCTCGGCTGTAATAGTGGGCCTTGTAAAGAAGGCTGTTTGCATGAGGCCTATTTGTCACAAAAATCCAGATTTTGTAACGTTTTTGTACTTAAGAGTAGCTAGATGTTTTTTCTTGCAATTGATTTTCCCACCCACTTTATTAACAACAGTTTTCATAGTTACTAGCTGGGGTCACAGTAGCAATCTCTGTGCACTGAGTACTGCGCAACATCTTATTGATATCTTCAGTGCTACCTAGCTTTCTCTTTTCTGTAGTTTTAGATTCTATTAAATGGAAAAAATAGTGAATTTCACTGTCATAGTTTTGCACATGGGGCAGTTATTTACTGGCTGCCATCAGAGCAGAAACTATGAAACGGATAACTTTGAAATAAAGTGGCATACAATCACCTAAATTGGTGCTATAGGCCCACCCCAGGACTCACAAGGCGGGTCAAATGACCACGCAACCAGCTTTTGTCATCAGAACATCCGTTGGCAGACTGCATGGTATTGATCACACTGACTGCACGGAATTGATCACACTGTCAAGTGGCATAGGAAAAGCTGCTGGGCTCAAAGTTAGCTGCTATGTTGCAGGTGCTGTTGTTAGCAATGATGCTGACATCACTGTTGGTGGTTAGGATTGGTGCTGTAGTTGTGGCAGCTGTTGGCCTGTAGGTCTCTTTTCTGTCATGTCTGTATGCTTGAGAGGTAGACAGTCTGAGGTGCTGTTAATTCCTTCTGTACCTTTTAATGTTGCATTCAACAGCGCAGCACCTGTGCTGGGTCTGATGGTTGATTACCTTGCCTGGGGGCCATCTGTTTGTTCATGGAAATGGTCATGAAGCAATTATAATAATTCAACTGCATTCCGCTATGTTTCTAACAATGGTAACTGTTTGAAAATCTCAGGAAGCATTTTACTGATGTCAATTGGTACATAATGCCATAAGCCAGTTGTTGTCATAAAGCACTAATCACTATATATTACACAGAACATGGTCCAGCCTCTTTTGTGTCTCCTTGTCTCTCACCTTGATTTTTGCCCACATTCATATCTGTGCTCTGTATCTTTATTGTGCTCTGAAACTTTTTCCCACCGCTCACTTTCTGGCAGAGTAGCAGGCTTTTCTTAAACCTGAATGTGAACCGAATGCCCCCCTTCGATACTATATATCCATGTTTTACTGAAGTTCTTTCATTAGAAACATTATGTGCTATATCTTGGCTACCTAGTGAATAGATCTGTGAAAATGAATGAATGAAATGTTATATATTGTAAGTAGAAGCCTTTTGAGAATAAAGACTACAACTAATATGTAATAATTTGAAAGTACAGTGGATTCTTTCAGATTTCTTAGGAATACAGTGATCGCTCACTACTTTGTGCTTGCATCACGGGTTTTTCAAGACTATTTATTGAAAATTTTTAAGAAATGAAAAAATTAAGAATAGGGGAAAAGGTTAAGGAGAATGCCACAGAACAAGGCCAATTATGCAAAAAACCTAAACAAACAAAAACACCCCCCCCCCAACTAAACTACCATATTCGACACCCAGGGCACTTAAAAAATGGGAGTGGGTGGGCGCTTATTAAAATTAATTATCAGTGGAGTGGACCGGTAAGTGCTTATTCCTATAGAGGTGGAAAACATGAACAATAACAGAACCATAAAAGTTTTACTGGTATTTGTATTATTCATTTTGTAGTATCAACCAAATTACTTACATGAAAGCTGAAAAAACACTTAGAAAACAGCAAAAAGAAGATCCTTTAATTTTCCCTCTGGGTGCTGTTCCTTTAAACATTTTCCCCCTTATGTAAAAATCAAGCCAATCAGCATGAATGTCAACCTTAGTACACAAAGGTCAACTTTAGCAAATGGCACATTGAAAAGCACATGGCCAGGAACAAAAATGTATGAAGTTAGTGAGCAGGAGAATCTAGTCATCACTTTCTGTTAAGTCCACATCTGGCTCATGAATCCACTTATTCAGAGCATCCCATAGTTTTGCTGTAGCAGTTTCTAATGGTTCATCTTGTTGGACATTTATCAAGAGAACACAACAAAATATTTTCCTGTTTTGGCGGGACAATCAAATAGAGTATGTTGTTACTGAGGAACGTTATAGATATTCCCCAGTGGCAGGGTGTCTTAAAATACCATGTAAACTCACTTTTACAGGCAGTGAACACCTCATTTTACCATTACAGAGACTGATCAAATAAAATTAAAAAATTTGATCTACCATTTTGCTCCCAGTACACATGAGCAGTTATCAGACCTAAGGAAAAAAAAACACTGGGGGGGGGGGGGGGGTCTATTAGATCATGGCGCTTATTCTATGGTACTTACATTTTTATGTGAGCTTTGCATCTGTCTGTGTGTGTATTTATATTTATGGAACTACCAGGCAGAAGGCCTCGAGGAAGACCGAAGAAGAGATTTATGGACGTGGTGAAGGAAGACATGAAGGTCGTTGGAGTCAGAAAAGAAGATGCGGAGGACAGGGTGAGGTGGAGGCGGATGATTTGCTGTGGCGACCCCTGAAGGGAGCAGCCGAAAGTAAAAGAAGAAGAAGAAGAATTTATACTGTATTTATATTTACATCTTATGCATTATTTTTGAATGTTTAATTGTTATTATAAGCATTTATAGCGTTGAATATATATTTATTGATATTATATACATATTATACTTGTACATATACGTTAGGCAGGGGGGTCGATCCTACTTCGCGTAAATCAGCAGTCGAGGATGGGGGGGTCTCGATCCCCATTAACCACAGAAGGTGAGGGATCCCTGTACAGATGCCTGTGAAATGACTAAGAAATTCAGACCACTATCTTTTGCCGTTCTATAGTTATGGATGCTTGAAAACGTCAGAAAATGTATGAAATATCCATATTTTAGTCAATTTTACTGTCCTTCCTGCATCCTTCAAATGGCGACAACTTTGAAACAATTTACACTTAAGCCTTGATTATTGATTTTTTTCCCCCCAACATATATAATTGTACTTGGCTACTCAGTGGCACATTGCCAAGGTGAGTGACTACTAACACTTCCCTGTAACTCACAGCGATCAGCAACCAATCATGAGCATTTGTAAGCTCATTCGTATGAAAGAGCGCTTTCCCTCAGAATGTGTTAGACTGCCACAAAATATGCATGTGCAGCATTTTGAAAGTGTGTGTGTGTGTGTGTGTGTGTGTGTGTGTGTGTGTGTGTATTATACATATATATATATATATATATATATATATATATATATATATATATATATATATATATATATATACACAGGGATCCCTCGCTACTTCGTGCTACAACTCATGCGGCTTCAGTGCGTAGCCTTTTTTTTTTTTTAATAAATAAATATTCATCGAATTAAAAAATTAGGAAATTAAGGAACAATAGGGAAAATGTTAAGGAAAATGCAACGAAAACAAGGCCAATTATGCAAAAAGAAGAACCCTAAGCAAAAAAACAACCCAAAATCTCCCATCAAAACTAGTTACATTGTTGCCTCTGTGTGTACACACGCATCGGTACGTGTGTGCGTGCACGCACACGGGCGTATATATATGCGTGTTATCTTCTTCTCATGTAATACCATCTGTATGTGTGTGTATTTATATTTTATTTTCATCTTATGGTATTTTTTAATGTTTAATTGTTATAAGCATTTATAGCACTGAATACATATTTATTGATATTATATACACATATACATGTACGTATATGTCAGTGGGGGGGGGCTACTTCGTGGATTTCAATGGTCGTGTGGGGATCTTGGTCCCAATTAAAGGCGGAAAGTGAGGGATTCCTGTGTGTGTGTGTGTGTGTGTGGGTGTTTGTATATATATATATATATATATATATATATATATATATATATATATATATATATATATACACATACTGTATATACTATCCTGGAGGCCAGCGGGGCGGGATGTTGAGAGACAGCTAATGAGAGAGCAACTTGCGCATCGTGTGAAATTTTGATTGGCGTGTTTGAATTTTGAATTTCTTTTCGTAAGAGGGGCTTGCTTTCATATCCCAGGGACGGAAATTTAGGAAAACGATCTTCGGAACCCAGGGATTTCATACCCAGGGGTCTTCGTAAGTAGGGGGCTGACTATATATATGGTTTCACCACCCCTCGAAACAGATTTGTAGTGATAAATGGAGTTTCAATAGAAAGTCTTTGTCCTGTCCTTTTATTTTTATTGTTTACCAATAAATTGTCTACCAAAAAGTATTGAGCACTCTCCTACGGAAGGATCTACTCAGAAAATCCTCTATCTATATATCTATCTATATATCTATCTATATATATATATATATATATATATATATATATATATATATACGTGTGTGTGTGTGTGTGTGTGTGTGTGTGTGTGTGTGTGTGTGTGTGAGACCACTGGTTGAAATTGTACAAAATGAGCCCTTTGTGATATCATTATCAGATGCACACAATGACCACTCTTTGCCAAAGATTCCTGTAATTGTTTAATGTTGGTTGGCACAGTAGTTAGGGTCTTTGCCATTGTGCGTATTGCCACTCTGCTGTCTCATGACATGGGTCTAATCACTAACTACAACGAATCAGCATACAGAAAGGAGGTGCAACATTCACTGAGTGGGTGTAGACAACCTGTCGCTGAAAGTGGATGGAATAAAAGATCAAGAAAGTGACCACTTTCTGCTGCATATCTGCATATGTATACCACAGTCAGACCCACAAAAACTCTTGGACAAAGACATGCATCCATTACACCAATTGTTCACCATTCTGCCATCTGGAAAAAGGTATCAAAGCATTCGGGCCTTTACGGCCAGCCTCTGCAACAGTTTCTTCTCTCATGCAATCAGACTGCTTAACCTTAAAGGACTAAACTGACACACACACACACACACACACACACACACACACACACACACACACACACACACACACACACACACACACACACACACACACACACACTTTCTACCATTTCACTTCCATTGCAATCGCAGAACAGTTTAAAAACATACCATGTTGCTTCAGCTCTCTTTAATGCTACTCGTTTTTGTTGTGCCGGTACTGTACTGTTACACAATCATTGCATAATAATTGCATACCCTTCATGTTGTTACATGCTGTTCTGTGTAGTTTTGCAGTTTGCAATGTTTAAACATCCTGCATACAGTCACTTTATGTTGTAGTTCTTGTCGACCTGTGTTAATTTAAGTAGCAGTGTGTCCCTGGAGTCATTATATATTCATTTTAACATTAAAAAATAAATAAACAAACAAACAAACAAACAAAAAACATGACAGGTCATGTAAGGCAGTAGAACGAAGAACTGCTGAGGAAGTAAGAAAAATTGATGACATGGAAAGGAGAACTAGGGATAAAGCAAAAGAAGAGAATTAAAGAAACATGCATCAACTACAGGAATGCCTCAGACCATCCACAACTTTATAAGGGCTGCAGTCCACCGGCCAATAGCATCTAGCAGCGACGACGAAGGGGGGGCCAAGCACAATAGCAAGGTTGCATTGCCATGACAGCCTGATCTGATTATATTCCAGGCTTGGCTGTGAAACATTTTCATTTATGATATAATATGTAAATACATAGATCAGATCAAATATGCTTTTCCACTAGTTTGATATGTTTCAGCTTTGGGACTGCCAAGGTATCACAATACATAAAAATCATTATATAAAAGCAGAAATAGATGTGATGCTGTGATAAGTCATGAGCATATTATTCTGGTGTAAATTCTGCTTCCTAGTATGAAATTTTTTTTTTTTTTTTTTTTTTTAGGATAATGAATGCTGAGGTTTACGTCACAATGTTCTAATAATTTTGTCAGGGATTTTATAATAAAGAACATAAAAAACTCTCTTTACAGGTTTTGGTGCTACTGTACTAGTATAGTTAAAATGGTTCTACCAGATTTAACATATCGTCTCTTCCCCAAAAGCACAGTTAGTTTGGGTTGGGGTGTGGATCTCAGTAAGGGAGGCAATAACATGGCACACTTTTCCCCCTCTAAACATTATACGTATTATATTAGTGCGAGTTCCTATTCCAGGCTTACTGTATAATTTAAATGTACAAGAAGGCAAAGAAAGTAAATTACACTGACTGTCATGAAAAACTTTGAGAGAGAAATTTCTGTATATTTGTGGGGTGCGGGAGGACAGGGGAGTTTACTCTGTGGTTTTGTTGACGATAGTACTTGGGCACTTGATAAACTGATAAGTTGTCGTTTTGTCACGCTTCATTGCATATTCATAGGTTACATTACAAAAGTGGACCAAATGCAGTTTATGAAAAACACACCGTGCATCTGCACAGTTTTAGGAGTGGTTTGGAAAGCCTATATAAAGGCTCAGAAATATTCACTATTGTTAATGCATTAATACCATTTCTATCACGTGTACAACGTTTCCGGGCAATGGGTATGGTGAAGGCTGGGCTGAGCTGCAGTAAAGTTGCAAAGCATAGGGGCTGCACACAACCCACCATTAGAAACCTGATTGGCTTCCACAACATGACAGGGTCAGTTGATTACAGGCCATATCCAGTGTGAGAAGGAGTGACGACTTCTGAACAGGATTGCTACATCCAGTTGCAATACTTGCAGGACCGGTTTCACCGTGCTGTATCACCGCAAATCACCACCTGTATCAACGCAAATGGAGGTCATACCCGATACTGACCGTTGTAGCTTTCATTTTGGCAGGTGCCATTTTGCTTTGTTGGTTTTGATGCACATAATTTATACTGGACACTTTTGTTTGTTGCTATTTGAAGCCAACATGCTAAACAAATTATCCATAGTCCAAATCCAGTTTTGGATACCGGAATAAAAATTATGTCAAAAATTATGATATCAAAGTTTTTAATGACTGTCAGTACATGAACAGGTTATAGCTGTCACTGTTTAAAAAAATAAACAGTTTGTACTTTCCAGGTACCGTCTGATCAAAACAGACAGTTCCTGAAGAAAAAACGTTGACTAAACAAGAACATTTCCACCAAATGCAAGTGCATGGCAGCAATGGGGGAGGCAGTGGCAACAGCAGCAGCGTGCACATTGGGTAGCATAGATGTGCACATGAGCATGGATGCAACGACATCGAGCTCACATCGTCACAACATTTTCTAGTATAGAGTACTGGAGCGCCATTATAAAATATGAAATAATGTACGATATTATCTACCTCACTGAGCTACAACCAAAAGTAACTGGAGATATTCCATATACTAATGTAGCATTAGCACAAACATCTATCATGTATATACTGCAGTGAGTGTTTGAATAATAAATGATTTGGTCAGATGAATATAAGTTACTGAGCATTACACTTTTAACTGATTATTGCACATTGGAAAAACTCTGAATACTGTAGAGATCACAGTGGAGAGTCTTAGTGTGTGGTCTACTGAGAGCACAGCTGGTTGTTTTGCAGTCTCACATCAGCAGGAAAGACCTGCAATAATGCTCCTCATACACTTGGGGTGAACTGGCATGAAAAATGTAAGGTAGCAGGGGAACTGCACATTCTCTTTCTCCATCAGCATGGCTAAAGTGCCCTTAAGCAACTGCTCTCTGGGCATCCCAATGTGTGCCAGCCCACTGCTCCAACTGTGTGTGCGCTCACTGTGGGTGGATTAATGCAGAGGTAATAATTCTTCTTGCGGGATTAATATAGTATAGCAAAAAAAATTGAAAAAGAAAAAAAAAAAAACAGGATAGAAATTTAAATAATATGAATGGAAACAAACATGCGTTCTTTCCGATTATAGAACCCTCAGGTTGTATAATATGGCATTGTTTTCTACTCCACTGCTTGACTGCATCTAAAGCCAGCCCACAAAGTTTGTTACACATTTATGTCAGGTTTCTTGAAAGAGAGGCTCGTTTCCATTTTGGCTACTTCACGACTGACTTGAATGACTCCGATGGATAAACAAAATCAAACTTCCATTTTATAACTTTTTGAGTCTTGGTCTGACAATTATTTGATCCAATTTACAAAAAAAACAAAACTGGACAAAATTTCTGGTCTGTAAAATGTTTAAAAAACATTTGATCAAAATTTAACACAGAAGCCATATCAACAAGATTGACATAAATATCATTGCTATGATATCAACTTAAATCTCAATAGGTTACTGAATTTGCTTACAATTAACCTTTTTTGGAATTGAGGGGTGAGGGCCTGGCTTAAGGGCCCAAACCACCACCAACAGTAGTGGCACTGAGATTGAACCCAGAGCAGATCAGTAACCCATTGCTTTAATCACTTACCGACTACTGCCCTTATTTGCCAAAATACATTACAGGTTCTGTTGAGATTCAATTCACGGACAGGATGTTCCATCAATGATGCCAAGAAGTCCTGACCCAGATGCAGAAAAACAGGCCCAAATCATAACACTACCAGCTCCATGTATAACAGCTGTAATAAGGTTCTTATGCTGTAATTTAATGGTTTCCTTTCTCCAAACATAACAGTTCTCATTCAAACTATCCACCAGACATTTTTCCAGTAGCTTTCTGGTTTGTCCATGTGATCTTTAGCAAACTGCAGACATGCAGCGGCCTTCTCCTTGCAGCCCTACTATGCACACCACTGTTGTTCAGTGTTCCCCAGATGGTGGACTGATGTATATTAACATTAGCCAATGCGAGAAAGACCTTCAGTTACTTCGGTGTTATCCTGGAGTCCTTTGTGACCTTGCTGACTATTACATGCCTCACTGCTGGGGTGATTTTTGTTGATCAATCACTCCTGGAGAAGGTATCCATGGTCTTAAATGTCCACAATCTGTATTACTATGGATTGGTGAAGTCCAAACTCTTTAAAGATGTTTTGTAAACTTTTCCAGCCTTATAAACATCAACAACCCTTTTACTGAGGTCCGTGGCGAGCTCCTTTGTTTGTGCCATGATACACTTCCACAAGCATGTGTTGACACTTTGATCAATCTTTGTTTTTAGTTCAAAGAGGGTCCCCACTCACACCGGATTATCATCCCATTGCTTGAAAACACCAACCAAATAAAATTTCTCTCATTTATTGAACTGGGTTCTCTTTATTTACTTTTAGGACTTATATTAAAATTTTGTGATGTTTATGGTCATATTTGTGAGTTCACAAATTTTCAAGTGCCACTCTATATTCTGTTGACGCGACCGCTTTAAACATACCAGTGACGCATACTGTCACAACATTTTCCATACCATTCAAAAAGGAAGTTGCCATAAAAATACTTTCATACACCTCCTCTTTCACCTCACCTCTAAGGGTGGTATTAAATGTGATTGGATCCCCAGGTAGTTTTTGATGCTGCTTCCATCAGCTCAGAATGAATAATGTCTGCATATAGAATTAAGGCTGAAGTCTCTCCTTTAAAAAAATTAAAAAAAAACAACAAAAAAACAAGAACCCTGTACTGACCAGTTCTGTCATGCATGTTGATAGAATCACTTCCGTGTGCCAGAGATTTGTATGTATATACACTTCTAATGGGCAAGTACGCATACGTACATGATGCTGAGAAAGGATGATGACAGGAATGGCTTGGAACAAGGAAATATCATCCATCCATTCATTTCCTGTAACTGCTTAATCCTAATTAGGGTTGCGAAGAGGCTGGCGCCCATCCCAGCCGACTCCGGGCGAGGGCAGAGTACACTCTGGACAGCTCGGCAGGCCATCACTGGGCGGAAACACACTGATGGCTTTGCAGCCTACTCTTGTCGAAAGTCAGCAACGGTTCTTTTACATGCTTCACACCATAGACAGTGAGAGACATGGCCAGCCTTTGATAACCCAGTTAGCTGCACTGGGGGGGGGGGCAGTGACAACCCATGGAGAGTGGGGCTTGAACCCCCAACCTTAGGATCAGTGATCCAACACCTTTACCATCAGGTCACCACTGCCCTGCAAGGAAATATTCAGGTTTTTTATTTTATTGCACACTCAGCAAGTCAACACTGGAAGAAATAAAAAACGAGACTTTTCCCAATTTTTTTTTCTATTTTAGAGATCATAAATATTAACATTGTCAGATCCACAAAACAAGAGATAAAAAAAGAATGGCCTTAGAATAAAATCTAGTATGGTGGCCATATCATTGACAAAACAAAATGCCATATGCTGGCTTGAAACTGCCCATGCCATGAAAAGACATGTGAATCAGTTGTTTCAGGCAAACACAACAGCAGTTATTGGACAAAGACAAATTAGAATTATAAACTGTAGTAGAATTATAAAGTAGAATTATAAACTGTAGTTTGTTTTGTTTATTTTTCTTTTTGCTTCCATGGAATCGGGTCTCAAACCAAGGTCCCAAGTCTCATTTTAATGTCAAATCATGCTTGGGTTATGACTTCACCTCCCGTTTGGTGACTTTGTCGTGAGATATATATATATATATATATATATATATATATATATATATATATATATATATATATATATATATATATATATATATACATACACACATACATTACACGATTGTAGGACAGTGGTGGCCTGGTGGTAAAGGGTGCTGGATGACTGATCCAAAGGTTGGGGTTTCGAGTCCCACTGTCCACAAGGTTGTCACAGTTCCACCAGTGCAGCTAACTGGGTTATGAAAGGTCGGCCATGTCTCTCACTGTCTATGGCGTAAGGCATGTAAAAAACCGTTGCTGACTTTCGTGAACAGTAGGCTGCATAGCCGTCAGCATGTTTCTGCCCCTTGTTGAGTCAGGAAGGGCATCCAATGTATAAACCTATGCCAAATCAAACATGCGAATCAGATGATTCGCTGTGGCAACTCCTGAAAAAGGGAAAAGCCGAAAGGAAAAGAAGAAGAAATGCAGTATATATGATTGTAGAACTGGAAATGTTGACATGTACACCCATCAGATGTATCCACCATCAGATGTATCCTCCCGGAAGATTGAGCGTCTCACCTTATCTCTAAGGGAAAGTCCCTCTACCCTGTGAAAGAAGCTTATTTCAGCTGCTTGAATCCACGATTTTGTTGTTTCGGTCACTACCCAAAGCTCGTGACCATAGGTGAGGGTTGGAATGTAGATTGACTTGTAAATTGAGAGGTTTGCCTTGTTGCTTAGCTCCCTCTTCACCAAGATGGAGTGGTACAAGCTCTGCTTTACATCAGAGGCTGCAGCGATCCACCTGTCGATATCCTGCTCCATCCTTCCCTCACTCTTGAACAACACCCCGAGATACTTAAACTCCTCCACTTGGGGCAGGACCTCATTCCCGACCTGGAGGATGCATTCCACCCTTGTCTGACTGATAACCATGGCCTTGGACTTGGAGGTGCTGATTTTCATCCTGGCCACTTCTCACTGGTCTGAAAATTGCTCCAATGAGAGTTGGAGGTCCCGGCTTGATGAAGCCAAAAGGACAACGTCATCTGCAAAAACATAGACAAGATCCGATGGCCACCAACCAGAACCCCTCAACACCTTGTCTGTGCCTAAAAATTCTATCCTTAAAAATTATGAACAGAATCGGTGACAAAGGACAGCCTTGGTGGACTCCAACCCTCACCAGAAACAAATTCAACTTGTTGTTATCAATGCAGACCATGCTCTGGCTCCAGTGATAAAGAAGCCGAATTGCCCGTAGCAATGGGTCTGGTACACTGTACTCCCGGAGCATGCCCCACAAGATAGCCTGAGGAACACAGCTGAAAGCCTTCTCTAAATCCACAAAACACATGTGGACAGATTTGGCTAACTCCCACACCCCCACCAGGATCCTGTAGAGTGTTTACAGTTGATCAAGAGTGCCGTGGCCAGGACGAAAACAACACTGTTCCTCTTGAATCTAAGGTTCAACCATCAGTTGGATCCTCCTCTCCTGCAGCCCTGCATAGCCTTTCCCCTAGTAGGCTGAGGGGTGTGATTCCACGATAACTGGAATACACCCTCTGGTTCCTCTTTTAAAAAGGAGGACTACCACCCTGGTTTGCCAATCTCAAGGTACGGCCTCCTATGGCCATGCGATGTTGCAAAGACGTGCCATCTAAGACAGTCCTACAACATCCAGTGCCCTGAAATATTCAGGGCAGATCTCATCCACTCCCGGAGCCTGACCCCCAAGGAGCTTTTTGACTACCTTGGCGATCTCAGCCCCGGTGATGGGTGGACCCCGACCAAAACCCCCAGGGACTTCCTCTTCCAGGTGGGGCACATTGGTGGGACTGAGGAGGTCCTCAAAGTAATCCTTCCATTTCCTGTTAACATCCATGGACTTTAAATCGTGGCGCTCGATTTTTTGAATCACGGAGCCCGCAGGCATTGCACATCAGTGTAAAACCATGATTAGCAAGAAGCTGTGTCTGGTCCCTGCTGACACTGTGGCATATATTAGTGAGGTGATTTACACCACACCTCACTGTAAGGAAGGGTGAAACATAGTGCTTTGCATTATGGAAATGTAGTTCTATGGATCCCAGATAACCATCTGGGTTCCTTGTCATTTGGAATCAGTACTAACCTGGTATGCAGGAAGATTCCATGTAAAAATGATTGTACAGGTATTCCCGAAAACTACTTTCATATAATGCTTTATGAGTTTGTTTAAAAGCTTCAGCGCGCCTGTGCACAAAAAAAGATATCCAGGTAACTCTGACCAGCTCGAGAGTGATTTGAGGTTCCTTTAGTGGAGTACGCACTGATTAAAACACACAGTAAGATCCCAGTAATTTAAATATACATTCCATTGTAATATACATTCATACAGGAACAATCATTCAAGCCTATCACTTGAGGAATCATTATTCAAAAATTCCTTTAAAATAATATTCAAAATCGACATAATGTTTCAAAAATAGTGATTGTTGATAAGGTATTCTGTCAGTCCAGAAATAATTTAGGTCTCGGAAAACATAATAAGAGCATACTGTACGTACTGATGATCCACAATGTTCCACACACGGCGTTATTTAAACAAACAAATAAATAAATGAAGTAAAGGACAAAAATGTATTGTTCCGATTCCTAAAAACTTTGGTTGGTCAATGTTAACTTTTATTGAAATAGATAGAGCACATTGGCCAGACGGTGCTTATCCCCGGTTTCTGTAGCGTGAAGCGACCAGGAGTTCAACTCCTCCCGGATGGGACGTTAATCCATCGCAGGTCACCTTCCCAGTATATTTTTACTGGTACCATTTATACTGCTGGGTGAACAGAGGCACACTTAGGGTGAAGACCTTGCCCAGGGGTCTTAGTACAGTGGAGGTCTCAGTGGGATTTGAACTCACAACCTCCTGATCATGAGCCCAGCACTCTAACAACTACACCATTGGCCCCACCGATTATAATTAGGATCTTCTGATATTTTATCAACAATAACCACAGAAAACAGCAACACATTTAAAAAAAGTATTAAACTGACTCGTTAATTCTATATAAATTTAGCAGGTCATTAACATCTATGTACATAACTAGGTACATGCATGGTGTGTTAGGCATTAACATCAATCATATCTCTGGGTATATTTTAAATAAATCCTGATTAAATTTCACCTCTTGTGCTGCATATGTGAATGATCAGAGAATACTCAGATGAAAGCTTGTTGTCCAGATGTATTAGGACAAAACATGTAGGAGAACCATTCAGCCATTAATGTTAATTCCAAAGATCTCAATTTCAGTATTCTATTAGAGAATATACACGATTTTAAGACACAAGGGAACAGGATGAAATAAAAATTAAAATCAAGTTATTAGACTGTACCTTTTGTTTTTAATTATTTTTATTTGTATTTATTTTGCCCCAGTAATGAAATACAGCTTGTACAAGAAACCCATGGTTGGAATTTATTTCTGAATGACTAAACACTTCATGTAAAACTAACGTAAAACTTTACACTGACTCAGATCTAATTCATTTTAAGCCCAGAATTACCTACCTGATTTTCTCCAAAATGTGCTGTGAACAGTTTTTAGAGGCAGTTTTGTTTGTGGTTCATAAGTTAAACTTCTCTTTTCTTCTGATTCAGAAAGTGCCTCTGTGCACAGCCCCACCCTTTCATAGGACTTCTTCACCAGTTCCTCTTTTACTTCCTGCTAATTTTCATATCACAACTTGTTTTGCTCTTTTTCACTTATCAGCAGACATTCTGGTAGTCTGTAGTCTGTGTGCAACTTCAAATTAATTTTAAGTTTATATTCTATTGGTATTAAAAAAAAACTAATTTTGAAAAGTAGATATGTGGTACTGTAGTCTAATGACTTGGAGAAGTGCGCACTTGCAGAGTACACAAAGAATACACGTACTGTACTGTATTTCCCTTCAAAATATTAGAACAAGGTCCATTTTTAACTTTTATTATTGCAACAGATAGTCTTAAAATAAATTAAAATAAATCCTTAATGAAAAATTCAGCTTGGTCTGTCGACCTGCCACCTGCCCAAAACATGGCTAAATGCGATCCGTTCATTCATGTAACCAGGAAGATGGGAAATTTTTCAGCTCATAGTTTTGAAAGCTGTTCATCTAAAACTGGATTTTTCAGGAGGGTCAACGCTGTTCTGCATGTTTAAAAAAAAAAAAAATTTCTTTATAAAATTGCATAAAGTGGTGCAGTAGTAAGCACTTGCACCTCACAGCAGAAAGCTCTCAGTGAAGGTGTTTTTGTGGGGGTTTGCATGTACTTCTCAGGCTTCCATGGTGTTCCTCCTGGTACTCTGGTTTACTCCCAGAGTCCAAAAACATGCACATTGGGCTAATTGGGTCTTCCAAATTGCAACTAAGTGCAAGTATCAGTATGAATAGTTGTGTATATGTGTTGGTGTTGTGACAGTCTGGTGTATTGTTCAGGAATTTCGGCTCACCCAGAATTGGCTGAGGTAGGCTTCAGCCTCCCAACAACACTAGTAGGATTACGTGGATTGGCAAATGAGTGAGTGAGTATTACATCAGTATCAGTAAAACAGCTAAAGTTTATTTGTGCTTCACAACATTCCGGATTTGGTGCAACATGGTGGCATAGTGGTTAGCCTCACAGCAAGAAGGCACTGGGTGCGAGACCCAGGCTGAGAAAATTTTGTGTGGTTTGCATGGGTTTCCCCAGGTACTCTGGTTTTCTCCCACAGTCCAAACACATGCACAGTAAGCTAAGTAGTTCTTCAAAATTGCCCTGGATGTGAGTTTCAATGGTTGTGTGCATCTGCATCCTCCTTTCAGATAATCTGAATGAATTTTGCTTGTTTTATTACTATTTTTTTTTATGAAAATATATTGTTGCATAATTTAATTTTTATTGTGAATGGGTATTAATGATGAATGTTCAGAATGCGTAAAAATAATAACACAGACAAGTAATATAAATTGTTGTGTGCCATGATTAATTGTTCGGCGATCTGTTGATAATACCTCGGGAATCCAGGAAGAGGGCCGCACGCCTCTTCCTTCAATAAAGACGAGTGACGGTGTTTTCTTCATCTACCTTTTGTCACTTTCCCCCCTTGTAATTATCATATGCAAAGCACGGTAAACGTGTTTGCGTGTGTCAGTAATATTTTTGTTCTTTAACAGTGGTCCCATGTAAAGAAGGGAACGTTTGATTAAGTTTAAAGCTTGTTATTGTTAAAAAAGTTATGGCTGACTCAGACGGTAAATTAGCTGTGGCAGCGAGAGACTGCTGGAATCCTGTAACGTTCAGAGTTGCACTGTAAGGTGTATATACCCCATGTTCCCTACAGAGGTCGCCACAGCGAATCATCTGCCTCCATCTTACAATATCCTCTGCACCTTCTTCTCTTACACCAACTAGCTTCATGTCCTCCTTCACCACATCCATAAATCTTCTCTTTGGTCTTCCTCTAGACCTTCTGGCTGGTAGTTCCAACCTCAGCATCCCACTACCAATATACTCACTATCCCTCCTCTGTACATGTCCAAACCATCTCAATCTAGCCTCTCTCACTTTG
>CM045750.1:14274418-14364418 GCA_024760905.1 Plotosus lineatus
AAATAGAGACAAAATTAAACAGAAACTGGGTTTAAATTAATCAAGGAATCCGTTTACAGACTGAAAGTAAGTGTGCGCTAATAATACTCTTCTTTAGTTATTGTTCATTATAAGATCATGAGCATTGTACACAGTGTACTACATCTTACAGTAGTTCAGAAGGCTTTCTTTTACCGTACAGTACTGGCATCCTAATTACGTTTTTTAACTTTATGAATTATAATATTTTCTGTGATGATTACTTTGCTGTATCACTAGATTGCAGGGTGGGGTAGCTGTTAACCATCTAACAATTTTGTGTTTTCCAAACTTTACTTTTGATTCTGAAAATGTTCCTAGTGAATGTTAACAGAACGTTGGTTTTGTACAGTTTTCTCAATGTTTCGGGAACATTACTATATAACCATTAGATAACCTTCTGAGAACTAAGTCTTCTCACATATCGCTATCTTGACCGTATAATTATGAATGAGACAAAGATCACTGGATGCAGTTCAACTTTTACTTTATTAACATATGAGACGATGTACATGGAACAATTGAGTGTTTGATCCAAACAGGCTGAAAGAACCAATCAGACCCAGGGCGGCCAACTCTTTCTAATTTTCCAGAAGTCTCCCGTTTTTCACATCGATTTCTGTGATTCCGGTCTTGTATAAAAATCTACCATGTTTTATTTACCTTTTTTTTTTTTTTTGATTGTTCGCATTTTAGTTTGGGTGATAATTGAGCCACTTCCGTTCTCGCAAACGATGCACATGGAGCATTCCATTGCTCAAAAATGTCCAAATAAGGAATCTGACCATTTTGTTTCTGAAAGTGACTCCACAGGAACATCGAATAGCACTAAACGTAAGAAAAAGAGGTACAGTATGTTCAAATCTTCAAGCAGTTGTATGGCACTCGATGGAAGTGCATCAAACCTTCGTCCAGAGGACCCATTTTCGCACTTTTTGATATTTGTAATATTCACATCAGTATAAAATCTGGCAGCACTTACAATATCAAAATGCACTTGAAAACGGCCAACATGTTAGCATGTTACGGGAACGTCAATCAAATAACAGCATTACCAGCATGTTTCAAACAGCTGAATCAGAAAGAGAAACAAGTATAATTTGTGCAGAAGCATATTCAGTATATTCGTTCCTTTATTTACTGGTTTAAACGGCAATTAAAAGTCAGAAATCACCATTCGATGGTGTGTGTGTGTGTGTGTGGTAGTTTAAGAGTAATAGCAGGTATCTATTTAAGGCAGGGGTCTCAAACTTGCAATAGTTTGTGTTCCTGGCCTTAATATGAAAGTTTAATGTTAGTGTGGCCCACGAGTTTGCCATGTTTTCCCTTTTACAGTGTTGTGTGGAGCTGAATGAATCTACCAATCATGGTGGGGTACATGGCTCTCGTGGGCAGGATATCGGCTTGGCTTGATGTAAGCAGAGAAACAGTTCTCATTGCCTCACACAATGAACAGTACTTATATTTATATATGATGTAAAAGTAGTCAAAATCAATGACATCAATAATAGCACGGTTTCATTATTTCAGCTTCCTTTTCCTGTGACGACAGTACAGCGACTAACAGTCTGTGAGCAGTCTCCTTTTTTTTTTCATTTGACATCCAGGTACTTTCTACCATCTACAAATGCATGTCATCATGAAAGACACCAACATCAAGCAGGCACACCATTCAGTGGTGAGAAGGAGTTTAATGTCATTTTGAAGCTACAGGAAGAATTTGATCACAGATTTGCACACAGCCACGTTTCAAATTTTTTGGGGACCCTTTCTCGTTTGATGTGCAAGTTGACCGGCAGTGCAACTCTGAACTCAAAGCAAAGTTCAAGGAGGTGAGTGGAAAAGCAGACAAGCTTGGCTAATTTTTGAGAGAATTTACCCCCAGCTTCCCTGAGCTTTTCCAAATGTTCTAGCAGACCATGTGCCTTTTTGGGAGCACATTCTTGTGCGAAAAGCTTGCTTCCTCCCTCAAGCCAAATATGGCTCGGCTATGCGAGAGGAAACGCTGCCAGGTCTTTAGCAGCAAGGAGTAGCCAAGAGAAGCCATGTGCAGAAGAATAGTTCATGTTCTTCAATGTTCCATTCATGTTCAGAAGGTTAAAGGACTGCTAACACAGACATTTGAATACAGCAGATATAGAAGACTGAAGAAAGCACATTTGCTGACTAGAGACATCTAATTATGATTATTTTAATTTTTATTTTATTTCTTTTACTGATTTAGTTTTTAAATTAATTCTTAATTTGTGTATTTATTTTTCCATCTTATTTTGTGTTAAAAAATAAAGGGATTTGAGAAGATTGGATTTTTAACAAAGCTGTTCTTCTGGGAGAACTTGATGTGGCCCAGACTCTGGCACCAGCGGCCCTCGTGTAAATTTAATTTGAGACCCCTAATTTAAGGTTAGGCTTTTATTCAGAAATATAAGTTCATATGGGGCCATTATGAGCTCCGAGCCTTCTTATTACTGTGTACGTTTTGTACATTTATAATGTTTATAAGATGAGATACAATTAAATTTTATTAAGTAATGATAAATGGTGAAAGAATAAAATCAATATTATATTTACAACTGCATTATTGGTCTCTGGGTCTTTCTTTTCTTCATTATGAAAATTTTTGTAATAAAAATTAGCTTTAAAACTAAAAGAATAATTATCACAAAGTAAGAGAAATCTGATTCCCCAAAAAAAAAATAAAAGAGCATGTAAATCTCAGTAAAAACTGCATTAGGAGTCCGTTCCCCGTTCTTCATCACCATCACCTTTCTCTCATTGCTCAGTTTCACTTCAAATGCAGTTTTAGTATTTTTTGACACTTTACAAATGTCACTGATAAACAAAATGAGTTTTGGGGCCAACATTGTCCCCTGGGCAATGCCACAGACATTGTCCTAATAAAAGAGCACAATTCCCCCAAACTGCCTGCTGTTACTCAAATAATTCTTTATCCAGTGTAATTGCAACTCCTCTAATGCTGTATCTGTCCAGATTCCTTACCAACATAGTGATTTTTTTTTCTCCATCAAATGCTTTTAAGATCAAGCGAGCCCAGTTGAATGCATGCATGTATGTATGTACAGTACATGTTTACAGGGATCTCTCACTTGCCACGGTTAATGGGGACCCCCCCCCACCGATTTCCACAAAGTAGGATTGACCCCCTGACTGACGTATACGAACATGTATGTGTATATAAGATCAATAAATACATTATGCATTATTTTTGAATGTTTAATTATTATAAGCATTCAGAGTTTAAAATAAACATTCAAAAAAAAAGTAATAGGAAATATAAAAATGCACCCATTGGGGGGGGTGCAAACCAGTGTCTCTCCCCCTTACGCCAGTCCCAAGCCCGGATAAATGCAGAGGGTTGTGTCAGGAAGGGCATCTGACGTAAAACCAATGCCAAACTTTATCGTGCAAATCACAAATATTACCTCCATACCGGATCAGTCGAGGCCTGGGTTAACAATGACCACCATCAGTGCTGTTAACCAACAGGGTGCTAATGGAAATTGGACTACTGTTGATCAAAGAAGGAGAGGCAGGAGGCGTGACCGTAGGCAGAGAGAGAAGAAAACGCATGAGTCTAGGACTGAGAGTAGGGACTTTGAATGTTGGAACTATGCAAAGAAAAGGTAGAGAGCTGGCTGACATGATGCAGAGGAGGAAGGTGGACATACTGTGTGTTCAGGAGACCAGGTGGAAAGGTAGCAAAGCCAGAAGCTTAGGAGCAGGGTTTAAGCTGTTTTATCATGGTGTGGATGGGAAGAGAAGTGGAGTAGGAGTCATCTTGAAGGAGGGGTTTGTCAGGAATGTTCTAGAAGTGAAAAGTGTATCAGACAGAGTGATGAGTCTCAAGTTAGAAATTGAAGGCGTGATGGTCAATGTTGTTAGTGCTTATGCCCCATAGGCAGGATGTGAGCTAGAAGAGAAGGAGAGATTCTGGAGTGAGTTAGATGAAGTGATGCAGCGTACCCCCAGAGGTGAAAAAGTGGTCATTGGGGCAGACTTCAATGGACATGTTGGCGCAGTCAACAGAGGGGACAAGGAAGTGATGGGCAGGTATGGTATCCAGGACAGATGTTGATCGATGTTGCAAAAAGGATGGAAATGGCTATGATGAATACTTTCTTCGAGAAGAAACAGGAGCATAAGGTGACTTATAAAAGCCGAGGTAGAAGCACACAGGTAGACTACATCTTGTGTAGACGATGCAGTTTGAAGGAAGTCAGTGACTGCAAAGTAGTAGTGGGTGAGAGTGTTACCAAACAGCATTGGATGGTGGTGTGCAGGATGACGCTGATGGTGAGGAAGGTGAAGAAGGCAAAGGCAGAGCAGAAAACAAAGTGGTGGAAGCTGAAAAAGGAAGAGCGTCATGTTGTCTCCAAGGAGGAGTTGAAACAGTCCTTGGGTGGTCAGGAAGTGCTTCCAGATGACTGGACAACTACAGCTAAATGTGATCAGGGAGACAGGTAGGAGAGTACTTGATGTGTCCTCTGGAAGGGAAGTAGATAAGGAGACTTGGTGGTGGAATGAGGAAGTGCAGGAGTGTGCACAAAGGAAGAGGTTAGCTAAGAAGAAGTGGGACATTGAGAAAACCGAAGAGAGTAAACAGGAGTACAGGGAGACACAGTGTAAGGCAAAAGTAGCGGTGTCAAAGGCCAAACAGAGGGCATATGATGACTTGTATGATAGGTTGGACAGTAAGGAGGAAGAAAATGATCTATACAGGTTGATACAGAAGAGAGATAGAGATGGGAAGGACGTACAGCAAGTTAGATTGATAAAGGACAGAGAGGGAAATGTATTGACTGATGACAGAAGTGTGCTGGGAAGATGGAAAGAGTACATTGAAGAGCTGATGAATGAGGAAAATGAGTGAGAGAAAAAGAGTAGAAGAGGTGACTGTTGAGAACCAGGAAGTAGCAAAGACTAGTAAGGGTGAAGTGAGGAGGGCACTGAAGAGGATGAAGAATGGAAAGGCAGTTGGTCCTGATGATATACCTGTGGAGGTATGGAAGTGTCTAGGAGAGGTAGCAGTAGATTTTCTGACAGGAACATTCAACAAGGTCTTAGAGAGTGAGAGGATGCCAGAGGAATGGAGAAGCGTGCTGGTGCCCATTTTTAAGAACAAGGGAGACGTGCAGAGTTGTGGCAACTACAGAGGGATAAAGTTGATGAGCCATACGATGACGTTATGGGAAAGAATAGTGGAAGCTAGACAAGTGTGGAAGCTAGTAAGGGCAGAGGCCAGCATTTGTGAACAAGTTTGGTTTCATGCCAAGAAAGAGCACCACAGCACCACAGATGCAGTGTTTGCTTTGAGGATGTTAATAGAGAAGTACAGAGGTCAGAAGGAGCTGCATTGTGCCTTTGTGGATCTGGAGAAAGCATACAACAGGGTGCCAAGAGAAGAATTGTGGTATTGCATGAGGAAGTCTGGAGTGGCAGAGAAGTATGTTAGAGTGGTGCAGGACATGTATGAGAGATGTAAGACAGTGGTGAGGTGTGCTGTCAGAGTGACCGAAGAATTCAAGGTAGAGGTGGGACTGCATCAAGGGTCAGCTCTGAGCCCCTTCTTGTTTGCGATGGTAATGGACAGACTGACAGACGAGGTTAGACAAGAATCTCCATGGACTATGATGTTTGCAGATGACATTATGATCTTTAGTGAGCGCAGAGAACAAGTGGAGGGAAATCTAGAGGTAGAGGTATGCCCTGGAAAGGAGAGGAATGAAGATTAGCCTCAGTAAATCAGAATATGTGTGTTTGAATGAGAAGGACCCAGGAGGAACGGTGATGTTACAGGGAGCAGAGCTCAAGAAGGTGGAGGATTTTAAGTACTTAAGCTCAACAATCCAGAGCAATGGAGAGTGTGGAGAAGAGGTGAAGAAGCGTGTGGAGGCAGATTGGAATGGTTGGAGAAGTGTCTGGTGTGATGTGTGATAGGAGAGTATCAGCAAGAATGAAAGGAAAAGTGTACAAGACAGTGATGAGGCCAGCGATGTTGTATGATTTAGAAACAGTGGCCCTGGGGAAAAGACAGTAGGCAGAGTTGGAGGTAGCAGAGATGAAAATGTTGAGGTTCTCTTTGAGAGTAACGAGGATGGATAGGATCAGGAATGAGTACATCAGAGGGACAGCCCATGTAAGATGTTTTGGAGACAAAGTCAGAGAGGCTAGAATGAGATAGGAGGGATAGTGAATATATTGGCAGTAAGATGCTGAGGTTGGAATTACCAGGCAGAAGGCCTAGAGGAAGACCAAAGAAGAGATTTATGGATGTGGTGAAGGAAGACATGAAGGTTGTTGGAGTAAGAGAAGATGATGCAGAGGACAGGGTGAGATGGAGGCAGATGATTTGCTGTGGCGAGCCCAGAAGGGAACAGCCCAAAGGAAAAGAAGAATAAACATTAAAAAAATAATGCATAACATGTAAATAAAATAACACACATACAGATGCGCAGGACAAAAATATGCACCTCACATAAAAATTTAAGTATTTTTGATGGGGGGGTTTTGGTTGGGGTTTTTTTTTTGCATAATTGGCCTTGTTTTCTGGCATTTTCATTCACTTTTCCCCCATTTTTTCTTAATTTCCTTATTTTTCGATAAATATTAAAAAAAAAACGCGATGCACTGAAGCTGCAGAAACTGAAGCACAAAGTAGTGAGGGATCACCTTCCATACATACACACACACACACACACACACATATATATATATACTCTATCCATCTCAATGGAATGCGTTTTCTCCTCCATTGTATCCAACAATCTAAGTGAAGTTGGTAAGTTTTAGATCCATATTGACTGTCAGATTAAATCATGTTTATTATGTATTATGTAAATTAAATTTATCCAGAGGGTTATTAAATTTTTCGACTTTATCAAAAATGCTTGAAAAACTATAATGGTGAGATAAGTTTCAGAAAAATTTTCAGAAAAAATACCAGTTAAATACGTAGGTTAATGGTTAAGAGTTCATCTCTTACCTTCTTTACTGTTGACATGTCAATGTCATACAATCTTTTGACTTTGCCATTACATTTAAAATACAAAATCATTTATTTCAGCCACCGGATTAAGAAACATTGTGTTCTGATTCCTGTCAACTAACTCATCATAGAGCATCCTAGCTGTACCAAGATCAGCATTTTCAACTGCCAGACCTGGATCCACCAGAAAAAAAAACCTATTAAAACCATCGATTTCATTATCCATATAGTATTCCGTCTTATTATTGACAATTTTGGGTAGCATAAATATATTGTAATTACAGTGTTGTGTTTTCCATATTCCATAAAAGTTATCTTTGTCATCAAGTTCTCTTATTGATGATGTCTATTCCGGTCTCAGGGTGCAGTTTAGTCTGATATGGTCTCTGAGAAGGTGTCTCTTGTCTTCTGAGTTTGTTCAAGTCTGTTGAGAATGCACTGGCTTGTGTCAATAAAACGTTCAACACAATTTATAAAACACACTTCTGTCCTGGAGTCGAGCTTCGGACCAGGCTTGTCCATGCACTTCTCCTGTAGAGAAAGAAACAAAAATACAAGGATAAAACCCACAGTGATCACATACACGTACAAACAAAACCCAATTTTCAGAAAAGTTGGAACATTCTTGAAATTCGAATTAAATGAAAACTGAAAGACTTTCAAATCACAAGCCAAAATTTTATTCACAACCAAACAGATAATATAAATGCCTAAACTGAGAAATGTTTACAATTTTATGCACAAAATAAACTCAATTTGAATCCTGCTACAGGTCTCAAAATACTTGGCATAGGAGTATGTTTGCCATGGTGCACCATCTCCTCTTCTTCCAAAACACTGAAGATGTCTGGGTATCAAAATGGAGTTTCTGGAGTTGGAATTTGGTCTCATTCTTGCCTGAGATACGTTCAAGTACTGTCTAAAAGTGGTGCTCCGAAAATGTTTACATGTGCAAGATTGCAGAAACTTGCACATGTGACAAGAGAATACGTTTTAAAATAAGATGGGAGCAGCATACACAGTGATATATTTTTCTCATCATTTTATTCTTTAATGAGGTTGCTCGACAACAAAATTGAGCTCCTTCATGGCTTTATGACATTTACAGCAGTATGGAGCTTTGGCTTATCCAGATCTGATCCAGAAGTATGGAGCCATGTTTGTCCCATGGCTATGCTATGAAAGCTAATTGCTTCAACACTAATAATAAACATTAATAATGGAATTGGAACAAGGTTTCCTCTCGCAGGCCAAAGACATGCACATTTGGATAACTGGCCATACAGGAGATCTGATGTAACACGTGTGCAATAGTGAGAGCCTTGTTCCTGGACTAAATATGCAGTTCATGTATACGCTCATGTAGTAAACATTTTCAAACACTCTCCCGGTCATCAGAAATTAACATAACATGTGTGCATATTGCAGCACCAGAAATTTTTGTGGTGGCATTATGTTTAGGTTTGGTACCTTCTCCAGATGTATGTTACACAACAAAAATCAACCACACATCATGACAGGAAAAGTGTATTAGTAATCGTCTAACAGCCATGCACGCGCTTTCCAGATGCAACCAGATAGAGACTGATTACAGAGATGTAGCAGAAACCCTGCATAGCAGTAGGTTAAAATCACAAAAATTAAGCATGAATAGTTTCATATTAAAAGTGATTACATGACTTATTTATTTATACACACACACACACATGTACATACATACATACACATACATATATATACACATATATAGTGGTGGTCTAGCGGTATAGGGCGCTGGATCGCTGATCCAAAGGTTGGGGGTTCGAGTCTCACTCTCCACAAGGTTGTCACTGTCCCCCCCAGTGCAGCTAACTGGGTTATCAAATACAGGCCATGTCTCTCACTGTCTATGGTGTGAGGTTCATGTAAAAGAACCATTGCTGACTTTCGTAAAGAGTAGCTGCAAAGCCGTCAGCGTGTTTCTGTCCCTTGCTAAAGGGTTGTAACAGGAAGGGCATCCGACGTAAAAACCTCTGCCAAATCAAACTTATGAATCAGATGATTCGCTGTGGCGACGCCCGAGTAAAAGGGAAAAAGCCGAAAGGAAGACAGACATGTATGTGTGTATATATGGAGTATATGTATGTATACAGTTAGACCAATTATTTCTCGGGTAAGGGGTTCAAGTCATGATGACATCTGCATGTTGTCCCCATCCAGCATGTGCTGTAAAAATGGTCGTTTAAGCTAATTAAATAATTATAAAATTCATTTTCTGACCTGTAGTGTCACGCGGTCACCTCCACCCCCACGTACAAATTTCACCAACGTCATCTCAATCATTTGAAATGTTTTTGTAATCAGGATTTCATTCACTTGTTTTGTAACTCGGGTCGTGGGGATCTGTAACAGCCAGTTGTGCAGGTTTTCGGACCGTGGGAGGAAACTGGACTACATGGAGGAGCCTCAGTCATGATTTCTTAATTATTAACGTTTTATGTCTTACACGTGTTACAGCACCAGCGCTCCCCCACATCCAAATCTCACCAAAGTGGCCTCACACGTTTGTAGGAAACGATTTTCATTTCTTACTGACCATCACCAATAACTTTAAAATCATACAAGCCGAAATATTTGCTGCAGAAACGTTTGGCGGTGATGTTTCCTTGCTATAACTTCACTTACCCAACAGACTTCTGTCATTTGGTGTACCAGCTGCTGAAACCTTTGTTTTTGAGATTCAATTTCAATAAACTGCTGAAGTCGGGGATCAGTCCTCACACCTTCACTATCCATTAGATTAACGTGTGAATAATTTATAGATTTACTTCGTAGACGAGCACCTTAATGTTGTCTCGCTGTCCTTCACGCGCTCCCCAGCTCTTCTTCTAACATTTTTGGTGGTTGACAAACAGCTTTATGGTGCACTACTGCCATCTAGTGAATTGACGTGTGGCTAAGACTCGGTTTTATACTGGGTTACCCATTTCCGGTAGTTCAAACGCTTCTTCGAATTAAAATACCGATCGGATTCGACATCATTAAACATGATTAACATGTATAAACCCTAGATTTTTTTTTCTTTAATGTTGAATAACACATTACAGTACATATTTACTGGTTTAATCTGTACAGTAATTAAAAGATGTCTCTGACGGGTACTGTCGTGTAACGTCACTTCCGCTTAGCATTGGTCCGCCGCCATATTTACTCGGTGAAAACAAATAACGCATCAGAATCGGACCGTGTCAACAAGCACCTCTTGCAGTGTCCAGAAACTTTTATTAACGCTGGTTTTAATTCCACTTTTAAAGGCCAGCAGTACATTCTCTTTATCACAGCACTTCCAGCTAGCCGGCTCACCTTCTGAGACCATGCGGGTTGAAAGGATTGTAATTTTTTCCCCATGAATAATACATAGAATTAATATTGTGCATTGATATGTGTTGCTGTTTAACCCTGAGTCTCCTTTTGCAAGAAAGATTAACAATAGTTGCATTATCTGCCATTAGATACAGCTAGCCAGCTGTTGGCTGTTCCACTGCCACCTAAAATTTACTCCAGACTCCAGGTCATGGCCTATGATGACACTGACAAAGAGCGGGGCCTCTGCTCTTGAACTTTAACCACTTCGAATTTAACAGGTGTATACAACATAATCTAATTCAAATCTTTATTATTTTCATTTGAATTTTAAAACTGTAACTTTCAGTAAATTGGAGCAACTGCATGTTCAGCTCCTCTTGGATGGGCTCATGATCAAGATGTCCAGGAGTTGGAATCCCATGGATTGGGGGACAGCAGAAGCCACACCTCCCCTGACTTGGTGGACAGTAGGGTGGATCTTAATCATTTTTTTGTCATTCATCCCATCATGCCTTTGGGTGTCATCACTCACAAACACAAATCACAGCCTCCTTAACATTGCAGCCATGTTTATTTGATCCTTACATGTATTTTTTTGTTTTTTTTTGTTGGTGGCCTTCTCTTGCTACAAATGAAGACATGGCATTTTATTTCTCTAATACATTGAAAGTGGACTTGCAGGCTTGGGGCCCCAAGTGGTCTCAGGGGCCCTATGTCTGCATAGCTTGCATGGTTCTGTATATTTGCTTAGTATATTAGTGACTAAAAACCAAAGGAATCCATGCAATGGTTTATCAGATAGGTGTGAAAGGTGAATATTGACAAATGAGTGTCTGTGTAGAAGAGCGAAGAGCAGTACTCTTCACACATAGTGAGATGTGCAGGGTGTACCCCACTTTTTCCAGAGTTGACTTGTATAGGATCCACCTTCCCCGGGAACCTAGTAGGATTAAGTGTTCATCAAATGAGTTAGTCAGAGATCGATTTTACTCATGTTTTTCTATAAAAATGAAATGAGATGTTTTTAATGGGTTTCTCTTTTTTGCTGCATTTATGTGATGACAAAAGCAGTTGGCCTACACACATTGTAATGAAGGATGATGGAAGAAACAGAAAACGTTACATAGTTATATAGTTTTTGATTCGTACCAGAGACCTAATGCAGGGTTATATTTTGTGTAGCTAAGCAGTAAATGTGTTTCTTAGATAAACAACCGATCAAAAATAAGTAGAACAGATTTATCACTAATATAATGACATCTTAAGTATCTACAGCACATTACTAGATTCCTGATATCTGTATTAATTCTGTGGAACCATGCAAGAACCACACAAGTGACAAAATGTTCATTTTCAAATTAAAAAAAGATGAGCTTTTTTTTTCTAAAATATCATTTCATTAAAAAAAACATCAAAACTTGGTAGATTATATCTATTGATGAGATTGTGCAAAATCTATGTAAAATAGCATGTGTCCCATTCTGGAATTTTAATAGAAAATCTATAATGTCCCCAAGATTTTTTGTTTTTTTTTAAGAATACAACAATACTCCTGAAATTAAAAAAAAAAAATCCCTGCAATAACTCACACTGAACGCCATACTAAAATGCCCCTTACTTCCATATTTTCAGTGTTTATCGATGGCCAAAGCAATATAAGTACTGTATACCTTTCTCAATCTCCCTTCTAACATTCAACATTAACTTAAAAGACAAAGATCTTGCTGCGGAGTATGGCCTTTTTTATGGTACCGGCATTTTGAAATTGTGGGTTATAGGCTGCTTCTTGCATGAAAATTAACAAGTACCATTATGCTTTGAACTGCTAGAGATGCCAATTGTCTTTTGAATGAACTAATACTGTTCTAACAATTTTATAGATTGAACTATGATGCCTAAGTTCTACGATAGTGCACTGGACTCAAATTTATTGTTCAGATGGGTTATCTGGTTCGTGCATAGTGCCACAGAATCCAGGATAACTGAAACAGTTCAGTTCTGAAATATTAGAATTTTATTATTTTGAGGTGGGAAAATTCATAGCATTTCATATTTATAGTGGAAGCAGCCTTTAATGCATTAGGTACACATTTATTTATATTAATATGTTACCAAACCTATCAATGCTTTTTTTTTTTTTTTTTTTTTACAAATTTCATTATTAACTAAAATATTTGTAAAGCTGTGTAATCATATCGACATGCATTACACGGTCAGTTTACAATAATATTTTAGCCTTTTTTAAGTGTACAGGATCGTAATAATAAGGTGTGCACTGTTCAATATGTTGCAGTGTTAAATGTATCATATCTCAATTAATACCTGAAGTTACTTATCATCATCATCATTATCATCGTTATTATTATTATTATTATTATTATTATTATTATTATTATTATTATTAACAATGTGGTGAAGGAGGACATGAAGGTCGTTGGTGTAAGAGAAGAAGATGCAAAGGATAGGGTGAGATGGAGGCAGATGATTCGCTGTTGCGACCCCTGAAGGGAAAAGCCGAAAGGAAAAGAAGAAGAAGAAGAACTATAATAATAATAATAATAATAATAATAATAATAATAATGAACCATTGCTGACTTTCATCATGAGTAGCTGCATAGCCGTCAGCGTATTTTTGCCCTTTGCTAAAGGGTTGTGTCAGGAAGGGCATCCGACATAAAAAAAAAAAAAAAAAAAATCTATTCCAAATAAACTATGCAAATCATTTATATTACTTCCATGAAGATGGAGGCAGATGATTCGCTGTGCCGACCCCTGAGAAAAAGGGAACAGCCGAAAGGAAAAGAACAATAATAATTAAAAAAATTAATAATAATGAGAGTCCTTCTGTGACATTTTTTTAAAAAGCCTACTTCTGTGGAACATCCCAGAATATTCCACTGGCATTGTGAGGATTTATCAGTGTCGGTAATGCTTCACTGAGTGGTGGATCTTCTTTCTTCTCAGCCAGTCTTCATTTTATTCCTGTGCAAATACATAGAATTTACGTAAATGTCATATTCCAGGTGAATGACAGATGAAATATGAATAAGGTTCCTGCTATCTTTAATTAGAAGTGAAGTGATAAATAATTCCGGCTACAGAAGGGGAGAATAGGGGAACAGGACCCACCGTAGGTTTTAGGCAACCATTACAGGTCAAGTCATGTCACAGAGAAAGACAATAAACTTTATTCATCCCAGAGTGGATAAGGGCAGGTGAGGCTGTTATGAGCAAGTTATTTTTTTTTTAAATGTTTCCAATACAAGACCATAACAGCAACATGTGCCAAAAAATTTAGTTCAACCAGAGGAACGCCATTTTATTCTTCTAAATTTCAGTTCTCCAGACTACATCTCTCTCTCTCTCTCTCTCTCTCTCTCTGACAGATTTATTTTAGTGTGTGTCCCCCCCTCTCTGTCTCATTATTAATCTAAGCACAAGCCCTGGGGGTGGGGGTAAAATTCAACAGCCTAGGAAGAACTGGGGATGCAGCCAGGGTAATGCACTGGGTAATGTGCCAATTCCTGCAGTGAGTGAATTCTCCTAGTTCCAGCTCGCGTGCCTTCATCCTGCCCTCTGCCCCGAATGGCGCCAGCAGGACTTCCCAGCTAGCTTTGCAAACATCTGGTGTCTGGGACTGCAAGCAAGAGGGGGAGGAGTGCCTGGCTGTTTTCCTTCTGACTGTGTTTTATGCAATGGTAGCCCATTATGTTACATATGAAGGAGGAAAATATTTTTTTTGCAGTAGAATTAAAAAATGCAAACAAGTTGTAAAGTTTTGTAAAGCATACAAAAAATATTTTAATGAGATTACCATTAAAATAAAGATAGTAAATGTAAATATGGCCTTTGTTACTATTTCTTGAAAATACTTCATGTGTAATTGAAAAATCCTACACTTTTAGTTACAGATTATTGAAAATATGTGTTTTATGTGTTGGCTGGAATTCTTCACTTCACTTATCCCTTAACATCCGGGGATGTAGTTGGGGCGCCTTCATGGCGAGACTTGGGCTGATTTTGGCCTGGCGGCGCCCATCCCTCTCCAGGTCGTAGAAACACGCTGACGGCTTTGCAGCTACTCTTTACGAAAGTCAGCAATGGTTCTTTTACATGAACCTCTCACCATAGACAGTGAGAGACATGGCCTGCCTTTGATAACCCAGTTAGCTGCACTGGGGGTGACTGGAATTACAACTAATTAAATATATTTCCTTTGCTTTCCTGATTAAGAAGTCATTATTTCTAGTAGCTGAACAGGGACAAGAATGTGAAATGCTTTGAAAGTATGCAGTGGTTAAAACCAGCCAGAACTTATATAAGGAAGAACAATGAGTTAAGCAGGAGCAGATTCACATGCACTGTGGGCTCACTGGTGTGCACGGGGATTGAAGGCTAGCCTGTGTGGTCTGATCACACAAAAGAGCACAAACTGCTGAAATAGTTAATTCTGGTTCAGTTAGTCTGGAGTCAGAAACATAGTGCAGTACAGACTACTGTAAATGAAGCTGTGTAGCTGTGCACAGGTCAGAGTGCACATGCCCGACCCCTGTGTTTCATGAAAGTACCTACAACGGAGACATGGGCATCAAAACTGGACTATGACTTGAATTCTTTAACATTATAAGGTGGGTGCCTATAAGTCACATTTTGTAGACCATTTGTAGACCATTTGTGTCGGCCACTAGACATAGTGATAAACTGGGAAACAGTGGGTAATAGATTTCATACCAATGGGTTTATGATGGTATCTGATCGTCTTCAAAACTCTGACTTTGCGGCCTCAGTGCATCGCAGGTTTTTCAAAAATATTTATCGAAAAAAAAAAAAAAGGAAATTAAGGAAAAATAGGGGAAAAGTTAAATTATGCAAAAAAAACCCCAAACAAACAAACAACAGAAAACCCCCAACAAAACCTCTTACATTTTTACGTGAGGTGTGCATCTGTGTGTGTGTGTGCGCGCGATTTATTATATCAATAAATAAAAGTATAATAAAAATATATAATCAAAAAAGATTATATAATATCAATAAATACATATTTTATTTACATCTTATGCATTATTTTTGCATGTTTAATTGTTATTATAAGCATTTATAGCTTTAAATATGTATTTATTGATATTATATACACATATACATGTACGTATACGTCAGTCTGGGGGGTCGATCCTACTTCATGGAAATCAGTGATCGCAGGGGAGTCTTGGCCCTCATTAACCGCGGAAAGTGAGGCATCCCTGTATATATATATATATATATATATATATATATATATATATATATATATATATATATATATATATATATATATATATATATATATATATATATATATATATATATATATATATATATATACACACACACACACACACAAATGTATATATACACACACAATAGTGTGTGTGTGTGTGTGTGTGGTCTAGTGGTATAGGGCGCTGGATTTCTGATCCTAAGGTTGGGGGTTCGAGTCCCACTCTCCACAAGGTTGTCACTATTAATATATACTACATAGGAAGGGCACAATCTGATTGCTCTGCTATCAGAAAATTGAAAAAATAATTCAGAGATGATATCATAATCTAGTTTTAGTTTGCCTTTCTTCTCTTTTCATGTAGTATAGCCGATTCTGGGTGGGTGAGGGCAGAGTACACCCTGGACAGCTCGCCAGGCCAAAACAGGGCAGAAACTATACATATATGTCTATAGATTTTGGTTTAGATCCTGAATGAACAAGTCAGATGAAACAGTCTCAATGAAATACAGACGCTCCCCAACTTACTTTTTAGTTCGGTTCCGGATGGCCGAACGTAAGGTGAAAAAACTGTAAGTTGTTACTGTATGTTCCAGTGACGTATGACGTTCATACTGTACTATCCATCCATAAATACCATTACCGTATCTCATAAAACATCCCTAAATCAATTATTATAAACATATTGTAAAATAATATCAAATATATCAAATAATATCAACATTAATTTCAAATAAATTAAATTCAAGCAAAATAATTTCAAATAGATAAATTTTAATCAAATTCACTCATCAAATATCAAATACAGTATCAAATATAACCTTTAACATTCTCTATGATGCGATCTTTCTGCTTGTAAACGGTTCCGATGGTCGACGGAGTCATTTGGAAGAAATGTGCAGCAGTCGCATGTTTTTCACCAGCATCGATTTTCTTGATAATAGCCATCTTCGTTTCTAACGAGATGGCTTGCCGCTTTTTCTGATTACCAATATCACTAGTAGGCTTACGCTTCTGACCAACCATATTTGCTTAGGGTTACAAAAGTCCGCAAAACAGTGTAAACACAAAGATCACAGAGACGACGTCTTAACACAAGGGTAACACGCGATGAACTGGGAAGAAGGAGGGGCACGTTCAGTCTGTCGTTTGTAAACAATGGACGCAGTGTCATGCGGAAGTAGCGTATGACGTCAGCATACTACGTAGGTACGTCTCGTACTACAGAGAGCACGCTCCACTCAAAATTTGACAGACCTTTTTTTAAAAATAAAAACGAAAAATACGTAAAACGAAAGAACGTAAAGCGGGGAGTGTCTGTATAACACTGTTACAAGTGAGCATGCATTGTAGTACATTTACTTTAGACTTTGATCGGAAAATAATTATTGAAAAGGACTTTTGATTAGATTATCATTTAAAAAAATTCTCTTGCAGTTTTACCTTTCTTTTCTTGGCCCGACCCTCAGCCTGGAGGGTTTTGGTGCACTGCTCGACACACTCTCTGAAGCTCATATTGCTGTGGTCTGGTGTATAGTCCAGATCTACAAGTTGAGCCAGTGACAGGATATAGTTGCAAGCAATTCGTAATATAGCCAGCTTGGACAGCTTCTGTCCATAGGAGTAGCACGGCACCTACAAATGCAGTAATATGGTGTAGTATTAAGACATTAATATCATAAGGAATTTATAATTAATCATAACACATTCTCCTTTAAGGCATGGAATATTACCCAGGCAATTATTAAAAAAAAGTTTTCAAACCGGGCATAGTTTGAAGTAGTATTCAGCAAATCTCTCTTTTGTTTAATCAAACAATTAAAAAATTACCCAGAATAATAGAACTAATGCCCATATTGATATACTGTATATGAGACTTCTGTTTAAATGTAGTGGCCTCACCTCCTATGAAAATACTACATGGAAAATCATAAACCTTGTATGTATAACTGATATTTTTCCATAAATATATTATATATCATTCCTTATTATTTCAATTATTTTCCATTTTATGACACATACTTCAAAATGTTACTTACACGGTATTATGTCTATAATTTTATATTTATACATGTAGTATTTAATTTATAGTAACTGGATTGAAATCAGTGGAATAACATCAGGTAACTTGGATCTTGGCCAAGTTACTGATTTTCCAAATTCTAAGCTGAATGGTCGTTCCATTGTACTCATCACTACTCTTACTGCAGAAAGTTTTTTTTATAGTTATGGTACAGATGATTACATCATAACTTCAGGGGAAGAAAAAAAAAGTGAGCCTGGTGAAGGATCAATTGTTCATAACAGCTGCTGTACTGCTGTAACATACAGTACCAGTCAAGAGTCTGGAAATAACCACTCGTTCTAACTGAAATAGGAGTTGTGTCCAAATTTTTGACCCATAAATTACACACACACACACATACACACACACACACACACATACACACCTATAGCCAGATAAATACAGATAAATAGATGCACACTGCCACACTGTTAACAATAAACATTGAACAAAATTACAATTAAATAAAATATAGACACAGAAAATTGAATATTTTATGACAAGAGTGGGATTTTTTTCCAGCGGATGTAAACACCCTTATAAGTCATTATTAAGATGAAAATTTATCATGTTTAAAATGAGACCAAAATATTTCAGATCTTTTTCAATTTTAAAGTGAACATAACATGTAGAGGATAAAAAAATTTTCATGTGCATCCTATGACCAAAGTATACTTAACACACACACACACTCACACACACACACACTCACACACACACACACACACACACACACACACACACACACACACACATATATATATATATATATATATATATATATATATATGAGACATGGCCGGCCTTTGATAACCCATACTGTATATATCAGTCATAAATTGAAAGTGACACAGTGTAAAATAATAGTTTAAAAATATTAAACATGAAACACTGAGCGTACTTCAGCAGCGCGACCATTTTAAAATTCCACGTTTACAAAAACATGGTGAACCCTACAACCAAAAGTTTGACGGGGGCATTAAGGATAAGAGAAAAAAATCCATTACAACCTTAATAAGAATAATAACAAACGATTTAGTTTTCACTGTTTTCTCGACGTCATATTACAGAACAGCCATGTATAGTTCTGTGTAGTATACTATAGTACAGAACAATATCAGGCAAGAGCCGGTATTTGCTGAGTAGTATGGCTATAAGCCCTGAGCAAAACATAACAGGGTGAAGGTTTTCTAAATCTGAGATAGCAGTCATCCTGATCCTTCTGATCTCTGAATCTTGTGATCAGTCCTGATGTTCCACTGCTGGTTGGAGTTCTGATCCTAGAAACCCATTGCTCCTGTTGATGATGATATGGACCTAAATATACACTCAGAAAATGTGAAGATAACTTTTCACTGCTGGTGATATAAACTCTTTTCGTGAAATGATTTAGGACTACAATACCCATAACAGTTACAACCAACTAAACTTCATGATAGTATATAGTGAATATTCTGCTCTATGGTTAGTACTTTTCCCTGGATTCACCCAAATGAGGATGGGTTTCCCTTCCAAGTCTGGTTCCTTTAAAGGTTTCTTCCTCGTTTTATCGGAGGGTGGTTTTCCTTTCACCATCATGGACTCACTGGAGAAGTGTAGAGTTTATAGAAAAGTTATTAAATTCTTTATCAAATTTGCTCTAATATGTAAATCTGCTCTGTGACAATGTCAACTATAAAAAGCACAATACACACATTACTGGATTGAATTAAATTGCTGGCTGCTGGCTGTCCAAAGCCCTAGTCACTGATGATAAAACCAATTGGTGATGAAAATATACTATTTTGAATGAAAGAGGAGAGTTTGGAAGGATTTTCTTTTCATTTCCATTTAAACATTTTGTGAACATTTAAAATTAAATTATTGGGCAATAAAATGAAAAATGGTTAAAAGTTGAAAAAGTCATTAGTGAAATTGTATTTTGATTCAGACTGAAGATTTAATAAGTTTATGCTTCATGTGCCAAGTTGTAGACATATAACATGCAGTGAACTATATCCCTGTGGGGCCGGTGGTGTCGTGGTTAGAGTGCTGGGCTCATGATCGGGGGGTTGTGAGTTCAAATCCCACTGAAACCCCCACTGTGCTAAGACCCCTGGGCAAGGTCTCAACCACAAGTGTGCCTCTGTTCACCCAGCAGTATAAATGGGTACCAGTAAAAAATATACTGGGAAGGTAACCTGCGATGGACTAGCGTCCCATCCAGGAGGAGTTGAACTCCTAGTTGCTTCACGCTACGGAAACCGGGGATAACCACCGGCCTGATGAGCCACTAGGCTCAGGTGGAAAAACCCAACAGAACTATATCCCTCAAATACCAAGTTTCCCTGATTGGACACACTCACTTCAAATCATGAAAAGCTGTTCATTAAATACAGGGATCCCTCACTTTGGTTAATTGGGACCAAGACACCCCCACCCCCGACCACCAGATTCCGTGTTCCGTGTTCATAGGTTTGTGATCAATGTGTAGAGAAACTGTATCATCCTTCAACGTCAACACTTTGCTCCAAGTGTAAAAGATAATGGCTCACATTTATCAGTGTTTCACAGAAACCCACAGAGATCCAAGCTCAGAAACCACAATACGATATTCTTCACATTGGATTCATGAAGCATGTCACACAGCACCAATCACACTGTAAAACTGATCCGGTGTTGAATGTAACAGCTGCAAGCCATGGTAATAAGACACCATGCTTCTAAACTTGGAAAGTCACAACATGGCCAAAAAGAGAAACCTCTCTAAACAGAAGCACAAGTCTAATCAGATGGATTATTTTTATTTTCAGCTTGAAAAGTAGAGCAGCACAGAGGCATAGAAATTAGCACTTGGATGTTTCTGTGTGACATTTGCATGTTCTTTCTGTGCTTTTGTGGGTTTCCTCTGGGTTCTCGGGTTTCCTCCCACAGTCAAAAAACTTGAATTACTGTATAAGCTAACTGGCTGCTGTAGACTGTGCCTAGGAGTAGATGCAAGTGAATGGTAGTGATGGTAGTGTGTGTGTGTGTGTGTGTGTGTGTGTGTGTGTGTGTGTGTGTGTGTGTGTGTGTGTGTGTGTGTGTGTGTGTGTGTGTGTGCACGCACTGCCCTGCAATGATCTGGGGAGGTGTTATGGGTGTACAACACCTTTTACCCTGTGTCGGCTTAGATAAACTCTAGCCTCCCCACTACCCTTATAGTAGGATTAAGCGACTTGGTGAATGAGTGAGTGAGGATGAATGAGGGCCCTTAACCCTTGAGTTCTCAGTTGTGCAAATAATTGGTAAATGTAATTAATTCTGAATAAAGTATCTGCTAAATGTAATATATTTTATATCACAATTTTACATGTAGTTGAATAAAAAACCTCAGATCTCAACCTTGCCACCAAAAATTAGCCTGGTGTGAATTTTACAAAATGTGGAGAGAGAGAGAGAGAGAGAGAGAGAGAGAGAGAGAGAGAGAGAGAGAGAGAGAGAGAGAGAGAGAATCCTCACACAGATATTGTCTACCATAGCCAGAGGTGCCGCTGCCATAATCAAAAGAAAGATGGTTATTAGTGAAATAATCACATTATACAGGTATATGGGTATCCGACTGACTGCTTGTTATTTCGTCCCCAGAATGCAAACCACTAAGAGAAATTCATCTTACACCAACATATTGTAACCACACTTCAGAACCTCTCCCCTCCATATCGTTCTGATCTCCATGGCATTCACAAATCTGTTCTCACACTTACAACTTCCATTAATCTTGCGACGCCTCCTGCCCACATGACTAGTATCAGATTCCGAGCCTTTGTGCTGCTCCACACCTCTGGAACTATCTTCCAAAAAATGTCCATATTGACTCTCCTCCTACATTCAGGTCTCATCAAAAACAAACCTATTTCAAAGTACCTATTCTATACAATCACAGTTCTAAAGTTTTTTTTTTTATATAAAATTTTACTATTTTAATTGTTAAATACTTAATAATAATAATAATAATAATAATAAGGTACAAACTGAACAGTTCACCGGACAACTGCAGGACCAACACACATTTAACCAAATGAATAATAATAATCATAATTCATTCATTCATTCATTTTCTGTAACCGCTTAATCCTAATTAGGGTCATGGGGAGGCTGGAGCCCATCCCAGCTGACTCCGGGTGAGGGCAGAGTACACCCTGGACGGCTCACCAGGCCATCGCAGGGCCTACTCTTGCTGAAAGTCAGCAATGGTTCTGTTACATGAACCTCTCACCATAGACAGTGAGAGACATGGCCGGCCTTAGATAACCCAGTTAGCTGCACTGGGGGGGGGACAGTGACAACCTTGTGGATAGTGGGACTTGAACCCCCAACCTTAGGATCAGCGATCCAGTGCCCTATGCTACTAGGCCACCACTGCCATAATAATAATAATAATAATAATAATAATAATAATAATGTGTGGGGTTTTTTTTTACCACATGTTTACTGATTTCAGCTGTACACAACACTTGTTAGCTTATATCACATTTATCAAGCCTCGGCAATAATGTTGTCTTTCCTTAAAAGTCTTTACCCGAAAACAAGTACATTAGTCCAAATATTCTATACGAGCACACTATCAGGGAACAGGACAGACAAAGTTCCTTCTGGGATGGTATATCAGAAGCTGCAGGAAGAGAACTGCAACGGGGAAAATGGTCTAAAGGACAATTGAGCATCACTTTAAAAAAAATCTAACAAATAAGAAAGTCATTCTGTACCATTAGTCCCTCTGACAGTACAAGGCATATTTTGTATAAAATTAAATAATAGTCATTTTTAAGTTAGTCTTAAACCCTCTTCTACAATGATCTCTTATCAGGATTCATTTATTCCTTTATTTTCTAAGCCGCTTAATCCTAATTAGGGTCACAGGGGGGCTGGTGCCCATCTCAGCCAACCCTGGGCAAGGGTGGGATACACCCTGAATAACCTGCCAGGCCATCGCATGGCCAACACTCATACAGCCATTCATACTCACACCTAGGAGCAATTTGGAACAGCCAATCAGCCCACTGTGCATGTTTTTGGACTGTGGGAGGAAACCAGAGTTCCCGAAGGAGACTCATGCATACACGGGGAGAACATACAAACCCCACATGTTGAACCCAGGACCTTCTTGCTGTGAGGTAAACATGCTAATCACTGCACCACTATGCTGTCTTGGATTGATTAATTAATTATTAATAAATACATTAATAAATTAATAAAAACAACAATGTATGTCTGAGAGCCAGAGTGATGTAACCATCAGAAAGCTGCTTTTGAGAAAAACACTGCTGTCTAAAAAATAAATTAGGAATGATGTGCATCATATGACTTAAAGTCATAAGGAACATGAAGGGACCATTACGGCATGCGTAGAAGATATTATCCACAACTGGCAAAATATCACCTCTCAATTTTCAGTTTTGTGGTTCATACCACTGTAGATCTCAGCCCTTCCATCGCAAACAGCAATTCTGGGGTCCAAGCATCAATAAACTAATTCCCTGTTATACTGAATTCACTGAATGAGTGGAAGGGTTGTATTTACCAAGTTATATGTTGACCTGGCCTGTGCTTCAGAAGCACATGAGAATTAAATATTCAAAAAAATGCATTATGGCACCTTTGCAAATTGATCGGCACGTGTTCTCTGACATATGTTTCCTTCACCATGTACGTAATGCATACCCCAAAAGGTACTATGCCTGCAACTGAAGTTACAGTTTGTGGTAAGAAGATTTTTTTTAAATATATATTTTCACATAATAAAAAATATTCTGTTAAAATGGGAATGTCAATAAGGCCTTGTCCCTGTGAACAAGAAATTTCAAAAAGATTAATGCGACAGTGATTGAGATTTATTTAATTACATAATACTGTACGTATTTAAAAATGTATGAGAGATGTAAGACAGTGGTGAGGTGTGCTGTCGGTGTGACAGAAGAGTTCAAGGTGGAGGTGGGACTGCATCAAGGGTCAGCTCTGAGCCCCTTCTTGTTTGCTATGGTGATGGACAGGCTGACAGACGAGGTGAGACAAGAATCTCCAAAAAGTGTACAAGACGGTGGTGAGGCCAGCGATGTTGTATGGCCTAGAAACAGTGGCGCTGAGGAAAAGGCAGGAGGCAGAGCTGGAGGTCGCGGAGATGAAAGATAGGATCAGGAATGAGTATATCAGAGGGACAGCCCATGTACGATGTTTTGGAGACAAAGTCAGAGAGGCTAGATTGAGATGGTTTGGACATGTACAGAGGAGGGATAGTGAGTATATTGGTAGTAGGATGCTGAGGTTGGAACTACCAGGCCGAAGGCCCAGAGGAAGACCAAAGAAGAGATTTATGGATGTGGTGAAGGAAGACATGAAGGTCGTTGGAGTCAGAAAAGAAGATGCAGAGGATAGGGTGAGATGGAGGCGGATGATTTGCTGTGGCGACCCCTGAAGGGAACAGCCGAAAGTAAAAGAAGAAGAAGACTGTACGTATTTAAAAACTGTTGCAGTTTCATTGTATTCTGGCAGTCATGTCTCTGATGCAGCAGCTTTTAATTTGCAATTTAGGTTTCAGAATGGGTTCAAGATGATGTGGTTCAAAATTTGTGCAGATCCGCTCATCCATTCAGAAGTCATTTTTGTGAAAATCATAATTATACAGATGAGTTTAAAATCCAGTACATATCAGGAACTTGACAGGTGCAAGAGACAAAAATGTTCTTTGTGTGGAGTTGAACATGTTTAAGAAATTTCATGACTTTTCATCAAATAGTTCAAATCAGAGTTTCTGAAAATGCTGAATTCAAGCAAGGATATCAGGTTATGTGACCCTCCTTCATTCATGCATTTAGGTTATGAAACATTTAATCCTAACTGCACACCCGTTGTCATCTGTGATCCTTTATGGTTTCACCCAAATGAGGATGGGTTTCCCATTTGGGCCCGGTTCCTCTCACGGTTTCTTGCTCGCATCTACTGAGGGAGTTTTTCCTTGCCACCGTTGCCACTGGCTTGCTTGTTAGTGATATGTAGGGTGATAGCAATTGTTTACATTCGTTTATACTTTGTAAACCCCTACTTTTACTGTTTAACTGTGTAAAGCTGCTTTGCGACAATATCAATTGTAAAAAAGTGCGATACAAATTAAACTGAATTGAATCGAATTAATTAGGGTTGTTCTTTTACATGTCTCGCACCAAACACAGTGAGAGACATGGCTGACCTTTGATAACCCAGTTTGTGGGGATGCTGGTGCCCATCTCAGCCGAATCTGGGCGAGGGCAGAGTACACCCCGGACAGCTCGCCAGGCCACTTATGGCAGAAACATGCTGACGGCTATGCAACCTACTCTTGATGAAAGTCAGCAATGGTTCTTTTACATGTCTCGCACCATAGACAGTGAGAGACATAGCCGGCCTTTGATAACCCAGTTCGTGGGGATGCTGGCGCCCATCTCAGCCGACTCTGGACGAGGGCAGGGTACACCCGCCAGGCCACTTATGGCAGAAACATGCTGACGGCTATGTAACCTACTCTTGATGAAAGTCAGCAATGGTTCTTTTACATGTCTCGCACCATAGACAGTGAGGGACATGGCTGGCCTGTGCTGAACTGGGGTTGGGGTCAGTATTCCAGCACCTTACCAGCGGGCCACCACTGCCCCTAGTTTATTGCCATCATCGTCATCATCATCATCGTCATCATCATCTTCTTCTTCTTCATCATCATCATCATCATCTTGAGATGACACGTGCGTACCTGTTTCCTTAGAGCCTCGAAAGCAGCACTGATGGTGTGCACCCTGGTCCTCTCGCGCGCGTTCGCCAGTAGTCTCCTCGTCTGCTGGATCGCTTTGATCTCTGTGACGCCAGCAGACGCTTCTTCCGCTCGGTTCCTGCTCGAGTCTGCGGCTTCAGTTCCGTCGTGGAGGAAAGAACCCGGGGAGTTCACGCACAGAGACCTTTCAGATCGTTTGCACAACAGGATCCGCGGTTGCGGAGGAGGATAATTTACCGAAAATGTCTGCTTATTGTCTGAGACTGAAACCTGAAGGGATGCCGGGGAGTCCTTTCTGCTGGTCTCTGAAATCGACCACACGACGGTTTCCGGTTCTTTCCTCGTGAGGGACTGTAACGTATACATGTTCATATCAAGAGCACTGTTTAAGATGTCCGGTAAGTATTGTCCGGTTGGATGAAAACGCTGGAACTTTTTCCCCCGTGTTTTTCGGTAGACCTCCTTCAGCAGAGGCGCCACCGAGTCCATGCTGTCCTCAGGATCGTCCGAACTCTTTTCCTTCCGATCCTTTCGTTTAAACTTCTTACATCCATCTGTCGGATCCATGTTCCCATGACTGTTCTTCATCTCCAAACAAGTTCCACACAACAACAACAACAACAAACAAGCAGATAAATATCCTCCAGTCGTTTTTCCCCTCTCTCTCTCTCTCTCTCTCTCTTTCTCTCTCTCTCTAGTATTGTGGTTGGATCAGGCTTGGGTTGCAGAAGGAGCTGCTCCTGTTGTTTCCTTTCTCTGAACGTCGCCTGAGGTCCATCAGCATTTCCAACATTCTTCTTGTGTCCTGATATAAAAGCCCCTGCTGGTGAGAGCTTTTCCCCGCCTGCAGGAGGAGACTACCCAAAATAAATCCGGATCCAGCATCAGGCTGATCTCAACCAGTGTCCGGTTCGTTTCTGCTCTCTGTCTCCAGATGATCTTGTGCGGTTAAGGTTGAAATAACTCTTTCGTTTCCCTGCAATATTAAATAAAGATGAAGTCCAGTGTTGTCTCTCGTAAATTAAATACAATCGGCTGCAGTGTCTTGGTGAAACCCGTTCCAAACGCAATCCTGAATGTGAGTGTCTGAGAGTGTCCGTAACCACTGTACTGTACTGTACTGTACTGTACTGTGCTGGGTCGGATGATGTGAGGGAATGTCGCCATCTTCAGGTGAACGAGAGCGTAGAACTGTCATCTTAACAAAATGGCTGCTGACACGCACGGCATGCGCAGTGAAAAAAAAATCAGAAAATTTTTAAGCAGGTTTCAACGGTTACTTTGTGACGACCTTCTCTTTATTTGGTGTTGTACTGTATTTGTTATTTTGGGGTGTGGCTGGTGTTTATCAGTTTTCCCTATAAAAATTCTTTTATTCCATTTTTTGTTCTCTCTCTGATGACGTTTGTTATAAGTTAAGCTGTTATAAGTCAATGATGTGTGCTTTTATGTACAACTTTGTACAAATTTTTCAGTTCATTTTCTGTATCCGCTTAATCCTAATTTGGGTCGCGGGGAGGCTGGTGCCCATCCCAGCCAACTTCGGGCGACAGCTGGACAGCTCGCCAGGCCATCGCAGGGTGGAAACTCACCGACGGCTTTGCAGCCTACTCTCTACGAAAGTCAGCAATGGTTCTTTTACATGCCTCACACCATAGACAGTGAGAGACATGGCCGGCCTTTGATAACCCAGTTAGCTGCACTGGGGGGCACAGTGACAACCTTGTGGAGAGTGGGACTCGAACCCCCAATCTTTGAATCAGCAATCCAGCGCCCTTTACCACTAGACCACCACTGCCCTGTACAATTTTTTTTTCACGTAATAAAAATGTTTTCAATGTTTTCTCTCTCTCTTTCTCTCTCTCTCTCTCTCTCAATTCCTGCCACACTCCTCACATAATGTATCCATCTACACTGCTGATCTTATTGACTGCTAGTTGTGTTTCCCTTGGGTTTGTTAATTATTTTAAATAAAAGCCTTTGTTGATTTAATTTATTGTGTGCAACTCCTTTCATCATTTCATACAACATGGTTTGTGACTATTTCTAGATCTATCTATCTACGTCTACATCCAATCACAAGAAATGAATGTCAATCCCTGAAGCTTGAATAATACTGTACTCATTCAGGGATTGTCATGTCTGTGATCACAATGATCTACCGTATGGTTCACCAAGCAACATACGGACTCACTCACACCTACGGGCAATTTGGAACAGCCTATTAACCGACTGTGCATGTTTTTGGACTGTGAGAAGAAACCGGAGTACCCGGAGGAAACCCACACAAGCACTGGGAGAACATGCAAACTTCACACAGAAACACCCAGGCCTGGAATCAAACCCAGGTCTTCTTGCTGTGAGGCGGACATGCCTCACGCCACTACACCACCGTGCCACCATATTTCTATATAAATAGAGATGGATACATAGATGCATCCCTCCCCCCAGTGCGGCTAACTGGGTTATCAAAGGCGGGCCGTGTCTCGCACTGTCTATGGTGAGAGGCATGTAAAAGAACCATTGCTGACTTTCATAAAGAGTAGCTGCAAAGCCGTCAGCGTGTTTCTGTCTCTTGCTAAAAAGGGTTGTGACAGGAAGGGCAGCCGACGTAAAAACCTCTGCCAAATCAAACGTGCGAATCAGATGATTCGCTGCGGCGACTCCTGAGTAAAAGGGAAAAAGCCGAAAGGAAGACAGACATAGATGCACCCCCCCATATATATATATATATATATATATATATATATATATATATATATATATATATATATATATATATAAATGCATGTGTGTAGTTAAGCTAAACTTATTTTTTAATATTTGACTTTGAACTTCACACACAAAAGAAATAATCTGCATTTAGTCAATCCAAAGTGAACACACAGACCTGGAGGCTGTCACACACATCCGGGCTCCCAGAGAGCAGTTGGAGATTAGGTGCTTTGCTCAAAGGCACTTCAGCTATGAATGTGGAGGAAGGGAAGTAGCTCACTCTCCTACTGCCACACATTTTTCCTCCTGGTTCCGGAATCAAACCCGTTCAGTCTTGCTTTTTGACCAAGCCTGTGTCTTTTTGGTAAGGAACCACCCTCTCTTGGCCTTACTGGTTCTTTGTGTATGTTGATGTGTGAAAGACAAGGTTGATTCGATCGGTTCCAAATTTAGACATTTAATAAAGTACTAGTATATCATAATAAGTACAAAATCATGTGATCTTGAATCATGGCCATGAGTGAATTGATTCAGACTTTATTTAAAAAAATTATTTCCATGGATTTCAGAAAGTCTGAATTGATCCAACCTCTCCAGTGATCAGACAATGTGAACCCTCTTCTCATCTGACTTTGAAGTCTTTATCCTCTTCGGGGTGTTTTGGTTGGTTGTGTGTATGAAAATATATATCCTGCCTCATAAATTAGGACCTTAACCCTATACCTTATACTTTATGACCCCATGATTAGTTCACAGATTTTACGGCTAAATGTTCAATCTCCTGTTCACTCATTATGATGGCCAGAGAAAGAAACATATGCAGAAAGAAGGGTTATCCCCCAGAGCAGAGCATTAATTACTTTCACTTGTTAAAATTATTCCTCCAGGTCTTCTCTAGTGACTTTTCTGGATGTAAAGTCTTGAGAGAAAATCCCACGGAGGATAGCAGCACTGGACGTCGTCTTTTAAATCCCCTTCAAGCTAATTATCTATGTTTTGTATCTCGCCGTGTCAGGTTTGCACTAGATACATCAACAAGATGATTTTGGAGGTGTTTTTGTTTGTTTTTTACCCTCAGTGTGGTTACACATCAATAACAGGTTTCTATGGCCTATATAACCCCCAGAGTCATTTTAATTACTTTTTTTTTTTTTTTTTTTTTTTTTTAAAAGCAATACCCCAAAAAATCTGTCAACAAGTTGAAAACAAAGAAAGAAGCAAAAATTAATAAATAAAACAATGTGTAATAAAGTCACTGTAAATTTTGCAGATTTACTTGACTGTCTATATGCTACTTATATTATGTGCATTATTATCACTCTAACCAAAAATAAAGCTGAAATGCTCAGTGGTTGATTTTCAGATATAATACATAATAAATATACTATACTTTAATATAATGATAAAATATGTAATAAATATAAAATATCGGAGTTTCATAAAAATTCAAATAAACCACAACTTCAAATTATATAATTCATGTTGTGTATGCATTATACAGCATCATCATAATGGCTATTGAATTTAAAAACTGATAATTAGAGTCAAAGTTTTAAAAGAAAATAGAAATACAGAAATAGAAATACATCTCCAGATACTATTAGAGTTCTTCAGCAGTTTTAATCTATGTAATGTATGACTGATAAGTTTAATATTATTATAGCTCAAGACAATAATGAGAGGAAAATGGATGTTTATTTGTACTTGCCAGTTGGACTATTTTCGACATGAATTAATATACAGTATATACATATAATTTGAAATACTTAAAAACGGCAATTGTTTTAGGTTATAAATCATTTCTCCGAAACCTATATTACATTGTTTTAAAAAGTTTCACATTACATGGAGTTGTAAATAAGCCTGGTAAGTACAATGCCTTCCACAATTACACTTCCCCAAATTTGTTTAGATTATTTACATTATTATTACCCTAGCATTTTAATACGTACTTTATAAAAATTTAATTTTAATAAAAAAACAAAAACAGCATCGGATCCTCTTGTGTAATGTTTTCTAAAGTTTGACAATACAGCACAGGATACCTGAGTCTATTTCTCTTCACAGAATCTCTTCGGATCATCCAGGCTCTGAGGCTATTTCTTGTATAGACTTCTCTTCAGCTATCTCCTCTGGTTTTCAGCGGGGTTCAGGTTAGGGGGTTTTAACACATACGTCGCCACAGTAAAAACTTGCAGGTCAAACATGTCTTTATATATAATATTAGCACACTTTTGCATTTCATCAATTTTAGGTTGCATGCAATGAATGTGAAGATGTGCACAGCTGTGTCCGTAAGCTTTTATTAATACCATACAAGCCCAGCTACAGGGCCAAGCAGAGAACCTCTCCAGCAACTGACAACATACATCAACATCAATTGGATCACCAGCAATACTGTACCTGGACCTCATCTTCATGGTGTGTTTTCAAGCAGCCCATCAGTGTCTCAATTCCAAGGAAGGTGCTGGAAAGAAGACAACCCTTTGTTCAAGTTTGCATTTGTTAAATGTTTTATCAGTCTGTCTGTCTGTCTTCCTTTCGGCTTTTTCCCTTTTACTCGGGAGTCGCCACAGCGAATCATCTGATTCGCACGTTTTGATTTGGCAGAGGTTTTTACGTCGGATGCCCTTCCTGTCACAACCCTTTTTAGCAAGGGACAGAAACACGCTGACGGCTTTGCGGCCTACTTTTTACGAAAGTCAGCAATGGTTCTTTTACATGAACCTCTCACCATAAACAGTGAGAGACATGGCCCGCCTTTGATAACCCAGTTAGCTGCACTGAGGGGGACAGTGACAACCTTGCGGAGAGTGGGACTCGAACCCCCAACCTTTGGATCAGCGATCCAGCGTCCTATGTTTTATCAGTACTTTGCTTAATACAGTAATTTCAGTTTGTTAGGAAGAATGTTTTAGATATCAGCTAATGATTAACTTTGATTAATGCATGTGGCTTGCTTACATAAAATTTTCATAATGACCAAGCTGAGCTTTAAACTAGACTGATGGCAGAAATAACCACACTAACACTTTTCTTTCTTTCGGATTTTTCCCTTTTCTCGGGAGTCGCCACAGTGAATCATCTGATTCGCACATTTGATTTGGCAGAGGTTTTTACGTCGGATGCCCTTCCTGTCACAACCCTTTAGCAAGGGACAGAAACACGCTGACGGCTTTGCGGCCTACTTTTTACGAAAGTCAGCAATGGTTCTTTTACATGAACCTCTCACCATAAACAGTGAGAGACATGGCCCGCCTTTGATGGGGGGTGGGGGGGTGGACAGGGACAGTGACAACCCTGTGGGGACTCGAACCCCCAACCTTAGGGTCAGCGATCCTGCACCCTATCCACTAGACCACCACTGCCCATAAATAACCACACTAACACTGAAAAGGAGAAAAGAGAGAATTTATTAAGTGAATTAGGGATCACATTTCAGTCAGCCTGTCTTAGGGAATGATAGACACCACAACGCTGGAGGAAGAAGGGGGTTCAAACTCCGTGGCAGAAGTTGGCGAATAATCAGTGGGGGAATCAGAAAAGGCGCAGTATAAGTACAAGGGTTCTTGGGGAAGTTTTTCAGACTGCAGGCTGCTTGACTAACTGCTCTTAGCTGAATTCTTTTTTCGACTGAATCTCATGTTCACTCATTATCATGTCCAGAGAGAGAGCGAGAGAGAGCAACACAGAAAGAAGGATTGTCCTCCAGATCAGAGCATTAATTATTTTCACTTCTTAAAATTATTCCTTAAAGTCTTGTTTAGTGACTTCTCTTAATATAAAGTCTTGAGAGAAAAATCCCGGAGAGAGTATCAGCACTGGACGTTGTCTTTTAAATCTCCTGCCAGCTAATTAGCCATGTTTTATTTGTAATTATCCTGTATCAATTTTACAGGTTTACTTGACCGTCTACATGCTACTTACATGATGCGTATTATTGTCACAATAACCAAAAATAAAGCTGAAATGCTCAGTGGTTGCTATTAAGATATAATGCATAATAAATGTACTACACTTGTTTAGTGCGTATGTTAAAATATGTTATAAATATAAAGTATTGGAGTTTCATAAAAAAATCAAATAAATCATAAATTCACAAATTCATTTCATGTATGTATTATACAGCGTCATCATAATGGCTGTCGGATTCAGAAACTGATGCCTACAGTAAAAGTTTAAAAATAAAATTGAAATACAGAAAAATAAACACGTCTTCTGTTATTATTAGAATTCTTGTGCAGTTTTAATCTATTTACTGTATGACTGATAAATTTAATCTTATTATAGCTCAAGAGAGTAATGGGTGGGGGATGGTTTTGTTTATTTGCATTTTCTGACAGTCAACATCAACAATTTTTGGCAGAAAAAAAAGATTTGGTAAAACGGTTTAAAGCTACTACAGAGATAATGGAAATGCTTAAAGAAATCCTGCAGAGATTTTTTTTTACCAATATAATTTAAGAAATAGCTAATATTAACTGTATTTTCTTCTTCTTTTCCTTTCGGCTTTCTCCCTTTTTCAGGGATCGCCACAGTGAATTATCTGATTTGCATGTTTGATTTGGCATAGGTTTATACGTCAAAGCCCGTTCCTGACACAACCCTTTAGCAAGGGGCAGAAACACGCTGACTATGCAGTGAGAGACATCGCCGGCCTTTGATAACCCAGTTAGCTGCACTGGGGGGGGGACAGTGACAACCTTGTGGAGAGTGGGACTCGAACCCCCAACCTTAGGATCAGCGATCTAGCACTCTTTACCACCAGGCCACTACTGCCGCCAGCTAATATTAACTGTATATTCTGTTTAATTTTAGTCTGATGAAGTCAGAATGTTAGTGTTAAGGTAATGCCAACTTCACAGTTTATATCAGTCTAATACAATCAAATACAGCTAGCAATCTCAGTTGCATTTATTCATCTTAAATAAGATGAAAGGAAGTGTCTAAAAGGAAAGTTTTTCTTGACATTTAAATGTTTTCTTTATATCATTTGAAATGTCAAAAAGTTTTGGCAGTAATTTTATGTTTTCACAAATTTTGTTGTTTTGTTTTGTGAGCTTCCTCCCCACACACACATGTTTTTACGGTATGCCAGTGAACAATTACACACATTTTACATGTTTTCGAGACTTTTATTGGCAAATACATCTATTTTTTGCTGAGAATCAATATTTACAGTGTCCGCCTTCTTCATAAATTCAGCAGTTTGCTTTGACAAGTTGGATATCAGCTTCTGAACTACATCCTGACTTATTGTGGCCAATTCTTGCTTTATCAATGCTTGAAGTTGCTCACAATTTGTGGGCTTCTGCTTGTTCACCCGTTTTTTTTTTGTTTTGTTTTGTTTGTTTTTTTTGAGGATAGACCACGGGTTCTTGATTTGGATTAAGATCTAGTGAGTTTCCTGGCCATGGCTCCAAAACATCAATGTTATGATCTTTGAGCCACTTTGTGATCACTTTTGTGTTATGCCATGGTGCTCCATCATGCTGAAAAAAATGCACAAATCCTCACCAAACTGCTCCTGGATCGTTGGGAGGAGTTGCTCTTGGACAGTGTTTTAATACCATTCTTTATTCATGGCAGTGTTTTTGGGCAGGATTCTGAGTAAGTCCAGTCCCTTGGATGAGAAGCAACCCCAAACATGGATGGTCTGAGGATGTTTCACTGTTGGCACAACACAAGATTCATGATAGCGTTCACCTTTTCATCTCCTGACAGCCGCTTTTCAAGATGTCCCAAATATTCGAAAGGGGGTTTCATCAGAGAAAATAACTTTGCGCCAGTCTTCTGCTCGCCACTCACTATACTTCCTGCAGAATCTCTGTCTGTCCTTGATGTTTTTCTTGGAAAGAAATGGCTTCTTTGCTGCCATTCTTGATACCAGGCCTTTGTTGAAAAGTCTTTGCCTCACTGTGTGTGCAGATGTAGTCACACCTGCCTGCTGCCAGTCAGGAGCAAGCTCTATACAGGTGGCAACATGATTTCATAGCTGACTCCTGAAGAGGAGATGGTCCTGCCTCATGCTGGACACTCTGGGATGTCCTGAAGCCTTTTTTGCTGCAGATGAACTTGTCTCTTTGAATTTTTTTTATGATTCAGTAAATGTTTTTTTCAGGTGCAATATTCTTAGCAGCAATTTCCTTTCATGTGAGGCCATTTTGATGCAATGCAATGATTGCTGCAAGGTTTCTTTGGATTGATTGGATAGATACACTGTTCTGAGCATACTGTACCTAGCACTACACATTATTTTGTTGAGGTACACATGCTATTTCTGAGATACAAGTGATGTGTATAAGCTCTCATTCATGCTGATGATGATGATCCATATGGATCTAAATATACACTCAAACTGTGAAGACTATTCACTACTGATACATAAAATATAAGCCATTTTAAAGAAATTACTTGGGCCTTCACAACAGCCATAACAATTATAGGACAACCAACTAGACTTCATGTTAAACTATGGTGAAGTTTCCGCTACATGGGTTGTATTTTTATATGGTTATACCCAAATGTGTTTACCATTGTTTTTTCTATTTGTGGCTTTACTGAATTTAATTGAATAGATCGAAACAGAATATTTTGCAATATGAATTTTTGTTGTCATTTTATTTATATTTGTAATGCAAACACAATCTCTCTAAGAATTAACACAATAAATTTGAGCTGTCATCATAGGAAAAACAGGAAGCATAAAAGTTAATATAATAAATAAAAGGTTGAGATTCTGATTGATGTAAACATTATATTAAAAATGAGAAAGAAAGGTCCATTTATGAATTTTACACTTTTCATTCTATATTGCCACAAGGGAAAGGTAATCCACATATCAGTCTAATACAGACTCCTTCATTTAATGACATTTTTCACTGTTAATCGCAACAACAAGAACAAAAACAACAATAATGGTAATGTCACTCTAACCAAAAATAGACCAAGAATCTATACATACATTATTTCCATTTGCATGATGCTAATCTTGTAATACCATTATAAATCTCTTTCAGTTTCAATCCATATATTATGGGGTTGAATAAAGGAGGAATAAGCAAATATTCAATTGACAAGATCATAGTAATAATGTGTGGAATATGTTTTGATTCTAATCTGTTATTTATGATTTCAAAATAAATGTTGATGGAAAAATTGATGACAATAAGTAGATGTGGTAAACAGGTCTGTACAGCTTTTCTTCTGACATCTTTTGAATTTATTAAACATACAGAGAGTATCCTGATATATGAGTAAATTATGAAGATCAGTGGAGGAAGCACAGCAATGAAAACAGTAAATCCATATAAGTTATAAGCAGATATTTCTCTACAGCTTAGTTTGACAATTGAATAATTATCACAATATATTCTGTTCAATTTAAACTTACAAAGCTGATATTTGGATGTTTGAAAAATTGCTACACCAACTTCACAAAATGGCAAAAACCATGACAAAAATAAAAGTCTTTTTACAGTGTGCATTTTTACAAGAGTTGCATAATGTAATGGTTTACAGATAGACACATATCTGTCGTACGCCATAATTGATAACAGAGCAAACTCTGATGCAGCATACCAGTAAACAGAAAAGGCCTGTAATAAACAAGTGTAGTAGGAAGCAATTTGCCTTTTAGATAGTAAATCAGTGAGGAGTTTAGGATAAAGAGCAGTCGTTCCAAAGAGAGAATTACAAAGTAAAGCAGCAATGAAAATGTACATGGGCTCACGAAGACGTTTGTTCTTAAGTATGACAAAAATAACAGAAGTATTAAATGTAATAATCAATATGTAGACAGTGAGAGCAAGTAAAAAATAAACATATCTGAATTTTTTTAAATCCAAATGTCCATCTAGTATTAAATATGTTACATTAGTAACATCCATTACATTTTAAAATAACCCATCATATTTTAGACCTGTAGTGAAGACATCTCAGAGCATATTTATACTCTATGGTCAAGACATACTGTATATTCCTGAGTGACCTTATTACAGTAACTAGCAGCTGTTCCCGGCAGCCCACCCCAATAATGTGCCGTGTAATTCATCTTATTTCTCCATCCTAATAGTCTATTACAGACTCCTATCTAATTCAGTAATAATTCTAAATAAGATTAAGACCATGAAAGTAATACATACAAAACACATACAGTAAATATTAATTTATAATATAATAATGATCTTATGATTACATTTGGAAAATAAGGCTATTTATGTGTTTTTGGTGTGCTTATGGGAGAGAGGCGGGTAAACAGAGAAAACTTTATAAACAATGTTGGTGTATCGTGTGTGGTTTAGCGCATGCTGTGTCTCTCCATGACACCACCGTACAATAAAGCAGCTATAAAGCTGAAAATAACAATAAACAGAGTAAACTATCCATTCGTTCGTTTTCTGAACGGTTTAATATTATTAGGGTCTCAGAGGGGCTACTGCTTATCTCAGCCAACTGTGGGCAAGGGCAGAGTACACCCTAGACAGCTTGCCAGGCACAATAGCCTATTCACCATATACAATGAGAGACATGACATGACTTTGATAACCCAGTTGAGTTGCACTGGACAGACAGCAGCGACAACTTGATATTGGAGTTTGAACCCCGAACATTGGATCAATAAATCAGCACCATACTACCGGACCACCACTGCCCCAACCCAACTCTTCAGTATATTCATTAATTATCTGCCTGTCTCCATCTTTGCACATTTGCAGCATTTGGCAGATTTATCCAGAGTGACTTACAATTATCTTTTTTTTTTCACTACAACTGAGCAATTGAGGGTTAAGCACCTTGCGCAAGAGACCAACAGTTGTGATAGTGAGGAATGAACCACTGACCTTTGGGTCAGTAATTCACCACCTTATCCACTAAGCCACCACTGCCTGCTTAGCACCCCCCCCCCCCCAAAACCCCAAAATGACCCTGAAAATTAGTTAGTTGGCTGTCTCCTTTCTCATTCATTGTCAAATGTGTGACCCTACAACTTCTGATGAATAAAAAGTCAAAGTTGGCTCCCCTTTTGTGATTCGGACACTTCCCAGAGCAACACCATTAATCCTTTCATTTGCCGGCTCTGAAGGAGGCTGGCTGCCAAGTCTTATTTTTCCAGCAGCTGAAGGACACTTGCAGGAAGTGGCTGTTAATGATGAAGACCAGCACATCCCCCCCCCCCCCACCATGTTTAACCCTTTCCCTCATAGATAAAGAGGAAGCATGATGGAGGCAACCCCACTAAGTTTGATGTGCAGGTATTGAACTTTACCGGACTACCAGCAAAAGTGGCTCCATTGTTACAAATAATAAGGGAAAAGATCAAGCACGAAAAGGATCATTTGGAAGCATTTCCAATGGCTGGCAGACACCCCACCTCTTCGCTCTTGCTCTCTTTTTCTCTGTCTCTCTCTTTCTCGCTCTATGTCTGTCTAACTCGCTCACTCATTCACTCGGTGTTTATTTCTCTCTCATCCCCATCAACCTATTGGGGTTTTTCTTCAAACTGCACTGCAGAAATGGGGGTTCGTTCTGAAGAAACCATCTCTCCATACCAATGTTCCTTCCTTCCTGAGCTGTCTCTTTCTGTTCTTCGCTTGATTTTTTTCATGTCTCACCCCTTTTCTCTTTCCATAGCTGAACTAATTATGCCCGCCAATATCCGAGCAAAACACAGTCATGTCTATCGCAAAAAAGCTGAGTTGTTGTTTCAGGATCAATTTGCCTTAGTGAAAACAAAGACAATGACCAGAATCTCAATCGCAACCTAATCTCCCACAATTAAGTAGGACTTTATAGGATGGCCATGGGTAAACAAGCAAGTACACAGGCAATAGTGGACTTATGATATTCAAATCTCAAGTTATTTGTCATAAATCGGTAACAATGGAACTTACTGACCCGCAATGAAATTTTTGGACTTAGACAATATACAAATATAAAAATAGATATTGAAGTATACAAGCTTGAAATTATCAATACTAAACCTCAAAGTGCAAGTAAAACAAGTATGCCATTTTAAAATTTCAATTTGTCTTATAAAATACCATAAAACAGAAGGTAGAAATTAAAACGTTATGGTGGTAATTGTGCTATCAACATAGTGCTGATCCAAAAAAGGTAGTTTTTCAGGAGTTGTTTGAAGACATCCAATGACAAAGTTCATTCCACCTCCTCAGCGCCGGAGCAGAGACGAGTTTAGATGGAATGTTTTCCTTGTTCCTTGATAGAAGTAAGGACATTCCAGCAGTGAACTGTGGGGCGTGATAAGGGTTTGAGAGAGGAGAGTGTAGATACATTTTTGTCATTATAGGTTAGCATTTGTGAAGGGGCAGTGGTGGTCTAGTGGTATAGGGCACTGGATCGCTGATCCAAAAGATGGGGGTTCAAGTCCCACTTTCCACAAGGTTGTCACTGTCCCCCCCCAGTGCAGCTAACTGGGTTATCAAAGGCGGGCCATGTCTCTCACTGTCTATGGTGAGAGGCATGTAAAAGAACCATTGCTGACTTTCGTAAAGAGTAGGCTGCAAAGTCGTCAGCGTGTTTCTGTCCCTTGCTAAAAAGGGTTGTGACAGGAAGGGCATCCGACGTAAAAACCTCTGCCAAATCAAACATGCGAATCAGATGATTCGCTGTGGCGACTCCCAAGTAAAAGGGAAAAAAGCCGAAAGGAAGACAGACAGGTTAGCATTAGTGTTTTGAAACTAATGCAAGCAGCTACAGAAAGCTAGTGGAGTGGTGTTGCAGAACTCGGACAAAGTTGAGTACAAGCCATGCCACTGCATTACGGATCAGTTGCAGAGATCAAATAGCACTAAGAAGCAACGTTGATATGTAAATTATGCAGTAATATTATTAAATCACAATTATTCAAGTATATAAATTAATTTGTTCATTTGTTGGGCTGCTTAATCCCACTAGGGTCAAGGGGAGGCTGAAGCCTATCATAGCCGAATCTGGGAGAAGGCAGGGTATTCATTAAATAAAGAAAGCTGTAGAAGTTACCTTAAAATGAATCCGCAACTTTGACTTTTCTTTTATAAGTCACTAGCTAAAAGCACCTTCGCTGTCTCCTCACACCCAGAAGGTTCAGGGTATGAATCTCAGAAAGAGGCCTTTCAGCGTGATTTCTTCTGGCTATTCTGGCTTTCTCTCACAGTCCAAAGCCATGTACATTAGGTAAAAAGCTTAAATTTAATAAGCTGGCTTGATGGTTAACAATAGGGAGTGGATATGAGAGTCTTCTTGATCAGAAAAAAAAATTAATAAAATAAAAATACGTAAAATCGAAAAAATGTAAAATGGATGAACGTAAGTCGGGGAGCGTCTGTAACTGTTAATTATACAGAGTCGATAAATGAGTGTAAATGGTTGTGTCTGTATTGTTCCTGTATAGACTGGTGCCATTTTCAGGGTGTGACCTTCCCCACCCAAAGTCAGCCCCGGCCTTACCTGAAGTCAGCTGGGATTGGACTTGAGAGATTTAACCCATCTCAGGAGCTCTGCAGTAACACTGACAAATCCATGCCTCAGATAACAGATGGATGGAGTCACTGGAGAATTGACTGATATTGACGCTGCACACAGCTGGAGCAGGCCTGATTCTAGGCATGGTTAGGAATGTATAAATACGCAAAAGACTATTTTCTTCACCACAGTCTCAGTGTCCAGCTAACTGCGTCTTCACTTGATGTGTATCTACTAGTATTTATCTATTTTATTTTTCTCCTGGACAAAGTTACTGTGACCATTGGCGGAGACTGAGTTATGCATCATTCTAATGTTACATATTTAATCCTGGAGGGTTATGTGGATCTGGAGAAATACAGATATCTATATTTTGTAATGGTTCTTATACTATACATTTTGATTATTAGTAGTAATGTTCTTGTTATTTTTGTTATAGTTACAAACAAAAGTCTCCATGAGCCCATGTATGTTCTCATTGCTGCTTTGCTTTGTAATGCACTCTACGGATCAACAGCACTTTATCCTAAACTGCTCTCTGACTTTTTGTCTGAAAGTCAAATTGTCACCTATGAAGCATGTATATTTCAGTCCTTTTTTATTTACAGTTACGCCATATCAGAATTTATGCTGTTAGCAGCTATGGCCTATGACAGATACGTGTCCATCTGTAAACCATTACAATATACATCCATTATAAAAATGGTCACTGTAAAAAAGCTCTTATTTTTCTGCTGGAGTGCGCCCTGCTGTGGGAACGGTATAACAGTGATTTTGACATTTCAGGTTAAGCTTTGTAGGAACAAGTTAAATAGAATATACTGTAATAATTCTTCAGTTGTTAAGTTAAGTTGTGGAGATGTATCTGTACGAAACTCATATGGATTGTTCAATTTTATCATAACTGTATTCCCACCAGTGATCTTCGTGATCTACTCATACATCAGAATTCTTTATGTCTGTCTTAGGAATTCAAAAGATTTCCGAAGAAAAGCTCTACAGACCTGCTTTCCACATCTTTTAATATTCACCAGTTACATAGTTACTGCATGCTTTGAAGTCATTAATAACAGACTAGAATCCAAACAAATTCCTCATATTTTCACCATGATCATGTCTGTGGAAATTCTGGTTATTCCTCCTCTATTAAACCCTATCATATATGGGCTGAAAATACAAAAGATTTTTAATAGCATCAAAAAACTGAAAGTAAAAATTAGGCAAATGTAATTTATTCTAGTTTAAGATGTTCCATTCTGTATGTTGCGCAATGCAGTTTAAACCAAATTATTAAAATATATTGTAGTGGCATAATTAGGGTCGTGGGGAGACTGGCACCCATCTCAGCCGACTCTGGGTGAGGGCAGAGTACACCCGGGACAGCTCGCCAGGCCATCGCAGGGCCAGCACTCACACAACCATTCACATCTAGGGGAGAATCGGAATCGCCAATTAACCTACTGTGCGTGTTTTTGGACTGTCCGAGGAAACCGAAGTACCTGGAGGAAACCCATGCAAGTACTTGGAGAACATGCAAACTCCGCTCAGAAATGCCCAGGCTGGGAATCAAACCCAGGCCTTCTTGCTGTGAGATGGACGTGATAACCACTACGCCACCATGCCACCTTGTAGTGTATGTTTACTTCCTAATGTTGACTGATATAAAGAGTTATAATCTTATAATTTTTACAATGGTGGATTTGCTTTGTGCTCAATTTTTTTTGTTTGTTTTATTTTTATCATAAAGAAATGAGTAGAACTTCAACCTATTTGCTTAAAAATATTGATAAAAATAGAATAGGTTACAATTATTACGTGTGGACCTCACTGCTTAAGCTACTGCCCTGCGACCTCACCCAAGATTCAGTGAAAGCGTGACGTTGTTTACTCATAAAACGAGTATTAATTATTTCTGACCAATAGAAGAAGCCTAAATTCATAACATATATTGTACAATGCACAACAGTGAGGTTCCTTGCTGTGCATGTTCCAGGTTGTTCGGAAGCAGAGGGTCAAGTTCTTACAGGGGTTATAGGGTTTTAAAGCCCAAGTTTTATCTTGAACCTGATCAGCACTTCACATGTCGAGTCACCAATGGCCAAATCAAATAATTATTTTTACATTTTTACTTTCCAGGAAAGTTGGAGAATATTTACTCTAAGAAATTTATTTCTGTGTAGGTCCACTTAAAAATCCTTTTTACGGATTAATCGATAAATAGAAACTTTTTCTTCATCAGATTGATCATTAATTTAAAATACTTTAGACATTGTGCTTTTAACAGTACTGTGTTTTCTGAAATTTAAATATTTTCCTTTCTCACATCTTTTTGGAGCCTTCCTAATGATGTTTGTGTTCAAAGTCATAGTTTTCCATGATCATAATGACTCCGCTGTTTTCACATTTATCAGAAGTGGGACTCATTAATGAGCCATGTGTTCATGTGTGGTAATAAAAGGTCAGGGGATTTAACCCACAGGCCCTGTGAGATTAATATTCTAACACTGGATGACCGCCATGGATGAAAATGGATGTTTTTTTCCATTCTGTCATTATCCATTATTTATTAATTCATAAAATTAAAATAATACAGTACGGGATATCACATCCACTTTTTTACAATTATTGCATATAACAGATATGACTTACATTTTGCTTGATGCATACAGCTGAGCCGATGAGGGTTGAGATTATCCAGATACTTATAGTGGAGATGGGTAGTTTTGGGCTTCCTTAAGGTGTGAATTGGGGATGGGACCCAGAAAGTATGGGCAGTGGTGGTCTAGTGGTAGAGGGTGCTGGATCGCTGATCCAAAGGTTGGGGGTTCGAGTCCCACTCTCCACAAGGTTGTCACTGTCCTCCCAGTGCAGCTAACTGGGTTATCAAAGGCCGGCCATGTCTCTCACTGTCTATGGTGTGAGGCATGTAAAAGAACCATTGCTGACTTTCAACAAGTATGCTGCAAAGCCGTCAGCGTGTTTCCGCCCTGCAATGGCCTGGCGAGCCGTCCAGGGTGTACTCTGCCCTCGCCCTGAATTGGCTGGGATGGGCACCAGCCTCCCCGCGACCCTAATTAGGATGAAGCGGTTACAGAAAATGAACTGAACCCAGAAAGTATATAGTTAATTAGTTATTATTATTATTATCATCATCATTTAATGTTGTTTTATTATCTTAACGGTCATTTACAGAAAACAAGGTATCTACTTTACTGATTAACCTCAAAAATATTCTTAGTTCAGGTTTCACTATAATTTGGCAGAGTTATACACACTTAATGCTAACTCGGGTCTCCGAGAACTAGCACTCATCTGAGCCGACCCCTGGGCAAGGGAAGCTCTTCTGGCCATCACAGGGCAGAAATACGCTGATGGCTATGCAACCTACTCTTGACAAAAGTCAGCACTGATTCTTTTACTTGCCTCTGACCACAGATAGTGAGCGATATGGCCGGCCTCTGATAACCCAGTTAGCTACACTGGGGTAACCAGCACCTTACCACTGGGCCACCACTGCCCTAGTGTTATCTCTATGAAATAAAAAAGAATCTGCAGCGAAATCGTTCTGAAACTATTTACCACTTCCCACCAACTGCTTTTGTACTGCCAAGTTATCACACATTCACATTGTTACACTGATCATGCCGTCTTGTAATTGTTACTATTACCATACCAAAACAAGATGTAGAACAGAAAGGTATACCATGAAATCAGATTAAGTCCCTTTTATTTATCCCCTATGTTCCCTTTTATTTGTTTTTGGTTTGTTTATTGTTTTTTAATGGCGATTGCGGACAGTACTAGCACATTATCACCACTCTTGGTCTAGAATTCTCTTTCACTTGAATTTAAATGGGTTACTTATAGGGCTGGGAACTTCATGATAGATCCGGCAGCATGAGCAATTACCCGTGACATGACATTAGGAACAGTGGTGTTTTCTATGACCCAACAATAAGGGAGCGCTACAGACTCCTACTATGAGATCACACTAAACTTTTCATCTCTCTGTCACGGTGTCTTTGTAACACCACATAGGATGAAATGGCCTTTTCAACAACTGGTGAGCAAGTCTGCCCCAGTTTGACCAGTCTGACCAGGCTAACTGTTGAAACTTTTGTTTTATACAATGTCTGACAGAGTGGAATCCGACTCCCAAAAGATGAACCCCCAGTTTCCATCAGATGACTTTCTGCACTCATACTACTCGCTTCATGTAATGAAAAAGTAACAAAGCATCTCAGCACTTTCATGGCCTCCAATTAAAACTTAAATATTGTAAAAATCAAAACTCAAGTTTGCAATTTTGTTGTTAGATTAATCACTTCATATGTATATATATATATATATATATATATATATATATATATATATATATATATGTGTGTGTGTGTGTGTGTGTGTGTGTGTATATATGTGATGGACAGGAAAGGTGAGGATGATGTTTAAAAATTGTTAAAATTGCTGCAACACAAGATACACCCTTGTGTATATATATATATATATATATATATATATATATATATATGTGTGTGTGTGTGTGTGTGTGTGTGTATATATATAAAAACAAGGGTGTATCTTGTGTTGCAGCAATTTTAACAATTTTTAAACATCATCCTCACCTTTCCTGTCCATCACTCAACACAGAGGATGACAGGAGTTTTATGCATTAGCAGATACATGCAAGTTAAAAGAGACTTACCTAAACTAAATGAACTTAAGACGAATACTGCGAGAACCTATATCATGATAGAAACACTCAGGACATCCTTCATAACAAAACTGATTTCCTTTTGGATTTTTCCCTTTATCAGGAGTCTATTAAATATAATTTTTCTGCAACTGTATATAAGAATACCTTGAGAAAGATTCATCAGATTTTAGTTTGAATGACCAGAGATAACCTTTCCCAATTAATAAATAATATCATTTTATTTATTGTAATACAGTACTAGGGGCAGTGGTGGTCTAGTGGTATAGGGCGCAGTATCGCTGATCCTAAGGTTGGGGGTTCGAGTCCCCACAAGGTTATCACTGATGTGAAGAGTTGTCACTGTCCCCCCCAGTGCAGCTAACTGGGTTATCAAAGGCGGGCCATGTCTCTCACTGTCTATGGTGAGAGGCATGTAAAAGAACCATTGCTGACTTTCGTAAAGAGTAAGCTGCAAAGCCGTCAGCGCATAGTTATTAAGTCTCCCGATTTAAAAGCATAAATCCAATCTCCCGCCAGGAGATTAATTTCTCCCGATTTCCAGACAACCTCCTGAAAAAAAAAGTCACACTTTGAACACACCGTAGCATTTTTCAGTCTTAATCTTCTGCATATTGCACTTTGGAGACACCGTAGAAATGTATAGCCAGTCTCTATCTTCCGTTTGTTTATGCACACACGAGTTGGCAGTTCACTGATACAGGCTAGCAACTTCAAGTCACGTGATCATTCAGTGCTTGGTAGTTCAAAAACAAGGGCGTGGAAGAAGACAAGCTGGTTGAGGAATTACAGGATTTTCAATTAATGCGTGAAAATGAAATGAAGTGTTGAGAGAAAAGATGAGGTGTGATGAGTGGTGGCATCAAGTGATGACAATGTGAACTGTGATGGGAGTGAAGAGATTTCCTCTTTTCACAAAACTGTTGCAGGCAGTGCTGACTATACCAAACAGCAATTGTGACAGTGAAAGGGTATTTTCTATTGTAAAGAAAATCCACACTGATGCCAGGTCAGAATTGATCAATGAAACTGTTTGTGCCCTCTCGGCTACAAAATTGAACTCAGACTTTGTTTGTTACAAATGCCATCCAAGTCCTGAACTTTGTAAAATTGGAAAGCAAGCAACATACAAGTATGTGCAGGAACATACCGGAACATCTGGTGTAATTATTAAGCAAGCAGCATTAGTATATGTCACAATATTTTTAAACAGTTGTTTTTATCAGCTGATTCATAAAACTGTATACGTCCATGAATAAATAAAAAAAAAAAACTTGTTTATTGAGCAATGTTCCTTTATAAAAAAAAAAAAAATGCATCAATTCTTGGGGCCGCAGCCCGGCCGCACAGGGGGTGAGGTGTCTCTGGTGAAAATTCTCCCGATTTCAAAATGTTGAAACTTAATAAATATGTCAGCGTGTTTCTGTCCCTTGCTAAAAGGGTTGTGATAGGAAGGGCATCCGACGTAAAAACCTCTGCCAAATCAAATGTGCGAATCAGATGATTCGCTGTGGCGACTCCCGAGAAAAGGGAAAAAGCCGAAAGGAAGAAAGAAAGAAAGTACTAATGTCTATGTATATATCCTGAATAAATTTTGTATATATGTATACATTACTTATACTTTTTCCACCGTATAAAAAAAATTACTAAAAAAAAAGTTGGGCGAAAAACATGCCCCTACAATTTTGGGCAAAAAAACACCTGGGCTAAAACTACCTGGGCAAAAAACACCTGGGCGAAAACTACCTGGGTGAAAACTACCTGGTCGAAAAACACCTGGGCGAAAAACACCTGGGCGAAAACCATCTGGGCAAAAAACAGCAGCATCGGACAGCTCGCCAGGCCATTGCAGGGTTGGAGATCAACCAATGTAAACAAGCACCACTTCGCATGTCTAGTATACAGAACAAACAGTGTTGGCTGAAATGAAATGGCTATGAAAATTAAGTTTCATTTATCGCATATGGAAAAATCATCTTTTATACTATGCTTGATCTCAACTCGCACCGCTTTAAGATTTCGTTAGAAGTGCTAAAATGGACCAATTGCGTCTCTATGTATATCTATTGTGGGCAATCTAGTAATATGGTAATGCCATATCTATGGATCTATGGTATTCTCCGTCCTTTACTGATGACGTATATTCTCCCGATGACGATTAAACGCTGCGCCAGTCCAAATTGTTCAATATTACTTTGAATTTTTTGTGCTATCGGGTTCATTGTTGAAATGTCGAACCGGACGGCGTATTTCTATGACCCAGATGTTGGAAACTTTCACTATGGTAAGATCTTGCTATTGTGACGGATTTATTAAAGCCGTTGTAATTTTTTAGGCACATAGCGTCCTAAAAATATATTATTATTTATTACCTCAGGTTTATTTGATAACTTTTACTAGAATAGGCTTCACGAATGTGTAATGTTTATAAACCCTTCAAAATTACACCAGATAATTCGAATTGATAAGTAATAATAATAATAATAATAAATATTTTAGCATTAGTTTTTCTTAAAATCTAAAAGCCTGTGACCCAAAATCTAAAAATACGAGTTTAACTATTGATTGAAAAACACAGCATGGTTATTAGTATTATAATTATAAAAAGCAGAGTATAAATATTATAGGTATAGCTGAATATAAAGTATAAAATTATAGGCATAAAGAGGTGAATATATGGTTTAAAATGAAGATTAATATAATAAGCTGAAAGATGGTATTAAATAAATATTGTAGGTATAAAGAGCCGAATGCAGAATATAAAATTAATATAATCAGAATACTTTATTGATCCCGAAGGAAATTGCATAAGGTAAGGTAAACATGTTTGAGCCTGAAGCTACCAGGAGTTCCAATCCTCCTGGATGGGACACTAGTCCAAGGTCTACAGGTAGAAATTACCTTTAATAAAAATATACAGACATACATATACTGTATAGATACACACACACACACACACACACACACACACACATATATATATATATATATATATATATATATATATATATATATATCTCGTAGTACCATTGCTTTTACAGGACAATTTTACATTAATTTACTGTACACCGTTACCATGGCCCCCAAGAGGAAGTCCGATTCATCAGATGGCAATTCTACCAAGAAAGCAAGGAAGGCACTGTCGTTGGAGATGAAGATGAAAGCGCTAAAGCAATCTCTCTCCCTTTCGATTTTTTCCCTTTTCTCAGGAGTCGCCACAGCGAATCATCTGATTCGCACATTTGATTTGTCATAGGTTTTTATGTCGGATGCCCTTCCTGTCAAAACCCTTTAGCAAGGGACAGAAACATGCAGACGGCTTTGCGGCCTACTTTTTACGAAAGTCAGCAATGGTTCTTTTACCTGAACCTCACATCATAGACAGTGAGAGACATGGCCCGCCTTTGATAACCCAGTTAGCTGCACTGGGGGGACAGTGATAACCCTGTGGGGACTCGAACCCCCAACCTTAGGATCAGCGACCCTGTGCCCTTTGCACTGGACCACCACTGCCCCTGCTAAAGCAATATGAAGGAGGAAAGAAAGTAAATTCCATCACTCGTGATCTCCATCTCTCCCACTCCACGGTGTCTACAATTTTGATGGACAAGGACCGCATTAAGGAAGCAGTAAAAGCAGCAGCCCCAATCAAGTCAATTATCATCACAAAACAACGCGAAGGAGCAATTGCAGAGATGGAAAAGTTACTATACACGTGGTTGGAAGATAATAGGCAAAGAAATGTGAAAGTGATGTTGCGAGTAGTGCAAAGAAAGGAGACGGGTTTATTTTGCGTGTTGAAAGAACGTGCAGGTGAAGAATACGCTTCACATGAATTCATGCTGGGGTGAGTGCTGGGGGGTTTCGGATTGTGTTAAATATCCAACGTTTGACTGGTTGGTCGGAACGATCTAGGTCGTAACTCGGATAGTGCCTGTGTGTGTGTGTGTGTATATGTATATTAATATACTGATGATGGCTCTGTTCTTCAAATTCGAAGATAGTGAAGAGTTATTTCTCCTCGCCTGCACTGGGTATTTTTGTATAGCAAGAGACAGTTCGCGCTGGCTGATCCCCACTCTCTAGGCCTAGGTCCCTTCCACGATGGCTTAGCTGGCTGAGATGGCTGTGGTTCCTAGACTGACAGAAACGCGCTGACGACTTTGCAGCCTACTCTTTACGAAAGTCAGTAATGGTTCCTTTACATGCCTCTCACCATAGACAGCCTTTGATAACCCAGTTAGCTGCACTGGGGGGACAGTGACAACCTTGTGGGGACTCGAACCCCCAACGTTAGGATCAGCGATCCTGCGCCATAACCACTAGACCACCACTGCCCCTTAGATCTGTGTGTGTGTGTGTGTGTGTGTATATATATATATATATATATGTGTGTGTGTGTGTGTATGTATGTGTGTGTGTATGTATATTATATATATATATATATTATATATATATATATATATATATATGTATGTGCGCGTGTGTGTGTGTGTGTATATATATATATGTGTGTAAAGATCCTATCATACAGTATAACATGAATATTATATTTACAGAGGGCTGACTGTACAGTATAAAATCAATATTATAAGTTTAAAGAGTGTGAAATAGAGTATGAAATAAATATTATGGGTATAAAAAAGTGATTTTAAAACTTTGTTGTAAACATTTAATTGCCTATATACATAAATGTGTATATAATATCAATAAATACATATTCAATGCTATAAATGCTTATAATAACAATTAAACATTCAAAAATAATGCATAAGATGTAACTAAAATATAAATACGCACACACAAACCAGATGTGTGTGCGCACACACAGATGTGCACCTCACATAAAAATGTAAGTAGTTTTGTTGGGGGTTTTTTTGTTGTTTTGTTTGTTTAGGTTTTTTTTTTTTTTCATAATTGGCCTTGTTTTGCAGCTTTTTTCATTAATTTCCTTATTTTTTTATTTTTCAATTAATATTTTTGAAAAACCTGCAATGCACTGAAGCCGCAGGAACTGAAGCTCGAAGTCGTGAGGGATCTCTACATAATAGTTGAATGAAAACTTGCCATATTTAATTTGTGCTTATAAGAGCCCTAAAATGTTACACATTGTACCTTTTTAAAGATGTGTATGAAATTACTTATGTGTATAATTCCCTCCCTGTAACCAGGTGCTGGACATCCAATGAAGCCTCATAGGTTGTCTTTAACTCACAGTCTTGTCTTGCATTATGGCCTATACAAGAAAATGATGGTATGTCAGTTACATTTCTACCTTTTTTCCTTACTACAGATATACATAATACAGAATGCTTGGAGTATAAAGACTGGTCATTTTCTTTCAACAGGTTTTCAAACCATACAAGGCCTCCCAGCACGATATGTGTCGATTTCATTCAGAGGACTACATTGATTTTTTGCAGAAGGTCAGCCCAAACAACATGCAAGGCTTCACAAAGAGCCTTAACACCTTTAACGTCGGAGATGATTGGTAGGTTTGCTTTAGATTTTCTACAATTATCTTTTGTTTTTAACCTAAAGTTTATTTATATTCTGATGTAAAGTACATGAACATGTAAACATATAAAAATGTATTGTCTGGGTTGTAGTCCAGTATTTCCAGGACTGTTTGAGTTTTGCTCCAGATACACCGGTGCCTCATTACAAGGAGCAACTCAGTTGAACCATAAGGTTGGATCGACTTATTACATTCCATAATGATTTGTTTGTACTCGGGCTGGGCGATAGGGCCAAAATTTCATATCACAATACTGTAATTCATTTAATATCCCAGTATGTTTTATCTGAACATATTTAATAAGTAGAAAATTCAAGAATATAGAAAGTAGGTCATTTTATCTATGGCTAATTTATGGTAAAATGGGATGACTTATACAGTAAAATCTTTGCAGATAAATATATAAGGTAGATAAAATCAAAAATAGAATTTCAGCAAAATGTTTCAAAATTCATCTCACATAATAAGAATGTAGCATTTTAAGGTTATGAATTAAATCTAACAAGTTAAATTCAAAGTGTATTTAAAAACCTGTATACAGTACATGCTAATTTATTATGGTTAGCTTTAGCTGTTTAGCATTAAAGAGCTAGTTATCAAAAATGCATTTTGATCCAAACTTATGAGCTATTTATAACAAGAGTCTATACGCCTTCAATGATATTACAGCGATCCCTCGCTACTTCGTGCGTCAGTTTCTGTGGCTTCAGTGCATCGCAGGTTTTTCAATAATATTCATTGAAAATTAAGGGATATATGGAAAAAGTTAACGAAAATGCTGCAAAACAAGGTCAATTATGGAAGAAAAAAAAACCCAAACAAAAAAACAATCCATAAAACTACTTACGTTTTTATATGAGGTGTGTATTTGAGTGTGTGCACGTGCATACGTTTGTGTGTATTTGTATTTTATTTACATCTTATGCATTATTTTTTAATGTTTAACTGTTATTCAATGCTATAAATGCTTATAATATGTATTTATTGATATTATATATACATAGTACATGTACGTTTACGTCAGTCAGGGGGGTCGATCCTACTTGGCGGAAATTGGTGGTCGCGTGGGGAAGGGGTCTCAGTCCCAATTAAATGCAGAAAGTGAGGGATCCCTGTAATTTATTCAACACAACGCTCATGTGAAAAGGTGCTCCTCTCTGCTGCGTGTGTGCGTGATTAAGATAGATTATTTGTGGTGAATAATTTCCCTCTCGTAGGATTGCTAAAATAAAATAAATGTAATCTACAGCTATTGTCTTGGTCGATGCTAATGCGGTCATAAACATTATCTAGAGCGCCTCTCCTTCAGGGTCTTTTGGGGGAGTGGAATGGTGAGAATTAACATGTCTGTCCTTCAGACAAACATCCCAGTCGTAGAAATCTGAGTGAAGCTTTGTCACTGCAGCCCAAATAAACTTTCTAAATCATAGGTGTCAAATCCGGCCGCTGCCTTGTTTTATGTGACCTGCAAGAGCTTTCAAAGAATACGATTGTGGTGCATTCTTTCTGTTGACTATTACAGTACCATGAAACCTAATTCATCATTTTCCCACTCAAGAAGGATTGCATGCTTGCTTGCCTCTGTTAAGCCTTTGTTTGAATCGGTGTTCTATGATATCAGCTCTTGATCACCTTTAAATTTAGTGATGTTACCCTGAGTGGAAATGAGCTTGACATCCCTGATTGATGGCAATTGTTCTCATTTGCAACGTGATGATACAAACAATTGAGCAATTATGAGATGATTGATGTATTTCATCCTTTGACTTTTACATTGTCATATCGCACAGCCCTAGTGTGGAGCATGCCTTTTTCTCTTTGTTATGCATTTTTTTTTGCAGTTATTCCAACATTAATAATGTTTAAATGAATTGTCTCTAGATTTGCGACATTGCTATCAACTGGGCTGGAGGCTTACACCATGCAAAAAAGTTTGAGGTAAAGTTCAAGGGATGCGCCCATGTATGGTCTCATGTGTATTCTGGAACTGATATGAAATGTAGTTTTGCTGTGTGATCAAGCACCACAGTCCTGTCAGCGTCAATAACCACACCCTACTGACAGCATTGCTGCGTGGCAGAACTGTGCCACTCTTGCTACTCACTATCAGAAACGGATAACAGCATAAATAGTGAGAAAAATAAACGTGAACGTTTTAATATCTCGGAGCAGCAGTGCTTCGTTTTAAGTCGCATTACCTACTAGCTATTATGAGAGTCAGGTGGAGCGGTCTTCCACAGGACTTAACACGTGTATCTGGAATGATGTCTATGAGGAGGATCATCGGCACAAACCAATCACGCAATAATCATTCAACTTTTCTGGTGTAGTTAAGACGGCTTGTGGAATAATACCAGCAATATTTTAAAATAATAATTTGAGTTTCTGCACTGACCAGTTATTTAATAATAAAACTGCACACTAGGTTGTTGTGGTGGTGTAATTTGATCTTGTATGTGGTTTGTCCTGATTATATTTGTGTTCTTTTCATATATTGAGTATACAAGTTTTACGCATTTGGCAGACATTTAAATTTTGATTTATAACCTTTTTGTCTTATAAATAAAAAGTGGAAATACCAATTTTATAGTTAATCTCCAATTTCTGTAGATGGCACTTTTTGTGTAATATACCAGACTAGGTTAATTGTGTTCTTGTGTTTGAAATGAGTTATATAAAAAGGATTATTCACTCTGCTGTTTGTCTACAAATCAAACCTTTTCTGCATTTGAAGATCAGTTAAACTTACTTAACTAAATATGTTCTGTTACAGGCTTCTGGATTTTGTTATGTGAACGACATCGTCATAAGTATACTAGAACTGCTCAAGTACGTGCTAAGTTTGGTTGCTAAGTATCTTAATATTACGAGTTTTAAACACTGTACTGTACATGCATGTTCTTATGTAGACTTTTAATACAAAAATTTTCCAAAGTTTCCTTCTGTCCATTAATCACAGACTTGTCTTTCCACACTAACAGGTACCATCCACGTGTGCTGTATATTGACATTGACATTCATCATGGTGATGGAGTGCAGGAAGCTTTTTACCTTACAGACCGAGTCATGACCGTGTCCTTCCATAAATATGGAAATTATTTTTTTCCAGGGACAGGTAGGTAACATTGAGTGTTTGTGGAATTTTGCAGTTTTGGTTGTCTTTACAATATTCACCTGAATCTTCACAGCTTGGAATTAAAGTTTTTGTATTTTAATGTGTTATATACTTATTTACTGATTTTTTTTTTTTTTTTTTTTTTTTTTTTGTGAATTTAACTCAAAAACCTCTTTTTAGTACAGACACTCCCCATTTTACGTTTATTCATTTTATGTATTTTTCGATTTTACGTTTAAAAAATAAAAATAAAAAATAAGTCAAATTTTGAGTTTAGCGTGCCCTCTGTAGTACGAGACGTACCTACATAGTACGCTGACATAGTACGCTACTTACGCATGACGCTGCGTCCATTGTTCACAAACGACAGACTGAACGTGCCCTGCTTCTTCCCAGTTCACTGCGTGTTACTCTTGTGTTAAGACGTCGTCTCTGTGATCTTTGTGTTTACACTGTTTTGCGGACTTTTGTAACCCTAAGCAAATATGGTTGGTTAGAAGCGTAAGCCGACTAGTGATAGTGGTAATCAGAAAAAGCAGCAAGCCATCTCGTTAGAAACGAAGATGGCTATTATCAAGAAAATTGATGCTGGTGAAAAACACGTGAATGTTGCATGTTTCTTCCAAATGGCTCCGTCGACCACTGGAACCGTTTACAAGCACAAAGCTCGCATTATAGAGAATGTTAAAGGTTATATTTTATATCGTATTTGATATTTGATGAGTGAATTTGATTAAAATGTATCTATTTGAAATTATTTTGCTTGATTTTAATTTATTTGAAATTAATGTTGATATTATTTGATATATTTGATATTATTATACAATGTTATGTTTATAATAATTGATTTAGGGGTGTTTTATGAGATACGGTAATGGTATTTATGGATGTATAGTACAGTATGCATGGCCGTTCGGAACCTAACCACAACGTAAGTCAGGGAGCGTCTGTATCCTGAATATTTTTTTTTACCCCAAACAAGGTATAATCTGAGAATTGTGTGAATGTTATCGCTCAACAGTCCTACATGTTCACTCACTGATGAGCTATATTTATCTTGTGCAGTTATGATTGATGTGTTTAATTTTTGTGAAATTTCGTCTAGGTGACATGTATGAAGTTGGGGCTGAAAGCGGCCGCTACTACTGCCTGAATGTACCTCTGCGTGATGGGATTGATGACCAGAGTAAGTGATGTATTGGAGTTAAACATTAATCTTGCCGTACCTGCAGGTACAGTTGCGTTCAAAATAACCTAGGCACAAAAATGTATTGGGAACACACTACACATTCTATTTCAATTCAAAACATGAAGAAAAATATAAAATTTGTTATTCCTTTCAAGGAATTGAAGAAAAGTAAATCATAGACTGTTAAAAAAAGCAGCATCTGCATTCTTCTTTACAAACTCAAACATTCATTGTATAAACTATAGTTCTAAAAGTTTGCTTTCCTTTGATTAATTGAACTAATATTTAGTTGTATAACCACTGTTTCTGAGAACTGCTATACATTTGTGTTGCATGGAGTCAACCAAATTCTGTCACCTATGAACAGGTATTCCAGCCCGGGATGATTGCACTACATTCCACAATTTTTCTGTGTTTCTTGGTTTAGCCAGAATAAATCTCATAAGAGAAGAAAACCTTAGTCATCATCCTGGAGCTGAGTTTCAGCGATTGTTAGAATTTAAGATTATGTTCAGTAACGCTGAACATTAGAGTCTTTGTTGTGAACCTGGAGGTAATGAGAATGAAATTAGTGTAATTGATGTTCATGAATAGGTCACTTTTCTCAAATTAAACCTACCAGTCCCCGTTCCTCTTCACACAACACATGTGTGCCATCTCTTGTCAGCCCAACAAATTTATTCAACCACAATCCTGTTTTGCACTGCTATAGTTTAAGCATCACTTGTATAGACTAAAGTTTATAATCTATGTTGACGTCTTTTTTTTAATTGTTTTAATTGTTATCATTACAATGTCTTATATTCTTTCATTTCTTCATGTTTTAGTATCACTTTACTATGTTTTTAATTATAAGGGTGGTCTTCTAATGTTATTAGGTTACAGACAGTTGTTCCAACCAGTGATCAAACAAGTGGTGGACTTTTATCAGCCAACCTGTATTGTGCTTCAGGTAAAAAAAAAAAATCCTGCTTTCGAGATGCTTGATTATAGTTTGAATTAATATTTTTATTTCCAAATTCTCATATACTCAGTGTATTGTTTGTAGTGTGGAGCAGACTCGCTGGGCTGTGACAGACTTGGGTGCTTTAATCTCAGTATACGAGGTCATGGGTAAGAAGTGTTTAATACAATACGTTTTATTTATCTATGTACACACACACACACACACACACACACACACACACATACAGACACACACAGTACTGTGCAAAAGTTTAAGGGACATGCAACGGAATGGTGTAAAACAAAGATGCCTTATATTTATATCTAAATGACAGTAAATCAAGATTCTCTACATAAAAATTCTATAAAGAACAGTCAGCAGTAATAAATGAAGCTAACTCAGTGTTAGGTGTGATAACGTTTTGGTTAAAAATAGAATAGCATCAGGTCCAATTTGTGCATGTTTGCAAGTACAATATCCAGTACAGTAATACAGAACCAGCCACAGTTCTGGAAATGTTGACCGTCACACTTGACTCTTTATTTGCATGTAAATCGCAGCAGCTTTCATTATACATTTTTTTTCCTGAAATGTGGTCTCTTATACATAATATGCTGCTTTTTCTGATAGACATACCGTGGTAACATTTTTTTAATGTAACATTTGGTTTTGTGCTGAAAAAGTAATATCTTTTTCTTGTACTAACTTGGTAATATAGAATTTATAAAATGAAAAGGTATAGAAAATGTTTATACAAAAAATTGGGAGCCTAAAACTTTTGCACTGTAGTGTATGTGTGCATGTGTGTGTGGTATATGTATGTACACTATCGTTCAAAGTTTGTCACCCAGAAAATTTCATATTTTCCATCAAAATTAATATGAAATTAATTCAAAACATCAATGAGGTTTCAAATAATAATTTGTACTTTAAATAATAATTATTCTGTACAACTGTCCCATGTGTCCACCACCAAAGTACTCTCAACCAATCAGCACGATTTTTACTAATATCTTCCGAGCAACACGAGCTCTATTTACATAAGTCGTATCTGTTTTGAGGATTCTCATTGGTTTACCATTATATGATTTGGGAAATCCTTGTGGGATTCTGTAAGTAGGTAGAGTATCCTGGTAGTGAATATGAATAATAAGGAAATACCCTGAGCAGTCACAAAAGCAGATTGATAATTGGTAGAATAAGTGGATATTTCTATTGTTCTACAACTTGTTTAAAAAGGATGCAATGTCCAAGTATTTGAGCATGGATAGATTTTATTTATGGATATTTGAATGGTATTTGTGTTGAAAATTATGCTTTGAATGATGTATTTTTGGCGATATCACATTTTCACTCAGGTATGCCATTTTCAACTTACTTTGGATCTTCCTCAAAACACTAGGTTATGACTTAATCTGTATTATACAGGTCACAAATGTTCATTTTAACCCAAACACCTTAAACTTGGTAGGGTGAGAAGCTCAGCCATCCTGGAGGAGCTTGGAGTAGAACTACGTTGGGAGAAGCCCGTTGAGGTGTCTCAGGCATCTGATTAGAATGCCTCCCGAACACCTTCTCGGTGTGGGTTTTTTTGGGCATGTCCAACTGGGAAGATTCCCCGAGGTTGACCCAGAACATGCTAGAGGGGCTAGGTCTCTTGGCTTGGCTGGGAACACCTCGGTGTGTCTGTGTGTTCGGGAAAGCTGGAGGAAGTGGCTGGGAAAAGGGATGTCTGGGCCACACTGCTTAGCATGCTGCTCCCGCGACCTGACCCTGGACCGAGCAGACGATGATGGCTAAACTGGGATTCATAGCACTTTCTCCCCATCCCCCTTTATATATAATGTGTATGGTTAATGTAAGTGGCAGGTTTATTCATGCTTGCTCTCGTAATCATGATGCCTAATGTTCTGAACAATGAATCTGAATTTTTTGACTCAAAACGATGCTTTCTCCAGTCTGTGGTGATAAATAACACATTTTAAATGTTTGCTGTTCTGTGCATGTGTATATACTTTTTTCTGCAGTAACAGTGTTATTATTTTTCCATCAGGGAATGTGTGGAGTTTGTGAAAAGTTTCAAGATCCCTTTACTTGTTTTGGGAGGAGGAGGATACACTGTGCGTAATGTGGCCAGATGTTGGTGCGTTAAGTCCACTTTGTGTAACAGTCCTATCTCCATGCTCATTCACCACTAATTAAGTGTACACCTCCCATCTTGCTGATGTGAAACAACTAATTTGCACCATGTAGCAGAATTAGGCTGCGTGATTGGTAGAATTAATTAAACTTTAAATAAACCGATTATTTTCAAATCTTCATGTAGAAATTAAATGCGCATTTTAACTGAAATGGGCGGCATGATGGTGTAGTAGTTAGCAGGTCCGCCTCACAGCAAGAAGGTCCTGGGTACGAAGCCCACCCTGGGCATTTCTGTGTGGAGTTTGCATGTTTGCCACGTGCTTGCATGGGTTTCCTCCGGGTACTCTGGTTTCATCAACAGTCCAAAACCATGCACATTAGGTTAACTGGCTGTTCCAAACCTCCCCTAGGTATGAATGATTGTGTGAGTGTTGGCCCTGAGACAGCCTGGCAAGCTTTATAGGGTGTACCTCACCCTCACCTGGAGTTGGCTGAGATTGGCGACAGCCTCCCCGTGACCCTAATTAGGAGTAAGCGGTTTGGAAAACGAATGATTTTAATTGAAATGCAGAATATACGGTGAGAAATGAAAGGTAGATACTGGTATTGAAAAACTTGACATGTCATTCCTGGACGTGACACTTGGGGGCATGTGGCTTTTTATAACCAGTGATGATGGTTATTTATGAATAGTAATGAGAAAAAGTATATATTGTCTGGTGTAATAATAATGCATTAAAAAAAAAGCTTCTACACATTGTACTTTGAAAATGGGTTGTGGGTAATGTTAATGAATGCAAAGGAGGATATTTTGATGAGTTTTATTGCCCCCAGCAATTAAGAGGATGAAATAGAACCCACATTGAAATATTTTGAAACAGTATTTGTAATTTTTTTTTAATAACTAATAATCTTGGTTGTCTTTAGGACGTATGAAACCTCTTTGCTAGTTGAAGAGTCTATTAGTGATGAACTGCCTTATAGCGGTAAGTATATTTTAGATGCTGTTGTGGAATTATTGTACTGAACTGTCTAAATGAACTCGTGTTTTGTGTGTAGTTTTGAAGGCACCTTATAGTTACTACAGTATATCATTCTGGAAATACGATCACTGTGTTTATGAAATGTTCTTTTAATAATTAAATAATTTGTAATTTATGTACGGTCAGCCTCATCCGAGATATTATTATCAGACTGATTAAACTCTTTCATTTAGCTTACCCAGTCACTTGTCCACTACAATTTGGACACTATTAAAGTTATAGAACTAGACTTTTTAATTATTATTATTATTATTATTATTAATGATTTTATTATCATTATTAATGATAATAATAAATACAGTGGTACCTCGCGTTACAAGTGTCTCTAATAACGGATTTTCCATGATACGAGCTTCGATCCACCAAAAAATATGCCCCAACCAACAAGCAAATGTTTTACTTATGAGCTCTGCTGGGGAAATGGCTTTTCCAGGTTAATTAGCCTTGTATGACTTCCAAGTGTATTCCTCTGTGCTCTGAGAATACCTTGTTCGGTGCTTCTCAATTATTTTCTGTGATGCCCCCTATAGGAATTCCCCCCCTCTCCCAGCACCCCACCTGCGACTGTAAATAGTGTTTACTGCACTTCATATCGTTTGCTCGGTGCTTTTTCTCTACACTATAGAAAACACAGTGAGAGCGCCACTGCCAGTTTTATAAGTGTGATTGTACATCCTCTACACTAGATGGAAATGGCACTCTCATTGCCATCCTTTCCACTAGATGGCAGTGAGTGCACCACTGCCATCAACTGTAGAGGATGTGCAATCACATTTATAAAGCTGGTTCAGCAGTTTATTTTCTTATTGTTTATTCTTATTTTATTATTATTAATGATACTGTACATGTGCTATTATTGTGATAATGTTTATTGTTACATGTTTATCTTAATCTTAACATATTACATAAAAAATACATGTTTGTGTCAGGTTATGAGTTTGGGAGGGGGTTGGAAAGGATTAATTGGTTTTCTATTGTTTCCTATGGGAATTTTTATTTCATCTAACGAACATTTCCTCTTACGAGCGTGCTCTCGGAATGGATTAATTTTGTAAGTAGAGGTACCACTGTATACTATTAATGAATATAATAATAATCATAAAAGCAAGAACATCAGTAAAACTAGAGAAGAACCTGAAACATCCTGGAAGAAAAACTAATTACTGGCATACTAATAGACAGGAATTTTGCTCCCATTTGTTTTGCATTTTCATTCTTTATATTATCCATAAACATTTGTTTATATTTAAAAAGGCATAAGAATTTCAGCATTATCAGAATGTTGATATTGAAAATGATTACTATATTTAGATGCTAAAGCATATTTTGAGTTACTTCAGAGCTAAAAATTTAGAGCTGAAGGTATCCTACTAGTGCGATCTAACTTTGTATTTTTATAAACATCTGTTAACAGAGTACTTTGAATATTTTGCTCCTGATTTTACACTTCATCCGGATGTTAGCACTAGGATTGAGAACCAGAACTCCAGACAGGTATGGAGTAATTTTAGAATGCGGATCATTTACCACTGACAAAATGTTATCTGATGGGGAAATCACCTTGGTGTTGTTTTTTTTTATTATTTTATTGTTATTTTTTTTAACAGTACTTGGAACAAATTCGTCAGACTGTCTTTGAAAACTTAAAAATGCTGAACCATGCACCAAGTGTACAGATTCATGACGTTCCCTCAGACCTGCTGAGTTTCGAACGCACAGATGATGCTGATCCTGATGAGAGAGGTTCCGAAGAGAACTATTCCAGGTGAGTAATCAATCTTGACTAACTTTCTCTGTATAATCTTTGCACATTCACTGTGTATTACATAATTATCAACTGGATTTTCGGCGGTCCGTTTAGTTCTTTATTTTCACCAGTGACACACTCACTAATGAGAACGGTATAAATGGAAAGAGGCTACTTGCAGCAGTTGCTTGCTAAAAATCCATGTGAACCTAAACTAGAACAGCTGCAATGTTGCTGTCACTCCAAAAGAAGGCATATTCTAGTCACATGATATATTACTTCAGTGAAGCTATTTCAGTGGACCGCGCTGCCAAGTGTATGAATGGGGCGTAAGGTGACATGTAAAAAAATTAATATAGTCGGCCCTCTACTTACGAAATTAATCCGTTCCAGAGCCTTTTTCGTAACCTGGAGTTTTCGTAAGTAGAAGCGCAATTTACATGTGAAACCCATGATTCGCTCCAAGGCTCCCAATACTACCCCATAAACCCTTTAAAAATTATAAAGTACACCAATTTTGTATGAAATATGTGTTAAAAGTAAAAGAAACATTTTTATTAAACTATTTAAACATTTTATTAACATATATTAAACCATTTTATTAATATATTTATTAATTAACCATTATTAACCAATTTTTTATTAGCCAAACAATATTAAACATTTGTGACACGCTCTGCCAAGTGCGGGAGGCGTCGCGGCCGACTTTTAGGGCGGAACGCGGCTTGTCTGGACTTCCGATCTGTCAAGCAGGCAAGTGTGCTTTGAACACTTGTTTAGTAATCAACATTTACTCGTTTGCTTGAGGGATCGGCGGTCCGGATGAGCCACGCCCTGTCTCGGGGGCTCCGTTGTTGGTCGCGACGCCACCCACACTCGGTGGAGCACGCCACATTTGTGGCTTTGCGCTTTTGCCGCTTTTCATAAGAAGAGGTTGTTTCGTATACAGAGGAGGAAAATTTAGGAAAATGTTTTTTTGCAACCTGAATTTTTCGTATTCAGAGGTTTTTGTAAGTAGAGAGCCAACTGTATAAAGATTTATGCGCTGCCTAAAAGCAGAGATTCGCTTCTCCTGATACAAGGTTTCAGTGCGACTTCATTTTGATGATGCTATCCATGATGTAATGTCATGTAACCGTCACGATATGACTGTCCCTCATAGAGTTTTGATATTGTCTGAAAGTGTTATGCTATTGATATGCCTTTTAATTGGAACTAAATATCATTAGAGTGTTAAGACGGCAAGACAGAATAAAAAAAAGTTATCATCCCAGACATTTATTACCATTATGACGCTTATATACCAGCATGAGAAATATCACTGCATAGTTTCCATGTGTACACCTACAGATGGACAAACAGACACAATGTTTCCCAGCATAAAAAAATCAGATTGATGCTATACCAGTTCTCTTAATTATAGTGACTGGCTGAATAAAAGAACCATGAAGGTGACCAATTTTTGGCACTCTATTTGAATATGGTACACATTTGACTAAACGTTTTGTGACATTTTGGAGCCAGAACTAGACTTGTAGTTGTAGAGCAGTTTCCTCTGGACAGGTGGTCCAAGGAAGGACACCAAGTGAACTGGAGTGCCTTGGGTACCCATGACGAAGTGATGTTTGTTTCAAAGATTAGTACATCTGGTCGAAAGTTACTGTAGGACAAACTGCTGAAACTCTTAGTGCTGGATCTGAGAGAATGGAGTCAGAACAAAGTATATTACTGCTCACAGTGCATGGAGCTCCCTAATCATAGGCCAATCAGGTGTTAATGTTATGCCCAATCACTGTATGTCCTCAAAATTAAAAAGGAAGAGCCAGAAAGTAACATAGGGGGCAGTGGTGGTCTAGTGGTATAGGGCGCTGGATCGCTGATCCAAAGGTTGGGGGTTCGAGTCCCACTCTCCACAAGGTTGTCACTGTCCCCCCCCAGTGCAGCTAACTGGGTTATCAAAGGTAGGCCATGTCTCTCACTGTCTATGGTGAGAGGCATGTAAAAGAACCATTGCTGACTTTCATAAAGAGTAGCTGCAAAGTCGTCAGCGTGTTTCTGTCCCTTGCTAAAAAGGGTTGTGACAGGAAGGGCATCCGACGTAAAAACCTGTGCGAATCAGATGATTCGCTGTGGCGACTCCCGAGAAAAGGGAAAAAGGAAAAAGCCGAAAGGAAGACAGACAGACAGCCAGAAAGTAACATGGGCGGAAATGCACATCATGCGTCATCACATTGGGTGGGTGGTGGTTCACTCCAGGTACTTTTTAATCTCTATGATTTTCGCGCTCTTTAATGTGGAACTTGTTGGGTTACATGTACAGTATCATATTATTATGGTGGGGGCAGCAGCCTAAGCAATGAGGTCCAGGTGTCCCTCTCTCCAGCCACTTCGTCCAGCTCTTCCGGGGGTCCACAGAGGCATTCCCAGACAAGCCGAGAGACATAGTCCCTCCAGCGTGTTCTAGGTCAACCCTGGGGTCTCTTCCCGGTTGGACATGCCAGAAACACCACACCAGGGAGGCATTCTGACCTCTCAGTGCTGAGGAGCAGCGGTTCTACTCCGAGCTCTCCCCAGATGGTAGAGCTTCTCACCTTATCTCTAAGGGAGAGCCTCGCTACCCGGCAAAGGAAGCTCATTTCAGCCACTTGTATCCGCGATCTTGTTCTTTCGGTCGCTACCCAAAGCTTGTGACCATAGGTGAGGGTTGGAACATAGATTGACTGGTAAACTGAGAGCTTTGCCTTGCGGCTCAGCTCCCTGTTCACCACGACGGACCGGTACAGGCTCTGCTTTACAGCACAGGCTGCAGCGATTCGTCTGGCGATCTCCCGCTCCATCCTTCCTTCACTCGTGAACAAGGCTTGAACTCCTCTACTTGGGACAAGACCTCATTCCTGACCTGGAGGGTGCATTCCACCTTTGTCCGATGTTATTATTTATGGTATTTTTAATTTGTGTTGTGTATCAGGGTGAAATAAAATTATCCGACCCACAAACACTGAAAAAGATGACGAATTTAACCATTTAAGAATGTCTATAAAGATAATCAGTGAAAAATAACAGATTTATATTTTCTCTAAATGCCCTCTTACCCTCAGGATCCAAATGTACTGATGCTGTTTAAACATTATCATCATGATGTCCAAATGTACCAGTTTTTTTTTTTTTCTATAGCACAATATCTACCGGACAATGTCAGTGAATGGGTGGAGTTTAAAAAGATAACGCAGAGAAGATAATATGTACCAACCAGAGTTGGGATGTAGTGTAAATTGCCATGGCAACACACTTCACAAAAACAATGCAGCCTTCGTAGCAACTGCAAGTCCAGTCACTCCTGAACTCACCTTGATAAGATAGCAAGCCTGCTTCGTAGCACAGGCCTCTGGTACCACTTGCATTCCATGTTCTTGTTGGCGAGAAAAAGTAAATATTTAATCCTTTTTCAATGATCACAAAATCCAGCTTTGTTAGTAATATTCATAATATTTATTCATAAAACAAATAATTGATAATATATATATTTGAGAGATGAATGAAGCAGTTAGTTTTATGCATTAAATTTGAAGGTGTGACTGAAATGTTGAATTGATTTGTTATAGGTTTTTATAAATACAGGGATCCCTCGCTGCTTCACGCTTCAATTCATGCGCCTTCGGTGCAATCACGTATTTTTTTTTATTTTTTTTTTAAATATTCATCGAATTAAAAAAATAAAGAAATTAAGGAAGAATAGGGGGAAAGTTAAGGAAAATGCTGCACAACAAGGCCAATTATCCAAAAAAAACCCTAAACAAACAAAAACAAAAAAACAACCCAAAACCCCCCCATCAAAACTATTTTCATTTTTATGTGAGGTGCGCACCTGCACGCGCATCTGTGTACCCCTGTGCGCATGTCTGTATGTGTGTGCATTTATATTTTATTTACATCTTATGCATTTTTTTTAATGTTTGTTATTATAAGCATTTATAGCATTGTACAGTATATTTATTTATTGATATTATATACACACATACATGCGTATACGTCAGTCGGAGGGGGGGGGGTTGATCCTACTTTGCGGAATTTGGTGATCACGGGGGGGGATCTTGGTCCCAATTAACCACGGAAATTGAGTGATCTCTGTATATTCTTTATTATCTGTTGTTAATTGTTTGAACAGTAATTACTCCTCAGACTTCTCTTTTGGTTTGATCAACAGACCGGATGCATCAAATGAATTCTATGATGGCGACCACGACAATGACAAGGAGAGTGATGTCGAAATATGAACTCAATTCTGAAGAAAAAGGATCTCGTTTTTCAGTAGTTTGTTAAAAAAGGACTTCTTTTTTAAAGTACTTTAACAAGCGGAGAACAGTCATTACTTTGACTACATGACTGCATTGTTTATTTGTTTGAAACAAGTTCTTATATTTAGAATGCAAGCCATTTTAACATTTTTTTTATGACTTTCCCATATACCAAGATTCAGAGTTGTTGTTTTTTTTCTTCTTCTTCTCATTTTTTTATGTTTTCTGAATATTTAAAACTGTAACATTCTGAAACTCTGGCATGAAGTACTTATGCCTTTCAAAATCAGATAGGCCTGGTTTCACTAAGCAAAGTATCACACATACACCGGCATGTATTTTTAATACTGTACTGAATTTTGAAATACAGTCGGCCCCATACTTACGAAGACCCCTGGGTACGAAATCCCCAGGTTACGAAGATCAGTTTCCTAAGTTTCCGTCCCCGGGATACGAAAACAACCTCCTCTTACGAAAAGAAATTCAAATGCGCCAATTAAAATTTCACACCCCGCTGGTCTCCCAGATAGAGACAGAAGGAAGCTTAACTCTTTAGTTTTAGTTTAGTTTTTAAGTTGTTTAATTCAATAAATGTAGGCGCTTTTGAGCTCATCTGGAATTCCGATCCCTCAAGGAATCAAGTTAAAGTTGAGTTTGGATCTCCTTGTCCAGCAGCGAATGCGCTTTGAATTCCACGTCTTGTGGGCGTGGCCCGCAGTGTGAGCGCGCGTGAGAGAGAGAGAGAGAGAGACAGACAGACGTGTGTGTGTGTGTGTGTGTGTGTGTGTGTGTGTGTTAATAAAAAATGTTTAATAATGGTTTAATTAATGAATATGTTAATAAAATGTTTAAATAGTTTAATAAATAATTTTCTTTTACTTTTAACATATATTTCATACAAGAGTGGTGTACCTTTATAATTTTTAAAGGGTTTCTGGGGTTTATCCAGTCCAAAGACTGGAGCTTTGGAACGAATTACATGTTTAACATGTAAAATGCGACCCCTACTTACGAAATCCCGGCAATACAAAAACCGCTCTGGAACGAATTAATTTCGTAGGTAAGGGGCCGACTGTATAACAGATTTCATCAGATTTCAAATTCATGCATACAACATGGACAATATACTTTATTCTAGAATAATTACAAACTGGAATATTTATCTGGCATATACTGCTGTGGTTAAGACGTTACCGTCCATGTGTACACTGAAGGCTCATACACAGTTCACCAGATTTCACTCCGAATCAGTATCCTTTATGCCAAAGTGTCCTGGATCTGAATTTCGAGATGGATCCAACATCCATGGAATTAAAATGGATAGCATTGTATACACAGACTGGTGTCTCACACATGTGGTGATGTGAAGTGTGGTTGAATAAACCTCATGAATCACTGAAGCACAGATTATCTCTGGAATAAATCGTCTAGATTTTTATTATTACTACACCTTTTTATACAAATACTCATGGACCAAATTTGCTGCCTTTAGAATACTGGCAAGAGTAAACTGATGAGCGCAACTGTCCTGATGGCGGCGCACTACAGCAAAGTGTTTCTCTCAAATGTCCACATTTGTATCGTCCTCTTTTCTATAATTTATATAATGTACACAATCTACATTCGAGAACTTGGTCTAGGATTTTGTCCTGTCTTTACAGTGTTAGTGTCAAACTGCCCAGATGAATGTGACCCTGAAAAATAAACAAAAATGTAGATATTTGTACACATGGTTTGTGTGATCATGAAAATATTTGAATCATCATGAAATTTAGAATTAACATTTCTTAGGCCTGGAGTAATGAAGGCATACAACAAAATATGGAAATTAGGCTTTTTTTTTTTTTTAAATATTGTGTTCAGCAGTCCCGGGATGAATCAGCCTGCCCCATGCATGCACTATTCTTTCAGCATGCTCACAGTACTGGGGCTTTCTCAACAGACATGAATAAATCATCAGAATTGGCTCCGATACTGGCACAAACAAAAAATACAGCTTCTGTATAAGTGCTACTAATATTACATTTTAAATAAATAGGGGGTGGGGCAACTGTTTGCTCACTCATTAACAAACAAAACAAAACAGTTTAAGCAGAATTTGATCATTATTTCACTTATTGTTTTTTAACCTTTTCTGATGCAGTAAGTACCTTCACATCTCATTTAATAAACAGTCGTGTCAGCAGACATATCGCGAGAAATATGTCACTGTATCTCAAATTGTTAAAAAAAAAAAAAGTAAAATTGGGTTAAGAACCATCCAGAACCTGGAAGGACTCGGCTGGAACAACGCATGCTGAACTACTGTATTGTGGTCAGAATAAAATCTTGATTATATTAAGTGAATATTAGGATGATGCGAATCTGCAAAGAAATGAATGAATGTAAAAGAAAATTGGGTAACTTCTGCATTAATGCAAATTTTAACAGGAACGATAACAGGAAATATTTATAATCCTTGTTTTTTTTGTTTTATTATATTGTGTAGAAAATACACTTCATACAAAATACGCACTAACTTACAGTCTAGGACGCCTTATTTTTTATGCTTCTTTTTGTATGTAATCAGAAAAGACATTACTGCAGTTATTAAGTTTTCTCTCGACCGGTAGTAGGCTATAACATTTTGAGAAAAATAAAAATTATTTTCCTTTGTCTCTAGGGTGAAGCACGTCTAAATCCTAATTGTTTTCTGCCAAACCACTTCAGAACTCCTTACTGTAGCAATAACGATAATAATCGATCTCATGGAAAGTTTGAAACATCAGTTCACAGTGATGTAATGCTCATGGACTCCAAAATGTTGAACATTACTGTATTTAGAAAGCAGCAGGGCTGTTTAATGATGAGTTTCAAAATGCCCTGAAAATTCTTTCCTTTGATTATTGCAGTATAGACGGAGTAATCATACTGTTTTAAATAAGGATTGCTTGTACCACATTCGCATCCTTATGACTTTCTCTACTTAAAAATTGTAATGTTTATTGAAATTATATCCCAAATGATGATCTTTATATTGTACAGGGTATTCATTAAGTTTTAGAGTAGAAGGAGGATATTGATAAGTAGGGGGTCGAAATTGTTTGAGGCAAGCATGGGGATGGGAGTGTCCCCTCTCGCAGGGGGTGTCTGTCAAAAAAAATTATTTTTAATTCATGTGCTCTGTGGTGCATTCTGGGCCCATATTTCTGAGAAAATCAGACAAGCTAGAAGCAAATAAAACTAAATGTTTATATTATAAAAATAGTATTTGTTACAAGAATAGTAGACTTACTTCTTAAAAGAAAGTACATAAAATTTCTTATTTGAAAAATCTAACAGTTACCTTACTAATATAGAACATTTGTGAATCAAACTGCTACCCTAATCTGTCAAAACTGTTTATGTAATATTATTTTAGGATTAATAAGATTAGGCTATTAGAATAAGATTAGGCTAGTTTAGTTGGATGTGAGTTTTCACTATTATCGCTCAGTGCAATCAAGAAATAATTTGTGTTCGGACATGACATAAAACTTTTTTACCTATTTCATGAGATACGGATGTTTCCGAAATGGTGGAATCATCGGTCTTGAGTCGTTTCCACAACGTATTTAATGTTTGTTGTTTAGATCTACTTCCCTTCGGTGCCATGCTTGTCAGTGCCATGCTACGACTCACATCAGTTTGGACTATATCTTACCCGGGTTTGTACGACCCGTCACAATCTAAATCTACATGAGAGCACAGGTAAATGGCGGCACATATATATAAAAAACGCCGCGCTTTTGAATGAGGTAGCATAGTGCATCATGGGATATCAGAAGTGAACCGATTGAGAAATTATCAAAACAAGTGATCGTATTGTCAAGTACAACGCTTAACAAAGCTGTGAAAATGTTTTTATTAAATATTATTATTATATTATTAAATATTATTTACTATTATAAACATAACTGGCGCTAGGCTAATAGTAGCCGGCGCTTCCGCCGGCCACTGGCACTTAATGAAAAGTATGTTGTATACAATATTCTGCAATGTTGATCTCTAGTAATCTGCCCTGAACGTGGTAGACCCATGTTAATGTCTGCATCACGATAGTGTTGATTGATTTAACTGGTGAAATCTATAAAACATTATAGTCTATTTGAAGGTATTTGTTTTGAATTTTAACTGACAGAACATTTTCAACTTTTTGTTTTGTGATGAAATACTGTACTGTAAATGATGTACTCTTTAATTTTGCCTTATCGTTATATAATCATTATATCAAAAACTATTATCAGAAATCGTGCAGAGGTTCAAACAGGAAACGACAATTTACTGAAGACCAGACAAGCTCAGAGTAAAAAAAAAAAAAAAAAAAAAAAAAAAAAAGCAGAACTTAGTTCATACACAATACACACTGTAATAAACTCAGAAAATTCAATCAGAACAACCAAGTCATGTTTACAGTCTATTGAAAGACTGACCCAGCAGTCCATCAGGTTAAAGGTGAGGCTTCTGGTATCCACCAATCCACAAGGTCAGGAATGGAGCTTACTGAAGCAATGAAAAACTCTCATTCATTCATTTTCTGAACCACGTAATCCTAATTAGGGTCACAGGGAGGCTGGTGCCCATCTCAGCCAACTCTGGGCAAGGGCAAAAGGACTGAAATAGCTGTCCACCTCTGACATAACCCCTTCGGTTGTAGAGAGAGCCAGAGAGGGAGAAGCTGTTTTTTTGTTTTTTTCTGTTAATGTCCAACAACATTAAACAAGTATCATCAGTTACTGATGTGATACGAGTTCCTGTAAAGTTCTCTCGTGTTCTCAGTAGGTTTGTAGATGTGTACTGAGTGCGTGTTACTCTGCAGGAAACGTGTTTAGGATCATTCCTTAAAGTGTCATTTTCTCACAGCCACTTTAATTTTAGATTTTTGTGGTTATTAACATTTTCATGTTTTTTTTTTTAATGATTCAAAATGAGAGATCTTCAGCGTAAGATAAAAATCTTGCTCAAAAACACCCATGTAAAAAATGGCTGGAAAGATATAAACCATGCTACATCATCAGTGGAAGACGATTGTGCTCAGCAGAGCTCAGCTAATGGGTTTTGTCTATCCACGATACACACGACACCCTAAATATACCCAAGAATATTTATGAATGACTCATCAGGCAGTGATAGAACTCCCTAATATCTGAGTCAGATGCAGACATGAGAGATTATTCAGGTGTGTGGAACTCACATATCAATATTAATATCTGGTGATTATCTGGTGACAAGGACCTTCCATCCAATGACATGGACCTAAAAACTTGCTTAAACCTGAAGGAAAAAAAGAAAGAAACTCAGTCGACACATATCACCTTAGGCTTTCTATTATTATTATTATTATTACATCCTACAGGCTGACAGTGTACTACAGGCTGAAGGATTTATTTATAACAGTACAGAGAACTGTATATACTGTATCTGATGTTATACAGTTATAATCAGCAATTTAAAAAGATCCAACTTCACCAGACATCATCATCCATATCATACGAAAAAGGACCAGATCCAAGTACAATATCATCATCATCATCATCATCATTCTCTTTGTTAATAGTATTAGTATTACTGTATAAGTTTAAGTGACGAAGAGTATTTTATGTATTGTATGCCCCAGTATGGCCATCTTCTGCAAATTTTCCCGTTTGATGTCGCAAGGTATCTTTTGTAAATGATCTTTCTACCCTTTGGTATTATTATTATTATTATTATTATTATTACTATTATTATTCATTCTGAACTGCTTAAACCTAATGAGGGTTGCGGGGAGGATCTCATCTCAGCCAACTCTGGGTGAAGGCAGAGTACACCCTGGACAGTTCACCAGGCCATCACAGGACAGAAACATATATTATGGCTGCTTGTATAGCACATTATTCATACACACGTATGCCCAATGCTCATGAGAATATTGCGTTGTTCTATCCTTTTGATGCTGAACGCCAAGCAGGAAGCACCATGCTGATGGCTATGCTGCAGTATACTCTTCATGAAAGTCAGAAATTATTCTTTTACATGCCTCCCACCACAGATAGTGAGAAACATAGCTGGCCTTTGATAACCCAGTTAGCTGCACTTTTCCAGGATTTCTAGATTTTTTTTTCCCCCCCAGCATGATCCCATACAAGGATTACCTCCAAAATTGAAATGTTTATTTACAGACACGAGAATCGGAGGATTTTCATGGTGGTAGATATGACCAATAATTGGTGAGTCATTTCAAATATATCTGAATCTGAGCCTGTTAGCCATTATAGTTGCTAATACACATCATCACTTGCTCAAAGCCACCCAGCTAAAATTTTTATTGTGGATGTTTTTCATTGTGAGTGTGCACAATCATTTCATGGAGAACCACCATAAAAATGTTCCAGACAGCAAAACTAATTAGACATTTAAAACACCATTATTCAGCTGAACATGTTTTTAGAGCTAGTTTAAATAAGCTAGCAAAGGAAAACTGTGGAGTTAGCCTGCTTCAGCCATCACTGCACTGAAACAGAAGCTTATAATAATTATTATTATAATAACAATAATAATATTGCTGATGAAGTGCAAAAATTTCTTTCTTTGATTAAAAGAATAAAATTGAAATAAAATCAAATTTGGTATTCAACAAAGTGTGACTTCACCCAGAATTGGCAGAGATGAGTTCCAGCCATCCTGCAACCATAATAGGATTAAGTGGTTTGGCAAGTGAATGAATGAATAAATGAATGGATGGATGAATGATTATTTGTTCATGTGTAGACCTCATGTGTGTTATGTTTGTTTTGAATATGCATCATTCGGTTTTTTTGTTTTGTTTTGTTTTGTTTTTTTACTGTAATCTGTGCTACACACAATGATAGCAGTTCCTGGATTGCCTAATTTATTAGGAATACACTGAATTTAAGCATACCATGCCCCTCTATCACATACATTACAAACAAATGGAGACATCAGCACAAAGTTGACGGCTAGCAACGACAATGCTAATATAGAATTATGGAGATTTTATTGTAGATAACTAGAAACTGCACAACAGTGTCATATTTAATTTTTTCATGATAATAAAGATCATTATATTTTCCTGTTTTCTACATACTCTTGCCAATTAAAAAAAATCAGAACTTATAATCACAGTGAAATTTAGGGAAAAAATACATTAAAAATGGGCCTGTACAGGCTGATATTACAAACCAGTGACTGATTATTTGTAACTACCAAAACGCAAACATTAATAATGGCATTACATTTTTTTAAAAATGATACATCATTAAAAGTAATAATAATAAACAAACAAAGCAATAAATATGTAATCAACACAATAAGATATTGAGAATAAATATTAAAAATTATAATAATTAGATGTTTACAGAAAGGTGTGGTCCTATTTAAATAATATAAAACCTCTTATAATTTCTTTAACAAATACTGTAATACATTTTTCCTTAGTGTGAATTTTTACTGATAGATTTTTGGTACTGTGTTTTGATGTCACGCAAAACAGTCTTCAGAGATACTGGGGTCCCACACAATGGTAGATTAATCTGATGGTGCTGGTGGAAAAAAGAATATTTTTTTTTTGGTCAAAACAGCAAGATGTGAGGTTTCAGGAAATGTGTTCAGAATTTGATAGGCATTTTTAATCCTTTGTCTGAGGCAAAATAAAAGTTGCATTTTTATCCTGCTTCACAAATTAGCATTTTTAATTAAACATTAAACATATTAAGATAATTAATGAACATAATTCATAATTAAAATATATAATTTCATTCTATTTAATCATACAAAAATCAAACCAGAGTCTCTAAAACATCTCAAAGTTCTTTTTCTTGATACGTGCTATCAGTTAAACTATTATTTAACATTACAACATTTCTTTCAAATATTTATTCATACCTTTATTCTTTGCAGGAATTGACATGGTTTGCCTATCTTGTCATTTGCGTTGCAAACCAGGTTTAGTTTGCGTAGTGTATGCTCAGTAACCTCAGCAGTGCAGTTCTGCAAAAATTATATCCAATTTGAATTCGAAATGTAATATGTACACGCTCACAATAATGACAGCGTATTATTAGTATATACTATTATATAGACAGAAGAGCACTTACCGATGTGGATGGAATGTTGAAACATTGGCATTCAGATGACTACAAACATAGAAAAGAATAATTCTGCATTAACTATATATTGCTCCCGGTTATTTGAACACCGAGACTTTAAAATTGACCCAGAATATCATGACATGCGTTACAGGATAGGCAAGGTCAGTCTCAGCATTGAAGCTAAAATAAAACTGGCTCAAGGCCTTGCATCCTAAAACTTAACATTTATTTGTCCAGAAGGAATAAGATAGAAGACAGACTGCTTCAAAGAATACAATTGAAAGGAAGTCATTGCAATGCATGAGTGAGATATAATCTATTATCAGATAAGAGTTTTTGGAAACGCATTCACAATGCATCAGCTCATTGTTTCAAATGAGACGAAAAATACTTCCACCCTTTGAAAATTAATTAAATGTTGAATTGTTCTGTTTGTCTTATCAAAACAATCCAATTAAACTGATTTGAATATCCGAAGAGTACTTACCATTTCCTCTCCGCAGTCAGCTGAGCAGTTCTGTTAATGACAAACCACAAAATGTTAAGGTTCTTCATATAGTTTCTCAATATTTATTTATGTAGGTTCGACGAAACAAGGGTTGTGATTTACCTGGTACATTTCTGCAGCTCTTTCGATTTTTTTAAAGTCTATTTCAAACTCCGTTATTCTATAACACTGACAATATGCAATTAATGACAGCAAAAAAATGAAGCCTGAAACAGTGTTCATTGTTATTGCTATGGCTTTGAGTTCTATTCACCCTGTCTTTTGTCAGCTGAGAGATGAAGCTTTTTAAAGTACCAAACATAAATTCCATGGGAGAGGGAAATTCCTTTTACTGTTTATGGCACTATAGTTATTTCTCATACAATGGCCACAAAAAAAGATTTTTAACCGTGGCAAGGAAAACTTTTAGAATTCACTTGACACTCATGCTAACCACTTATCTTGCTATCTTCGACTGCTTAAAGCTGCATTTTCAGTTGCTTCATGATGATGCAGTTATTTCCATATTTATATATAAATTAGATTTGACTTTTATATATTTCTTTTACAGTGAATTTTACAAAGATCTGAGAAGCTTCTTTGAAAAGGTCAGGCTCATTTTAGATAGATGGACATTCCCATCCAGGGTGTATTCTGACCTCATTTCAATGTTCCATCAAGGATCCGGTTTACTATGTTGACAGGGAAGAAGGGTACAGTATAACTTAATCAATGAATAAATTAATGAATCAAAATGATCCATGATATTATACTTACTGTGAGAGTAAAGATTTAAAGTGTTCATAAATTAGGGCCATAATTACCAAAACACAGTTTCAGTGATCTTAAAATTACACACACAAATAAAAACCATAAAGTGAAAGAATGGTAAATAAAATATTTACTGGATGTAGTATTTCCTATTGAAAGATTACAAAAACCCAAATATTCTATCCCTTTTGTAGTTGATGATAAATTCAGTGTTTATTCTCTTGGCAATTCATTTTATGTATGATTGACTATTTTATGTTTATAGGATTGCTCAGTGTAGACTTGCTGGAGAGTAATAACATGTATAACCCCAAAAAAATAAAACAAACAATAGAAAAGATACAAGAGCAAAAAAAAAAAAAAAATGAAGTGATGGTGCACCAAACTCACACTCACACCGAGGGGTGATTTTTAATGGTCAGTTAGCCTACTGTGCCTGTTTTTGGACTGTGGGAGGACACCAGAGTACCGAGAAGAAATCCACACAAGTACCGGAAGAACATGAAAACGCCACACAGAAATGCTCAGGCTGAGAATCGAACCCAGGACCTTCTTGGTGCGAGTCGGACATGCTAATTACTACACCACTGTGCCTCTTTTTTCTGATCTGATATTGATAAGAGGCTTAATACTTTAATTTATTTATTTTAAAGTGAACACAAGGAAATTTGTAGTAAATATAGGACAGACTGACTAGTTCTGTTCTTAGACTATGTACTATGTTGCAAGAAATGAGAGCATCACCATCCCGAGTGAGATAAATGCCGGCCCACCCTACCGCGCCAGGTTTACCCTCAAAAGTACTCCAATTATCTTTAAAACACACTTTGTTTTCAGAACACTTCTTTCACACCCAGCACTTCAGCTATCCTTGGGTGAGTGTTGGTCCTGCGATGGCCTGGTGAGCTATCCAGGGTGTACCCTGTCCTCGCCCGGAGTCGGCTGAGATGGGCGCCAGCATCCCTGTGAATCTAATTAGGATTTAGTGGTTCCGAAAATGAATGAATGAAATATATAATAATAGAAAGTACAGAGAGTAATTGTGCCGGTGCAAGACAAGTCAGAAAATATGAAAAAGAAGGGATACAAATGTGAAAAAAAGATGAATAAGGGTTTGTACGGTGGTCACAATATGTTTGGTTTCATCGGATGATATCGCATTTCAAGTTTTTTCTCTGTATGATGAAAACTGCCCGAGTTAAAAAAAAAAAATCTCCATTGAGGTCACTGGAGAAATCACTAAGTTTGATTACAGTAATAAAATGCACTTCTCATGGTTTGTTTTTTTAAGTGACAACCAAAAGCAACCACAAATAGAAATATGTTTAAAACAGCATGATGATGCAGGGCATCTCCACTGCTTAGTCATTGCAAAGAAATCCCATTGAACAAATATTCTTCTTTTTAGACGAGGGACTTTCCCTGACTTCCTTTGGAAAAAAGATCTAATGATGCCCACCAGAGATATGGAGCAGCATTGATCTATTACTAGTAGATGATTAAGTAGTAAATTCAAACAAAATGGTCCCAGCTAAGAATTCTTCAGAATATGTGAACATGACTGTATTACGAGGTGTGGCCTTCATGTACAACATTTACTGATATTAGGCTGTATTAAAAAACCAATATAAATCGCTTCTATGGGAAAACCCTTTTTATGATGAGACCCCAAATTTAAGTGAAATATCACAAGTTTAAAAATTTGCTTACTCCCAAAGGTCAACTTTGTAATGTTTGAGATTCATAAGTGTGCAGATTCTATAAAATTCATTGGTATCGATTAGTTTAATTTAATATGCGATAAATAAACAAACAAATAAATAAATAAATATCAACATCAGTTCATTTTCTGTAACCGCTTAATCTTAATTAGGGTCGCGGGAAGGCTGATGCCCATCCCAGCTGACTCTGGGCAAGGGCAGAGTACACCCTTGACAGTTTGCCAGGCCATCGCAGGGCGGAAACACACTGACGGATATGCAGCTACTCTTGTCGAAAGTCAGCAATGGTTCTTTTACATGAACCTCACACCATAGACAGTGAGAGACATGGCCGGCCTTTGATAACCCAGTTAGCTGCACTGGGGGTAAATCTATTTCTATACATTTTATTACTCTCCAGCAAGTCTACATTGAGCAATCCTATAAATATAAAATAGTCAATCATACATAAAATTAATTTCCAAGAGAATAAACATTGAATTTATCATCAACTACAAAAGGGATAGAATATTTGGGTTTTTGTAATCTTTCAATAGGAAATACTACATCCAGTAAATATTATATTTACCATTCTTTCACTTTATGGTTTTTATTTGTGTGTGTAATTTTAAGATCACTGAAACTGTGTTTTGGTAATTATGGCCCTAATTTATGAACACTTTAAATCTTTACTCTCACAGTAAGTATAATATCATGGATCATTTTGATTCATTAATTTATTCACTTAGGGGACAAGAAAGTGATGGGCAGGTTTGGTATCCAGGACAGGAACACAGAAGGACAGATGTTGATCGATTTTTGCAAAAAGGATGGAAATGGCTGTGGTGAATACTTTCTTCCAGAAGAGACAGGAGCATAGGGTGACTTATGAAAGCGGAGGTAGGAGCACACAGGCAGACTACATCTTGTGTAAGTGATGTAATTTGAAGGAAGTCAGTGACTGCACAGTAGTAGTGGGTGAGAGTATTGCCAAACAGCATAAGATGGTGGTTTGCAGGATGACGCTGATGGTGAGGAAAGTGAAAAAGGCAAAGGCAGGGCAGAAGACAAAGTGGTGAAAGGTGAAAAAGGAAGTGTTGTGTTGTCTTCAAGGAGGAGTTGAAACAGGCTTTGGGTAGTCAGGAAGTGCTTCCAGCTGACTGGACAACCACAGCCAATGTGATCAGGGGGACAGGTAGGAGAGTATTTGGTGTGTCCTCTGGAAGGAAAGTAGATAAGGAGACTTGGTGGTGGAATGAGGAAGTGCAGGAGTGTGGACAAAAGAAGAGGTTAGCTAAGAAGAAGTGGGACATAGAGAGGACTGAAGAGAGTAAACAGGAGTACAGGGAAACACAGCATAAGGTGAAGGTAGCGGAGTTAAAGGCCAAACAGAGGGTGTATGATGACTTGTATGATAGCTTGGACAGTAAGGAGGGAGAAAATGATTTATGCAGGTTGGCACAGTAGAGAAATAGAGATGGGAAAAACGTGCAGCAAGTTAGAGTGATAAAGGACAGAGAGGGAAATGTATTGACTGATAACAGAAGTGTGCTGGGAAGATGGAAAGAGTACTTTGAAGGGCTGATGAATGAGGAAAATGAGAGAGAAAAAAAGAGTAGAAGGGGTGACCGTTGAGGACCAGGAAGTAGCAAAGATTAGTAAGGATAAAGTGAGGAGGGAATTGAAGAGGATGAAGAGTGGAAAGTCAGTTGGGCCTGATGAAATACTGGTGGAGGCATGGAAGTGTCTAGTGGAGGTAGCAGTAGATTTACTAACAAGAATATTCAACAAGGTCTTAGAAAGTGAGCAGATGCCAGAGGAATGGAGGAGAAGTGTGCTGGTTCCCATTTTTAAGAACAAGGGAGATGTGCGAAGTTGTGGCAACTACAGAGGGATAAAGTTGATGAGCCATATGATGAAGTTATGGAAGAGAATAGTGGAAGCTAGACCAAGGGTAGAGGTCAGCATTTGTGAACAACAGTTTGGTTTCATGCCAAGAAAGAGCACCACAGATGCAGTGTTTGTTTTGAGGATGTTAATAGACAAGTACAAAGAAGGTCAGAGGGAGCTGCATTATGCCTTTGTGGATCTGGAGAAAGCATATGACAGGGTGCCGATAGAGGAACTGTGATATTGCATGAGGAAGTCAGGAGTGGCAGAGAAGTATGTTAGAGTGGTGCAGGACACGTATAAGAGATGTAAAACAGTGGTGAGGTGTGTTGTCGGTGTGACAGAAGGGTTCAAGGTGGAGGTGGGACTGCATCAAGGGTCAGCTCTGAGCCCCTTCTTGTTTGCTATGGTGATAGACAGGTTGACAGACAAGGTTAGACAAGAATCTCCATGGACTATGATGTTTGCAGATGACATTGTGATCTGTACTGAGAACAGAGAACAAGTGGAGGAAAATCTAGAGAGGTAGAGGTATGCCCTGGAAAGGAGAGGAATGAAGGTTAGCCTCAGTAAGACAGAATACATGTGCGTGAATGAGAAAGACCCAAGAGGAACGGTGAGGTTACAGGGGGCAGAGATAAAGAAGGTGGAGGATTTTAAGTACTTAGGTTCAACGATCCAGAGCAATGGAGAGTGTGGAAAAGAGGTGAAGAAGCGTGTGCAGGCTGGTTGGAATGGATGGAGAAAAGTGTCCGGTGTAATGTGTGATAGGAGGGTATCGGCAAGAATGAAGGGAAAAGTGTACAAGACGGTGATGAGGCCAGCGATGTTGTATGGTTTAGAAACAGTGGCCCTGGGGAAAAGACAGGAGGCAGAGCTGGAGGTAGCAGAGATGAAAACGTTGAGGTTCTCTTTGGGAGTAACGAGGATGGATAGGATCAGGAATGAGCACATCAGAGGGACAGCACATCTAAGATGTTTTGGAAATAAAGTCAGAGAGGAGATTGAGATGGTTTGGACATGTAAAGAGGAGGGATGTTGAATATATTGGTAGTAAGATGCTGAGGTTGGAACTACCAGGCAGAATGCCCAGAGGAAGACCAAAGAGAAGATTTATGGATGTGGTGAAGGAGGACATGAAGGTAGTTGGAGTAAGAGTAGGAGATGCAGAGGATAGGGAGAGATGGAGGCAGATCATTTGCTGTGGCGACCCCTGAAGGGAACAGCCGAAAGGAAAAGAAGAAGAATATATACATATACATATACATATACACACACACACACACACACACACACACACACACACACGTGTGTGTGAATATGTCAATAGATATATAAGTCTGTATTTGTGAACATGTAAACATATGTACAGGTGTTTACATATGTATGATGCTCTTGCTTCTCAATTATTTTCTGTGGCGCCCCCTCTAGGAAGAAAAAAAAATTTCACGCAACTATAAATAGTATTATTTGTGTATAAAATTGTTATTAGTACACCTCTACATAACATTGTATCTTTTTGTTCAACTCAGCTCAACATCTTGGATATCCTGTTGCCAACTATCAACAAACCCCCATCCCTGAGAGTTTTTGCTAGTTGAACATCTAATCTTTTTTTCCGTTTTCTGGATTAAGCTATCAGACATAAAGGTATCCTCTCATCTTCTTGTCTAAATTTCAGAATTATTTTGCATTCCTCTCTCACAATCCTTTTGTGGACATGCCATGCTTCCTTCATCTGAACTGTTTTCTTCTAGAGTTTGCTTGCTGTTCGGTATCCCAAACAAATTTTCGTTCTTTCCCCTGTTTCTGTAATTTCCTCGTCATCCTCCACTAAAAACCAACCACCTAAATCCATTAATCATTATTCTGTACTTACGCCGCCATTCTAGTCCAGTAACAAACCAGTTTACTGTATACCAATTGCCACTTCCCACATGAGTTGCTCATTGCCAACCCTTTTTTCATCCAAGGTTTTAATTATGTGAAAACATACTGTATGAATGTACAAACTACCAGCTCTTCCTCTCCTCCATCAATAGTCTCTACACTTCATCCTGAACTGGAAGGTGTCTTTCATTTCACTTAAACAACTAGCTGGAAGTTTTGCAAATGGGAAAATAATTACAAAGGTCCTTAAAGTTATGATTTCTCTCTCTCTCTCTCTCTCTCTCGCTCTCTTTCTGTTTTAGTTGAGGTACACATTCTTCTTCTGCGATGCAGGTGATCCTGATCATTCTACTTTCTGAGATCTGTCCTGGTGAGCTGATGCTGGCTGGAGTCCTCATCTTGAAAGTCCCTCCTTCCTGCTGATGAGGATCTAAATACACACAACACACACATACAGAGATTTTGTATGCAAAGTGCTCTAGATTAATTTGTGATATGTGCAGCTTTTTTATAAGCAAATACTGAAAACAATTAGTTTTAAATGAATCACATTACATGTTCTAATCCCGTATATATTTTGTAAAATGCAATAACTTAAAAAGCTTTTGCTGCACATATTTATTTTTGTTTAATTTACACGTGTTGTTAAGATGCCCGTAGCAATATGGCGCCGAACTTTACGTTCGGTGCATACCACCTCTAGCCAATGCAGCTCTATGGTATTAATAAATAGCACAAATTAGATTGGCGTGAACTTTTGAAAGTTTAGGTGCAGTATTGAAATGAATGTTATAACTTATTTGATTAATTTACTTCAAATAACGGCTTGTATTAATTAAAGTCTTTAAATATTGTTGACGACGAATCACGGAAGTACACGTCAGATCGGTTCGCCCTCCCTACGTCATACGTTTGGATTTGTCAGGGAGCTGTTCATGTTTCTTACAGACCTAATTAAAGCATTTGTATTGCAATGTTCCTGTTATAATTATCAGTAATAATGAAAGAGAAGTTAAGTGTATTCCTGGTTGGGTTGATCGTGTATTTAAATGTGAGTAATGTCTGTACTAATGAAAAGGTGAGGATCACAGCACATTCATTCGACATAGTTAAACACACACACACACACACACACACACACACACACAGTCAGTATATATTTATATGTATTACTTTCCAATGTATTACTTTCCAATGTTCCCGGTGCAATATCAACATCCGGTTTTGTACAGTGATACTTGTGCGTGTTTGAGTCAGAAGATATGGATGTAAACATTTAATGGTGGATTATTTCCGATTTTTATTTTTAATTAGTAATTGTTCATGCCAAGAAAGAGCACCACAGATGCAGTGTTTGCTTTGAGGATGTTAATCGAGAAGTACAGAGAAGGTCAGAAAGGAGCTGCATTGTGCCTTTGTGGATCTGGAGAAAGCATATGACCGGGTGCCGAGAGAGGAACTGTGGTATTGCATGAGGAAGTCAGGAGTGGCAGAGAAGTATGTATGAGAGATGTAAGACAGTGGTGAGGTGTGTTGTCGGTGTGACAGAAGGGTTCAAGATATAGTGTTCCTGATCAGTAAATATGAAGGAGGACTAGTAGATTCATAATTTCACTCGTCCTGTTGGCAGATATCTAATTTTTACTAAATAGAACCCCTGCCTAGGTATGAATGTGAATGGTTTTGTATGTGTGTGTGTATGTGTGTGTTGGCCCAGCAATGGCCTGGTGAGCTGTGTACCTTGCCCAGAGTCTGCTGAGATGGGTGCAAATCTCTCTTGACTATAATTAGGAATAAAAAGGTTAGAAAATGAAAGAAAAAAGTGGTTTCGTTCAAAATTGAGGACATTTCTAGGTGACCCGACTCTGGGCGTGTATATTTGGCTGCAATTTTTTCCCCCCAGGGATTTTGGCAAAAAAAATCGCTGTACACGCCATTATGCTTTCCTTACATATCCGTGCCCGTATCTATGTAGGTGTTGTTTCTGCTCTGCAGTTTCCTGTCGCTCTCATCGTTACGGAGGATTTGGAGGATTTTAATAAGGTAGAAGATGCTCATGAACCTGAGCCTCAGGATTTGGATGTGCTTGAGTTGAGCACCAAATGGCAGATTCTCAAACCAGGTCAGTTTCATTTTTCTGTATCTTGGGCAATGAGTCCTTTCTTAAGAATACACATCCACTCTATATAATATGTGGCGGTTTACACCTAAAACACAGAAAAACATCCTTTTAAAGGTGAAGTTGGTAACCTTTAGCTCTGCTGTTTATTTCTGTTTTTTTTCCGCCTCATATGTCTGGCAGTAAAGCGCCCAGCTCCGAGCATCTGCTACGCTGTCATATTTCCAAATGTAGATCTAACGTTCATACTTTTCATTTATATGTTAGAGTCAAATTTTTTATTTTGTCAGTTCATTTTCTGTAACAACTTAATCCTAATTAGGGTCATGTGGAGGCTGGCACCCATCCCAGCCGACTCTGGGCAAGGGCAGAGTACACCCTGGACAGCTCGCCAGGCCATCGCAGGGTGTAAATACGTTGACGGCTTTGCAGCTACTCTTGAGGAAAGTCAGCAGTGTTTCTTTTACATGCCTCACACCATACACAGTGAGAGACATGTCCAGCCTTTGATAACCCACAGTTAGGTGCATTAGGGGGACAGTGACAACCTGTGGCGAGTGGGGTTTGAACCCCCAACCTTAGGATTTCTTCTCACTCGCACCGGAAATCACACACGCGCGTGTGTGTGTGTGTATTGTGTGTGCGCGTGTGTGTGTGTGTATTGTGTGTGCGCGCGCGGGCGTGTGTGTGTGCGTGCGCGCGCGGGCGTGTGTGTGTGCGCGTGGGCGTGTGTGTGTGCGTGCGCGCGCGCGCATGGACGTGTGTGTGTGCGCGCGGACGTGTCTGTGTGTGTGCGCGCGTTCGTGTCTGTGTGTGCGCGCGTTCGTGTCTGTGTGTGTGCGCGCGGACGTGTCTGTGTGTGTGCGCGCGGGTGTCTGTGTCTGTGCGCGCGGGTGTGTGTGCGCGCGGGTGTGTGTGCGCGGGCGCGGGTGTGTGTGCGCGGGCGCGGGTGTGTGTGCGCGGGTGCGCAGGTGTGTGCGCGGGTGTGCGTGTGTGTGTGTGTGCGTGGGCATGCGTGTGTGTGTGTGTGTGTGCGCGGGCGGGCGTGTGTGTGTGTGTGTGCACGCACGCGGGCGTGTGTGTGCACGCACGCGGGCGTGTGTGTGTGTGTGCGTGCGCGCGGGCGTGTTGACCATGTCTTCTTAGCAGAGTTAGAATTTTACAAATGTTTATGGAAGGATAAAAGCCTGAGTCAAGAAATAAGGCATATAACAACCGTAATTCTGTCCTTTACACGAAAAGCATCATGGTGGATTCAGCTCTATAATAGGCAATGGGAGGTAGCTACATCATCCCTCCTAGGCAATGATGTCCAAGATGGCGTCAGGTCAAGATGGCGTCCCTGTCCAAGATGGTGTCAGGTGGACCTGGACAAGATGGCGCTTGAGTGAAGGTGACATGAATGACAGCTCAGTTGTAAGCCAATGGGAGGCCAGCGGGGTGGGATGTTTGAACGTCACTGATGGGAGAGCATTGTTTTAATGTTTGAATGGTGCGTTTGAATTTTTAAGATGGCGCTTTCATGAAGTGAACTTGTTTCGTATCCTGAGACAAAAATTTTAGGAAAATGCTTTTCGTAACCTGAATTTTTCGTTTGGTGAGACTTTCGTAAGGTGAGGTACCACTGTATAGTCTTGATTTCTCTGCCATATTTTATGCCTTATGTGAAGACAATGCATCTTTTTTGGTTTTGTTTTTTTGACCAGTTGTCATTTTCTACAATTAAGTTACTGATAATTGTACTGTACTGGTATATCAGATTTGGTTGAAATTTTGTCAGTAGTTATGAAATAAAATAAGTGTTTCTATCAACGGTAAAACCCAAGAAACTGATCATTTTGATAAAACTGTGTTCGCAGGTATTTGTTAATTAATTGTTGTGTATGTGTTCACATTGATGCAGGTCAGGCTGTTCCAGCAGGTTCTCATGTAAGGTTGAATCTTCAGACGGGGCAAAGAGAGGCCAAGCTTGCAGATGAATACCAACCAGGTCAGAAGAGGTAATGGAGAATTATATTGCTTTACCCGTCTAAATATCAAAACACTACACTTGACAACATTTCTAATTTCCTTCTGAATTTCACTCACAAACATTCACATCTCCTTGTCAGTTTATTTTTTTTATTTCACTCTCGTACCCACTCCGTATTGTCAGAGATTTTTTTTTAAAGTGATTTCTGTCAGTTTTTACAATAAAGCTTTCCCGCCACCATCAAAATCATGTTGGAATCTAAAGGGAGTGACTTATTTATGATTTATGATACGTGTACGTACATATGTAAGTCTAAGATTTAATGTCAAACCTACCACTATGCTCACTGCCCACTACAGATTATACTAGTATGTACAGTAAAAATAATTCACCAACAATCCATGTTTTTCATGTGCAACTTCTGACATGGTCTGGAGAGTGTAGTGTGTACAGATCCGTCCTGTATGAACAACAGGCTGAATTATTTATGTGGTTATGTTTGACTGCTCTAGAAAGAATCCTAAATATTTTTCATTCAAGTTATTCTTATTAATCTGGATATTTCTCTCTAAAGCACGCAAGGAATGCTGAACAAGGAGACCCCTCTGTTCACATCTCAGGATATAAAACAAGCACTAAAAAAGTTTAAAGGAGTGGACGATGCTACAAAAAAGGACTCGGAGAAGGTATGACATTTGAGAGATTTCCTTTCGGCTATTTCCCTTTCTCAGGGGTCGCCACAGCAAATAATTCGCACGTTTGATTTGACATAGGTTTTTTACGTCGGATGCCCTTCCTGACACAACCCTTTTTAGCAAGGGACAGAAACACGCTGACAGCTTTGCAACTACTCTTTACGAAAGTCAGCAATGGTTCTTTTACATGAACCTCTCACCATAGACAGTGAGAGACATGGCAGGCCTTTGATAACCCAGTTAGCTGCACTAGGGGGGACTGTGACAACCTTGTCGTGAGTGGGACTCGAACCCCCAACCTTAGGATCAGCGATCCAGCGCCCTATACCACCAGGCCACTACTGCCCCATGACTCGGAGCAAGTATAATGACAATAAAAATTGCATTTATCTTTGCTACTTATTTAAATTATATTTTGGCAACCAGCACTGAGCCTAAATCCACCCATTCCGTAAGTTTAAAAAATGCATTAAAAGGGGGGTAAGGTGTCTGGTGAAAGGGTACAGAGAGTGGGCATGGATGTGCCAAAGAGAAGGTGCTGTTTGAAAATGGGCATAGTTTCACAGACTCCCACTCAAGGGCGGGTTCTAGGAGAATTGACCCACCCACGTCCCATTGAAGGGTTGCAAGTTTCCAGACACTTTTCTCCAACCATTCCAACCAGCCTGCACATGCTTCTTCACCTCTTTTCCACACTCTCCATTGCTCTGGATTGTTGAGCCTAAGTACTTAAAATGCTCCATCTTCCTTATCTCTGCTCCCTGTAACCTCACCGTTCCTGTTGGGTCCTTGTCCTTCATACACATGTATTCTGTCTTACTGAAGCTAACCTTCATTCCTCTCCTTTCCAGCGCATACCTCCACCTCTCTAGATTTTCCTCCACTTGTTCTCTGCTCTCACTGCAGATCACAATGTCATCTGCAAACATCGTAGTCCATGGGAAATCTTGTCTAACCTCGTCTATCAGCCTGTCCATCACCATAGCAAACAAGAAGGGGCTCAGAGCTGACCCTTTATGCAGTCCTACCTCCACCTTGAACTCTTCTGTCACACCGACAGCACACCTCACCACTCTCTTACATCTCTTATACGTGTCCTGCACCACTCTAACATACTTGTCTGCCACTTGGCACCCTGTCATATGCTTTCTCCAGATCCACAAAGTCACAATGCAACTCTATCTGACCTTCTCTGTACTTCTCTATTAACATCCTCAAAACAAACACTGCATCTGTGGTGCTCTTTCTTGGCATGAAACCAAACTGTTGCTCACAAATGCTGACCTCTGCCCTTAGTCTAGCTTCCACTATTCTTTCCCATAACTTCATCGTATGGCTCATCAACTTTATCCCGCTGTAGTTGCCACAACTCTGCACGTCTCCCTTGTTCTTAAAAATGGGCACCATTACACTTCTCCTCCATTCCTCTGGCATCCTCTCACTCTCTAAGACCTTGTTGAATGTTCTTGTCAGGAAATCTACTGCTACCTCTCCTAGACACTTCCATACCTCCACAGGTATGTCATCAGGACCAACTGACTTTCCATTCTTCATCCTCTTCAATGCCTTCCTCTTCACCCTTACTAATCTTTGCTACTTCCTGGTCCTCAACAGTCACCTCTTCTACTCTTTTTTTTTTTTCTCTCTCTCTCATTTTCCATATTCATCAGCTCTTCAAAGTACTCTTTCCATCTTCCCAGCACACTTCTCTCATCAGTCAATACATTTCCCTCTCTGTCCTTAATCACTCTAACTTGCTGCACGTCGTTCCCATCGCCATTTCTCTGCTGTGCCAACCTGTATAAATCATTTTCTCCCTCCTTACTGTCCAAGCTATCATACAAGTCATCATACGGCCTCCGTTTGGCCTTTGACACCGCTACCATCGCCTTACGCTGTCTCCCTGTACTCCTGTTTACTTTCTTTAGTCCTCTCTATGTCCCACTTCTTCTTAGCTAACCTCCTCCTTTGTACACACTCCTGCACTTCCTCATTCCACCACCAAGTCTGCTTATCTCCTCTCCTTCCAGATGACACACCAAGTATTCTCCTACCTGTCTCCCTGATCACATTAGCTGTAGTTGTCCAGTCATCTGGAGAACTTCCTGACCACCCAAAGCCATTTTCAACTTCTCCTTGAAGACAACACAATACTCTTCCTTTTTCAGCTTCCACCACTTTGTCTTCTGCTCTGCCTTTGCCTTCTTCACCTTCCTCACCATCAGCGTCATCCTGCACACCACCATCCTATGTTGTTTGGCAACACACTCACCCGCTACTATTTTGCAGTCACTGACTTCCTTCAAATTACATCACCTACACAAGATGTAGACTGTAGTATTTTCCACGGCCATTTCCATCCTTTTTGCAAAATCTACCAACATCTGTCCTTCTCTGTTCCTGTCCTGGATACCAAACCTGCCCATCACTTCCTCGTCCCCTCTGTTGCCTGCACCAACATGTCCATTGAAGTCTGCCCCAATGACTACTCTTTCACCTCTGGGGGTACTCTGCATCACTTCATCAAACTCACTCCAGAATCTCTCCTTCTCTTTTAGCTCACATCCTGCCTGTGGGGCATAAGCACTAACAACATTGAACACCACGCCTTCAATTTCTAACTTGAGACTCATCACTCTGTCTGACACTCTTTTCACTTCTAGAACATTCCTGACAAACCCCTCCTTCAAGATGACTCCTCCTCCATTTGTCTACCCATCCACACCATGAAAAGACAGCTTAAACCCTGCTCCAAAGCTTCTAACCTTGCTACCTTTCCACTTGGTCTTCTGAACACACAGTATGTCCACGTTCTTCCTCTGCATCATGTCAGCCAGCTCTCTACCTTTTTCTGCCATAGTTCGAACATTCAAAGTCCCTACTTTCAGTCCTAGACTCGTGCCTTTCCTCTTCTCTCTCTGCCTACAGACATGCCTCCCGCCTCTCCGTCTTCGACCAACAGTAGTCCAATTGTGAGTGTGTGTAAAATTAGATTTAATATTGTTAACACTAGCGGGCAGTGGTGACCTGGTGGTAAGGTGTTGGATTACCGATCCCAAGGGCGAAGGTTCAAGCCCCACTGTCAAAGGTTGTCACTGCTGTTCCCTAATGCAGTTAACTGGGTTATCAAAGGCCGGCCATGTCTTTCACTATTTATGGTAAGAGGCTTGTAAAAGAACCATTGCTGACTTTAATCAAGAGTAGGCCGTCAGCGTTATTCTGCCCTGTGATGGCCTCTGCCCTCACCCATTGTCGGCTGAGATGGATGCTAACCTCCTCACAACTTTAATTAGTATTGACCACTTCACAGAATGACCGAATGAATGTCAAAATTCATCTTGATGAATTTTATTACAGTCTAGTCAAGTTTACGCCTTGAAAACATTAATTTACTGGTGTTTGATTACAGGATGAAGAGTCTTCACAAGCTCTGGGTCACTCAGTGGATGAATTCAAAAGAAATTTAGCCATGTTGGACATACTGGTGGAAACAGATGTCCAGATTATGAGAAGATTATTGTCCAAACTCAGGAGCTCGAACACTACCATGGACCAAAGGATTGCTGCTCTACTTGACTTGGAGTACCTTGTTCATCAGGTGATCATTGATATACAGTACTGATTATTGCATTTATTTTCATGTTTTACAAAATGTTGTTTATAGTAAGATTTTATTATAATGTAAATTTTTGTTCATTTTCTGGATCGCTTAATCCTAATTAGGGTTGTGGGGGAGGCTATCACCAATCTCTTCCGACTCTGGGCAAGATTAGAGTACACCCTGAATAGATATTATATCAGAAAAATGTAAATTTAATTTTAATTATAATATGTATAATTTTCCATTTGATTAATAAAACTAAATACAATACAGACGCTCCCCCATCTTATGAACGAGTTACGTTCCGGATGGCCATTTATTAGATGAATTTGTTTATAAGTCGTTACAGGGCATTCTTTAGAGGGGAATGTATGTTTCAACCTTGCATAAGTAACCTATACAAGTTTGTACTGTATACAATCTTTCTCTCTCATGCTCTCTCTCTACATAATCATCTGTACACTATCAATATCAGTATGTCCCGTGTTTAAACTCCTGGTTCCTCTCGAGCACAGCACAGTGGATCTGATCAGATTTACAGAGAGTTTCACTCTTATCCAGTTCATTATAATACTGGAGTCAATTTGTTTCTTCTTGAAAAGTTCGTTCTTCTGTGACTCCCGCATGGTGTAAAGCACGTGTCAGCCACGCCCCTCTGCCAGAGCCTAGTATTAAGTGTACCTCAGGATAATGTTTAATCATATTTCATACTTATATTTATGATCTATCTTTTTTATACTTATAGATTTTATTCCATTTCTATTTCTACTTGTTATTCAATTTCATTTCACTTTCGACCTTGGACAGCCCTGTTCGTATCTCGGGATGTTCGTAAAACGAATGTTCGTAAGTTGGGCAGCCTCTGTACAAAAAAACTATAATTATAGTTTATAATAAGGAATACACTTACTAGTAGTGAATTTTATAAACATTTCAGTAGCTGATGTTTTTCATTTTTAATCAATCATGCCATTCATTAGGGTTTAAAGCCTGTACATTACAGTTTTACGTATTTGTTTTCTATTTTAGGTTGATAATGGAGAGAATCTGGTGTTAATGGGTGGAATCGAGCTTCTAAATGATGCCTTAAACCATACAGATTTTAAACTTCAAGAAAGTGCTGCGTTTGTATTAGGATCAGCTGCTTCTAGGTAAGCCAACAAAAATTCTATCAGGTTCTATCACTATTATGATTTAATCCTAAATATTTATTTAATGTACAGGATGATGTGTAACTAAGTTATGGTCTGGTGTTTTGTTTTTTTTCCAGTAACCCATCTGTACAAGTTAAGGCTTTAGAGAATGGCGCTTTACAGAAGCTGCTGTTCATGCTTGCAACTCCACGCCCAATGTCGGTTAAAAAAAAGGTAATACGTAGTCAGTAACGTTGTTATTTAATAAAAAGGTAATAAGTGTCTAACAGCAGAATTCAGAGGAACTTTTTTGTCCCTCCGCATGTTTTTGCTCCTCCTCATGTTGAACATTTCTACCAAGTAAAGGTATTTACTTTTACTCTGCAATAAGCTTTATGACGGATTATAAGCAGCATCATTGCTTGGGTTTCCAATACAGCCCTTGCGATGAGCTATGGAGCGTTCACCAGTTGTTTCACTTGACTTTTTTTTTTTTTTTTTTCCCCCTATAAATGTTGTCAGCTCCAGGCATACAATTCCTCCTCAGTCTTTGCAGACCACTATGCTGTAACATGACAACCACCTGACTGGTCTGAACTTAGACAGCCCCGTCTACGTCAACCTGTAATGCACTGTGTTCAACATTAAGTTTCAGCAGTTCATAATACAGTAACTCTTCTGTTGCATCAAACCAAATGTACTAACTAGCCTTTGCTTTCCACATGCATCAAAAATTATGGGCACCCATGACACTTTTAGTTCACAGGTTGTTCTTTCTTGGTTCCTGGGACCAACTTTGCAAGTACAGTAAAACCTCCGCTGACGAACGCTTAAGCTCACGAACTTTTCGCCTCAAGAACATTAAATTTGCGAGCATATTGTCTCTGCTGACGAACTAGTTTTCGGCGGACGAATCAAACCACGCGGTCGAACAGCGCTACGGTGGCGGCCACGAGAAGCTGACGCACGCTCACGGCGTCACAGTTCATCACACCCCTTTCTTTGAGTGTGGAAGTGGTTTGTGTTTGCTAGACATTTTGGACCATATTGAGTGTACTTTTGCTATTATGGGACCGAAAATGACCCCACCACCAGCGGAGATCATTGAAAAACACGAACGAGGTGTGCGTTTGTGTGACTCAGCGTCCCAGTACCAGTACGCTAAGTCTACCACCATCCTTAAGAACAAGGAAGCTATTAAGGGTGCGTGTGTGGCTAAGGGTGTTTCCAAACAGTAGGCGTTTCCAAACACTCCTTCCAAACAGTAAGTCCCTCCCTCCCTCCTCCTCCCACTCCATTC
>CM045750.1:14366918-14469418 GCA_024760905.1 Plotosus lineatus
CTGCATGGAACTGACCAACACACTTCCAAGTTATATTTAAACATGCAAACATTTTTGTGTGCTTTTAAACTAAAAAGTCAGCAACACAACTTCAAAGATTTTTTTTTGTGTGTGTGTGTGTTTTGTTCTAGGAGATGATCTCTCAGATGGGTATAGACACTGAACCTACTCATCAGGAATATTTGCAGCAATATGGAAATATCTCACTGTTTCCAATGCTTGTGGAGCAAGGCTGGTGCAATCTGGTGCCAGGAATTCTGACCTCTCATCAGCATGACTGGAGAGAGAAGGCTTTGCGGACTATGCTGGCCATGTTGCCCTACTGTCAGAGATTGTATCTGCAGGACCCTTTTTTGAGCACATCTCTTCATGCTCTACAAAAGCAATACCAGGAATTAGCCCTTGGAGAACAGATTCTTGGAGAGGATGATGGTTATTTTGGGGAAATATTGATCTTGGTGAATTCTGTAATGGGGAAAATGCACAAGACTACTTTTAATGGTACTCACCATTAACAGGTTTTCCACAGCATATGTACACTAGAGTGTGCACAAGCTTGCCAAAACTGGACAAAGACTATAAAAATATAGCTTGTGCTGATGAATCTTGATTTTTGTTGTTGTTTTTTTTTTTTTTTTACCAGCAAGCAGTTTTTCTTTGTACACTTGGGGCTTAAAAAATGAAAAATTATCAAAATATAATTTGCTATAATGATACAGCCTATTTGTGATTTGTTGCAGCCACTCATTGCCACTGTCGAGCTGTTTATAATAGGATGTACCATGTCACAAAATAAAACACATTAAACTAGATTCATGAATGAAATTAACCGAGTTCAGGGTACTATGTCCTTAGTCACTAGATCTGGTCTGGTGTGTGTGTGTGAGGTGTATGCTAAAAGGTGTATGCTAAAATAGCTTTGAAAAGAAAGCTCTGCCCCTGAAGTAGGCTTCATTTATTCAAGGTATCACTAAGCATCCTGCTCCTTGTGATCTAAAGGGGCATGCTGATATCATAAACAACAAGTAGACGACTATTAAGTGCTTTATAGGTTAAAAGTAGTATTTTATACTCGATTCGACATTTAACTGGGAGCCAGTGCAGTGTAAGAAAGATTGGGGTGACATTCTCACATCTCCTGGTTCTAGTAAGGACTCTATCTGCTGCATTCTGGACTAACTGGAGCTTGTTTATGCACCTATTGGAACAACCAGACACATTACAACAATCTAATCTCGAGGTAACAAAAGGATGAACAAGTTTTTCCACATCATGCATTGACATCATATTTCTTATTTTAGCAATACTATTCCTGAGACGAAAGAAGGCTACCTGAGTAATATCCACATGAGCTCCAAAATAAAGACCAGCATCGATACCATCCAAACACCATGGTCACGAATGATATTACCCAAAGGGAGCATGTATAGAGAGAATCACAACGGGCCTAGGACAGATTCTTGTGGAACACCAAACTTAACATTAGAACGTACAGAGCAATCACCATTTACATCTACAAACTTATGTTTCAGTTAAATAAGATTTAAACCAGGAGAGGGCCATTTCCTTAACTCCAACATTTTCGCATCTGTCAAGGAGAATCGTGTGATCAATAGTGTAAAACTCTTCACTAATGTAAAGTAGCACAAGCACAGCTGTAGTCGGAGGCCAGCAGTAGGTCACATCACCTTAACTAATCAAATGATTTGATTTCAATCAAAGTTTTAAAGACAAAACTTTTATTTATTTCCTTTTTTATAGTAATATATTTTCTGGCTGTGACACAGCAAAATACAGTATTACTGTCTTTATGAAATATTCGTCACAAATCATTCAGTATTCTGCAGTTGGCCAATACCCACCACAGTTCTGTATCTATCCGACTTTTCTCTCGAGCTAGTTCATCACTGTTTTCCAGGTACATTTCGGTGCCGTTTTTGAATCTTCAGCCTCTTCCAACTGTTCTGAATTATCTTCCACTAAAAATCCAAATCTCAAGAGCAGTGAGGTTTTTCAACAGGACAAGGATCTTTAAGCATAGGGCGAAACAGCAGAATTAATGTAATTTTGTATGAATATACTTTTGAAAAATAGGTTAAAATTCCTATAGCAATGCCAAAATATGATCTCTTGTTACCTGAAGCATTTAATTGCAGTTGTTGCTGCTGAAGATGGAACAATCAATTATTTCGTTTGGGACAGTTACTTACTTTTTTCAAATGATATGGGTGTTTTTGTTTTGTACCTCAATAAATCACTATATATATATATATATATTTTTTTTTTTTTTTTTTTTTTTTTACTTGGGGTATATTTTGTATTATAATAAATTTGTTTGAGGATCAGAAAAAAATGACGTTAAAAAAAAAAAAAAAAAAAACAATCTTGAGGAAATCAGGCATTGAATATGCCCCGCCCCATATTGTCCTGAGAGAAATTATCTGTTTTGTGAGTATAAGAAGCTGTGTAATCCATTTTTGAGAGAGAGAGACTTAGAGTCTGCTGTGATTGATTCTCTTTTCAGGCTTCATGAGCCATCATTTAGCCAGTGTGCTCATATGAGAGCATGGGTTGTGCCCCAACTCACATAGTACAGTTCATCTCTCTATTTTCTGAACCATTAATCCTATTAGGGTCATAGGTCAGCTGGATCAAATCTCAGCTGACTCCGGGCAGAGGTGGGGTACACCCTGAACTGATCTCCAGTCTATGGCAGGTCCAACAGACATACAAAGAGTCACAATGACACATTGGCACAACTTGGAACCAATAAGCCTAATGTAGATGTATTTGTACTGTGGAAGAAAACCAGAGTACCCAGAGGAAAACCAAACAAGAATAGGAGAACACAGGAGAGCACCATTGGAAAGTCTGGGAAACAAAGCTCCTTATCATCTGAATTCTTCTAATCCTGATGAATGTAAATACCTTTTCTTTTAGGCATTGGATAATTTTTTTCAAAGTACTTCATCTCCATGTTGTTTCACCATCAGGGGCCAATTACACCAATTGCTTAAATTAAACTTTATGATGTATTACAGAGTTAATGTAACAGAGTTAATCTTCTTTTCCTTTCGGCTTTTCCCTTCAGGGGTCGCCACAGCGAATCATCTGCCTCCATCTCACCCTATCCTTTGCATCTTCTTCTCTTACACCAACGACCTTCATGTCCTCCTTTACCACATCCATGAATCGTCTCTTTGGTCTTCCTCTAGGCCTTTTGCCTGGTAGTTCCAGCCTCAGCATCCTATTACCAATATACTCACTATCCCTCCTCTGTACATGTCCAAACCATCTCAATCTAGCCTCTCTGACTTTGTCTCCAAAACGTCTTACATGTGCTGTCCCTCTGACGTACTCATTCGCTAAATTCAAATAAAGCAAAAGGTTTCTTATTTTAATATCGGTCCTTTAATTCATTGATATTGTTGAACCGTACTGTATTTGAATAATATTCCATATACAATTGGATGCAAAATTTTTGTCTGCACAGCCAGAGGGAAATATAATAATATAGATTCTTTACTGAATGTCTGTACATGGATATCCAAAAGAATGCAACACACCAACTGCTGATTTCTTACTGAACAAATGTAACATTATGCTACATTATTTTAAAAGGCAATTTAATTTACATGATAATCCTGGATCTTGAAAACACTTCGCTTCTCCAAGTCATTCATTTCTTTTAGAATTAGTGCAGTGTTGTACCGCAGCTCCTGGAACTTAGACATGGAAACCTATTAAAAAAAGAAAAGAAAAAAACAGGAATACAAAAACACTCCAATAAAAATTTACAACAGGTTAATACTAGCCAGGCCAAAATTCAATTCCGCTAAACCAATAACTCAACACCTGCTACTCCATGAATCGACAGTGGTGCTTGAAAGTTTGTCTGTGTTCCATCTAGGTTGATTTAGCACGGTGCGGTGCCATGCCTTTTTTCATGCACCATGCCATTTTTGTTGCAGCAAAAATTTTTTGTGCAAGTGCTTGCCATTATTTTCACTGCTTCAATGACCCCTGTTTGACCCCAACAACTAGATCTGGCCCCTCAGAATTTTTTCCTAAACTGGATCTTTTTTTTTTTTTAAACAAACATCCTGCAAACATTAGCGCAACTTGTTATGTGTAAACATTCTTTCGCAAATCAACTAATGAGTGTAATATGCAATTCTCTATAAAAGGAATAATTTTTATTTAGAGAATTTCAGAGTAATCTAACGTGACTGTATGATATTACAGTTTATATTTAGTTAATGATAACATTTAACTGATAATCCTGACATAAATAAAGGTAGTCGCCAACTTACAACCTGCATGACTTACGACTGTTCGACTTTACGACCACCCATGACTAAAAAAAAATTAATAAAAAGCTTATATACTTGGGAATCATGTATGTGAATATCATCAGTCCAGCCTAGCTGAGTGTAGCCTTTGTGAGAATCAAATGGGCTAAACCATGTACATTTGTGTGTGTGTGTGTGTGTGTGACAGCCTGACAGTAGGATGAATCTTACAATTAAACCAGATGTAATATTTATGGTAAATGTAATTACCTCAAACTGATGAAGTTTCCCATCAGAAAGCCTCAACTGCATCAGAATATTTGGTTGGAGAGCTCGCGACAAAGAGCTGAAATATATTGTGAAATCAGTAAAAAGATATATTAAAATAATACATAAAATAATTTATTTATAGCTTAAATGTTACAGTATTCGAGGATACATTAAACTATCACACCAGGTAAAGCTATTAATGCTCCAACTTGATCTCAGAGGTCCAGTATGAGCCCGTTTATAGTTTAACTAGATTGGAATTATTAAGAGTTTCTTTCTTCGGTTTTCTTTTTTCATATTCTTCTGGTGTTCAAGCACAAAGTGCTGCAGTACTATTGTTAATCTCAACCTTTTTTGGAAACTTAAAGGTCAAACTCAAAGATTGAATGAGATAATAACTATAATGTACAGTACTTCTCAAGCCTAGTATGCACATGACTACTGTACCTTGTTGAGATTGCAACGTCCACTCTCCATCGGATTTTTTCTACTTTAGGTAAGCTTGGTCTGTGCTGTGCAACAGACGCATTGAGTGCTGGTCGTCTAAAAGAGAAATCAAAACAACACAAACCTCAGTACTTCTGTATTTTTAATGTTTACGAACTATATTTCCTAACAACAAATGAGCAAAAATGAACAAAGTGACACTTGGTTTTTCTAATAAACACCTGAAATGTGTGTATATAGCTCAAGATATGTAAAATGAGGTATGTACTATTTAGCTTTGTTTCATACCCAGTTTGAAAGACAATGCGGGAAAAGTCTGCAATGAACTCCTCAGAAATCCTGTGCTCAACAAAAAGTAATGTTTAATTGCATTATTCCAGCCGCCTAATACAAGTTTGATTTTATTTCCTCCACGGAATTACATGGACGAGTGATAATGCATACTAAGGAGAAAACTGCTTATTATGAGAATTTATATTTATTATTTCTTTAACATGACACCTGTCTGTACTCAGAGCCTCTTACCTGAGTTCACGAAGATCATCTTCGAAACTCTGAAGAAAAGAAATGCAATAATTAATACAACATGCTTCATTATATATTTTCTTGACTTAGGACAATATGCAGCTCTTCTTGGTTCTGTGTAAGGTGTGTTGCTCAAAACTAAAGCAATTTTTGCATCACAAGTCCCATAGTTCATCTGGCCCACAGGATGAGTAAATATCAAAGTCATGGACATGAACAGAACTGTGCAACCAATGACAATGATGACTTTTTCATGATTTCTGATTTCTTCTCCAGTTCCAGAGAAGTTAGGTTTCCCTCCAAAATGCAATAAAACCAAAAATATTAGAATTTAATGCCTACAATACACTTAACAAAAATTGGAACAGAGGTTTGCCAATGACACCACCTTTCCATTGATTTACACAGTTTAATCATTTGGGAAGTGAAGATACTAATGGCTGCAGCTTTGCAAGTGGAATTTTGTTCTATTGTTTGATACAAAACTTCAGCTGTTCAACTGTCTGTGGTCTCTTCTCCTCTTCAGGTTACACTGTCACTTTTTAACAGATCTGAACTGGCTGCCAGAAAGTCAATGAAGGACAATGCCAGATGAAGTGGTTACTTGTAACTCGTGCAGAATCATGTCTGGCATTGTCCTTCTGAAATAATACTCACTTTTCAGGGAAATATGTTTGCCTTTATGGTAAAATATGCCTCTCTAAAATCCCATCACACCCCTCCATGTCAATGGTACAATCACACACTAAATAAACTCATCGACATTGATGCACCCCATTTCATCACAGATCTGGCACTTTCATTTATCATAATCTGAATACTCATGTTGCATCTTTTACATGGAGAGTTCTTGTTTTTTCCAAAATACAAATTGAAATCTGGATTCATCTGACTACAGCATATAGTTCCATATGGGCAGTGGTGGCCTGGTTGTAAATGGCACTAGATCGCTGATCCTAAGGTTGGGGGTTCGAGTCCCACTCTCTACAAGGTTGTCACTGACCCCCCCCCAATGCAGATAACTGGGTTATCAAAGGCCGGCCGTGTCTCTCACTGTCTATGGTGAGAGGTTCATATAAAAGAACCATTGCTGACTTTCGTAAAGAGTAGCTGCATAGCCATCAGCGTGTTTCTGTCCCTTGCTAAAGGGTTGTGTCAGGACGGGCATCCAACGTAAAAACCTATGCCAAATCAAACATGCAAATCATAGATTTGCTATGGAGACCCCCGAGAAAAAGGGAACAGCCGAAAAGAAAAAAAAAAAGCATATTATATATATATCTGCATATTATATATAGAGCAATGGAGAGTGTGGGAAAGAGGTGAAGAACCGTGTGCAGGCTGGTTGGAATGGTTGGAGAAAAGTGTCCGGTGTGATGTGTGATAGGAGGGTATCGGCAAGAATAAAGGAAAAGTGTACAAGACGGTGTTGAGGCCAGCGATGTTGTATGGTTTAGAAACAGTGGCGCTGAGGAAAAGACAGGAGGCAGAGCTGGAGGTAGCAGAGATGAAAATGTTGAGGTTCTCTCTGGGAGTAACGAGGATGGATAGGATCAGGAATGAGCACATCAGAGGGACAGCACATGTAAGACGTTTTGGAGACAAAGTCAGAGAGGCTAGATTGAGATGGTTTGGACATGTATAGAGGCGGAATAGTGAGTATATTGGTAGTAGGATGCTGAGGTTGGAAATACCAGGCAGAAGGCCTAGAGGAAGACCAAAGAGACGATTCATGGATGTGATGAAGGAGGACATGAAGGTAGTTGGTGTAAGAAAAGAAGATGCAGAGGATAGGGTGAGATGGAGGCAGATGATTCGCTGTGGTGACCGCTGAAGGGAAAAGCCGAAAGGAAAAGAAGAAGAAGGTTGCATGTCTGGACTCAGATGTCTTTTCTCTGATAATTCTGCGCAGTAGTTACTCGCAAACCGTCTAACTGAGGATTAGTCAATATAAATACAATTTAATCCTCCAACTCTCGTCATTCCACTTTAATAAACCTACCTCTTGTTTGATTAAAGACTCTGGTAAACGTAAAGCTTCTTTCAGTAGCTGATAAATGCCTGAAACAATGAAGCTGAGCTTTTCTTCTGAAAGAGAACTGTCCACAATAACATCCGCCATGGACACAATGCACTCCTTCTCCTCCAACGCATCTACCACAACTGCAAAACACACACATATATATATATATATATATATATATATATATATATATATATATATATATTAAATCGTAAATAACATTATAAACATCATTATAAAATTATTATCGATATTATTATAAAATTATTATAAATATGAAGTGACTTGTCACTGTGCAAATCCAAACATGATCATTTTGTATAATTTTATATTTTTCTCTTTATCACTGTGTGCTAGCTTTTCTCACTTTTAAGAATTTGTCTGAAGAGTTGTTTATCCAAATCTTTTAAATGTTGAGCCATGATGACGATCTCTCTTGGAATTCTTCCTCCCAAAAACCCAACATTGTGATTCGTCATCATGTTGCAAGTCGAATAAATTATATTTTCACAATCAGTAAAATTCAAAACACAATGTACGTCTCGCCATGTTCAATCTGTGGTACAATCAACTTCCGCCTAATCCTGTCCTGTACAGCGCAAGGACATCCCATAATATTACCCTAGAGCGGGCAAGCTCGCGAGTTCACGCTCAAACGCAGCTGCCATCTTTGCTCAAGAAATCTCTCTCGCGCTCAAGCGGTAGACAGTGCAATTGACCTGAAGAGAAGATAAAGTACATTTATAAAGGTAAGTTTTCTCTTTTATTGATAAATTATGTTATTAAAAAGGAAAAAGGGAGGACTTTTATTCTATAAAGACATTAATCCCTGTGTAGCAGTGGATAAAATATTATTTAACATTAATTAAGCAGGTTCACCAAATGAGCCCATATTGGTATTTCATGGTTTCCCAGGTTTTAATTAATAAATGATGAAGAAAGTTTATGGTTATAAGAGGTTTTTTGTTTGGCTTGTGTAAACAAAAGACTGAAGAACTTTTCTCACAGTGGGACAGGTCTTCAGCTAATCAGCAAACACCAGGTTTCTCACCAATGAAGGATTTTATGATGTAATATTTAGGATTTTAATCAAATAATTAAAAAAATTTTTTTCCCAATCCAGAAAATAAAATCCGTATTCCACGCCCCCTGATTAGATATGATCAACTCGGCTAAAACCTCATACTGTATATGATTGGAGGTCATTGAATTAGTTAGTGCTGACAGTGTGTGTTAAAGTAATCAACAACCGGTTGAAACCATTAGCTTGCCATATGTTTACCCCATTACATCTAGATGGTACAAACCCCCCCCCCCCCCCCACACACACACACACACACACACACACACACACACACACACACACACACACACACGCACGCAATTCCTTTACCAAGATGGCGACTGTCAGCTCGGTTCAATGTGGTGTGTGTCTACTCTAGAGTTAAGTAGTATTGCATTTCTATGGCTATTTTTATGCAATAAAAGCAACAATACAAACGTCCTGTATGAAAATCCAACCGCAGTAAAACACAATAAGCAATTTATAGCAGAATGTAGTCAAATAACTTTTGCTGTAATTATTGTATTTTAAATTCAAGATTACAGCATATTTAATGGATTTGTTTTCTTTTCAAATTGTTCTCAAACTGTTCACCTGAATGCTGTTTACATTCATATTCAAGTAGATTTTTTTTCTGTTTCAGGTGAGAGGGGAGTAATTTATTTCATGGTGTTATGTTGACGAATTTTGTGATCTAAATTGAACCCGATATGTATTGTTGGGAATGATTGGCATAAAAATTGCTGAATGAAGGTGCTGCTGGCAACTGAGAGGTGGAGAAATTTGTTATGGATTAATATTTGGTATTGTTAAATCAAGTGAAAATACAAGAGAAAACAGAAGTTTGTGATCTCTCTCTCTCTCTTTCTCTCTCTCTCTCAGTCAACTTTATGACCTGAAAACACACAGAGGAAACTTGAAAGCTTGCACAGGGAAGAACAGGAAACGAGAGCACAGACTCAAACACAGACAGTGGGAAAAGAAACCCTTGCTACATCTAGCGAAAGTGAAGATAAATAAAAGAGATTCAGAGAGACTAAAAAAAAAATGAAATTGATCAGTTTCCATGAACGTACAGCATTTGGAAGAGAAGATCAGAGCTACCTGGAGGCCCAGAGTGCTGGGGCCTATATTGACCTTATTAGACCAACCCGGTGGTGTTTTTGTATCTTTGTCAGTGTTTGATATTGTCGATGATCCATTTGATTAAGAACTTTTAGTAGAATTATTAGACTAGCACAGGACGATTATTGTCAGGGATTGGCAGTACGACCTCAGTTCAACCTAAGTGGGTTGTGTGAGATAGAGACCTCGCAACATCTATAGTGATAGACAGAGTAAATCCATTCAAACAAAAAGTGTACGGTGGATTGAAGCTTGATTAACATGGACCAGTTCGAGTCCAGGACATAGAAGTATCACCCATAGGGCCAAACAAGGGTATTTCATGCGTAGGGAAGAACTAACAACCACCACACCTGTAGGGATGATTATATTAAACATAAAGAAATTGATAAAAATATATGAGAAAATGGAAGGACTAGACATGTGGGGTGTTGCAGTAGACTAGAACAAGTACATTTAATGATAAAAGATGTGAGAAGGTGAAACAAATGTTAGAAAGCTGTGGAGAAAGAAAGAAGGAGATAGTGTGGTGGTTTCAGGAACAAGGGAAAACACAGAGAACGCTGAAGGAGGAAAGGGAAAAGAGGCCGACTGCCCCACAGGGGAAGTCAAAGGGGTTTTTTCGTCAGACATAGACAGACCGGTAGACTGTCTCGGGGACGGTAGGATGTTTGACTGCTGTAACGGACTTCTTTCTTCCAGCGTATCTGTTTGATTGTTTGGAACAAAGGGATACCTGCCTCTTCTCATCTGTTGTGGTGAGTTTCTTTATTTTCTTAAGTTTAAGGTATTATCCAACTTGGGCAGGACAGCCCGAGTTTTGTTTTTTTTTTTTCCGACACATTTTTCTAGATATTCCATATGTAATCCAATTCTCTTCTTCTTTCTTCTTTTCTTTTTGGCTTTTTCCCATTCTCAGGAGTCGCCACAGTGAATCATCTGATTCGCACATTTGATTTGGCATGGGTTTTTACGCTGAAGGCTTTGCAGCTACTCTCGACAAAAGACGAAAGTCAGCAATGGTTCTTTTACATGAACCTCTCACCATAGACAGTGAGTGACGTGGCCCACCTTTGATAACCCGGTTAGCTGCACTGGGGGTGGGGGGGTGGGGGGGGGGCAGTCCCCTATGGGGACTCGAACCCACAACCTTAGGATCAGCGATCCTGCACCCTATCCACTAGACCAGTGGTTCTTAACCTGGGTTCGATCGAACCCTAGGGGTTCGGCGGAAGTCAAAATACACACCTGACTCATATTCATGACGACACGCCCCGCTTGGCCATCATTGGCTGCAGGTGATCATGCTACATTGCTTGGCCAATCTGTGCTGCAGGACATGACTTGTTGTGATGGTACGGCGTGTGATTTGTTTCTTAATGTTTTAATCCATACTATGTTGAGCAGAAAAGAAAGTGGTCGGGCGAATATGTACAACATGGATTCACATATAAAATGGAATGTGATGTTAGTCAGCGTCCTATCTGCATGATTTGCAAAGTAGGATCAACCCCCGCTGACTGACGTATACGCACATGTATGTGTATATAATATCAATAAATACATATTCAATACTATAAATGCTTATAATAATCATTAAACATTCAAAAAATAATGCATAGGATGTAAATAAAACAAATACACACACATACAGACGCGCGTGCACGCACTCCGATGCCCACCTCACATAAAAATGTAAGTGTTTTTGATGGGAGGACGTTATACATTGTATTGGTTTTGTTCTTTGAACACAGTGATGCTAATGCACGGTTCATTTTGGTGCCTCAGTAAAAACATATACTGTACTTATGTCGTCTTGAATTTGAAAAAAAAAAAAAATCATATTTTATTTTTCAATGAAGAAGGGTTCGGTGAATAAACATATGAAACTGGTGGGGTTCAGTACCGCCAACAAGGTTAAGAACCGCTGCACTGGACCATCACTGCCCCACTTATGTAATTCAATTCTATTTAGTTTTATTTTTACAATGCTTTTTACAGTTGATATTGGTGCAAAGCAGCTCGAAACAGTAAAAGTAGGAGTTTACAAATTATACCGTTCCTTGCTCGGTAATCTTGCTTCTTCAATTGCCAGTACTCCTCATCTTTCTTTTCTTGTCCTCCAGAGTCTGAATCTCTGCCCTTGTCATCTATTTCTGGGATTCTAAGGTTTTTTTTTCTCATTAATGTGTGTCTATAATGCTGCATCCCATCTGCCATCATGTGATAGTACTGTCTCCTTTTCTCTAATGATAATGGATGTGGTACTTGTGCAGCCTCACTCTTACAAAAACTTAAAAGTCCCTTTTCCTCATAATTTCTACAATTTTTCTTTAACTACTTTCAGGTTAATCTTCAAGTCTCCATTTCCTCACTCTGGACGACCGCCTGAGTATCAGACTACAATCTTGCCCACGCAAAGCCGAAATAAAAAGATACCTGTTTTAACATTTTGATAGTGTAATAGTCATGGCTATACAATACAGTATCAGCACTGACTGAAGGATGCTAATTGTGGTTTGCAAAATATGCCTGAAGTTATCCAGTTACATACTGCAACTTATTATGGTTTTGTATCCAATGTCTGTCTCTCTGTGTCTTCCTTTCGGCTTTTTCCCTTTTTACTCGGGAGTCGCCACAGCGAATCATCTGACTCGCACGTTTGATTTGGCAGAAGTTGTTTTTACGTCGGATGCCCTTCCTGTCACAACCACTTTTTAGCAAGGGACAGAAACACACTGATGACTTTGCAGCTACTCTTTACGAAAGTCAGCAATGGTTCTTTTACATGTCTCTCACCATAGACAGTGACAGACACGGCCCGCCTTTGATAACCCAGTTGTATCCAATATAGCTCATAAAAATGAACAGAGCACTTTGAGAAATCGATGAGCAGCCACGAAAAGGAAGCCAAGCATCCCATGGGACAGAAAGGGCAGGCCATCAATTTCAAACTGTATGTAACATGGACAAAGTGACTATTATAAAAATGCAATTTCTAAGTAATTGTTTATTTTCTTGACAAAAGACAGTTAAGTCATTTTGAAGGAGCAGGCATTAAGGGGGGGAAAAAAAAAGAGTCTCTGCCAACCCTCCAGAAAAATGGGCAGGAATCAACAAATTCCACGTGTTTGTAACAAGGACTTATGGAATTCGAATTTAAATTTGTCTGAATGATGTTTCGACATGGACAGATTGTACACCACTGTCCACACTTCAGCAGCTGTCATGATAATCAGTTTTACATTTTTTGTGAAAATGTCTTAAGTTAAAGGTATAAATACTAAATACAGCAAAGGGCAGTGGTGGTCTAGTGCAGTGGTTCTTAACCTTGTTGGCGGTACCGAACCCCACCAGTTTCATATGCACATTCACCGAACCCTTCATCGGTGAAAAATAAAAATATGATTTTTTTTTTACAAATTCAAGACATAGGTACTGTTGTGTTCTTGTATTCTCCATCTCCATGTGGTTTCACAAAGTGTTCCTTTAGTTTTGCCGGTGCGAGACTAGAGTTGCTCAACTTGGCATTGCAAATCATTCAGATAGGATGCTGAGTCCCATCACGTTCCATGATGCATGTGAATCCATGTTGTACATATTCGTCCGACCACTTTCTTTTTATGCTCGACATAGTTAGTATGGATTAAAATATTCCGAAAAAATTCGACTTCACACATTGACTACTGGGCGCACTAAATTCCCCACGGCACTGATTGGCCAAGCAATGTAATGTGATCATCTGCAGCCAGTGATGGCCAAGCAGGGCGTGTCATCACTAATTGACATGGTGAGTCGGGTGTGTCTTGACCTCCGTGGCAGAGGCTCCGCCGAACCCCTGAGACCGACTCACCGAACTCCTAGGGTTCGATCGAACCCAGGTTAGGAACCACTGGTCTAGTGGTACAGGACGCTGGATCGTTGATCCTATGGTTGGGGGTTCGAGTCCCACTCTCCGCAAGGTTGTCACTGTCTCCCAGTGCAGCTAACTGGGTTATCAAAGGCAGGCCCATGTCTCATTGTCTATGGTGAGAAGTTCATGTAAAAGAACCATTTCTGACTTTCGACAAGAGTAGCTGCAAAGCCGTCAGCGTGTTTCTGTCCCTGGCGAAAGGGTTGTGTCAGGAAGGGCATCCGACATGAAAACCTACACCAAATCAAACGTGCGAATTATTCGCTGTGGCGACCCCTGATAAAGGGGGAAAAAGCTGAAAGGAAGTCTCAAGTTAAAAAAAAAATGGGCATCTAAGTTATGTACTGACTGTGATTTCTACACACTATACACATACAATGCAGTGCAGGTGACACTGGACTCTGTGGAGGAGGTGAGTGAGAGGAGGATGGTAGCAAAGCTCACATCCATCCTGTTCAACAGCTCTCACCCACTGCACCAGACTGTAGAGGAGCTAAGCAGCTCCTTCAATGGACGACTGAGGCATCCTCAGTGCAGGAAGGAGCGCTACCGCAGGTCGTTCATTCCCACCGCTATCAGACTGTACAACGCCACTTTGTAACTGTCTGTGAAAATACCGGTTATGTGCAATAAAAACCCCGCGCACTTTAATCAACCACATCTACCCCACTGATTGTGAACCATATCAACCCATCTACTCTGCACTCAGATACATTACACTTTAATATAGGCCAATCTATAAAGTTGCTCCATTCTTTTCTTTTATTGTTTAGTAATTTATACTATTTATGTATCTATTTATTTATTTACTTATATAATATATATGTATGTTTGTACTTGTATCTATTTTTGCACCCCCTACTGATGGTACCTCAAGAGCCTGTAACAGTAAATTTCTCCATTGTGAGATTAATAAAGCTGTATCTTATCTTATCTTATCTTATCTTAATTATAAATCTAACTCCTGTATAAAATATCCACTCAGTCGATTCTGCCAAAAGGACATGTTCCACAGTCGTAAAGTCTCAGTAACATGACAGATTTACTTTTGTAGTTCATAACTCGAATCAAATTTGGACGAGAAAACTTGAAAAACATACCTTTGTCATCCTCTCCCTGCATGTTTACCCAGAATGCATTTCAGAGTACAGTATTGTAAATCTGTTCTACACAGCCTCAGCCCCAGGTGTCATAAAAATGAGATCATTTGCAAAAATTAACTGTAACTGTGTTTGTAACTAGAAAATGGACACAAGAAAATTAAACAAACCTTCACCTCAATATTTTTTTCAACTTGGAAAATAAATGCGAACACGTGCCATTTCATGACACCGGTTCATGTGAATGGAGTTACATGGTGGTGCAGTCTGCTTGTAACAGAGCTGGACAGGAAAAGTTATGTATAATCATCAATCCTGTTTTTAAGTCTGAGATTTATTTACAAATTTTGCTCGTGCTTGCACATATGCTCCACTTCATGCTGTTGTTGGATTTGTTGCGAAAGCGAAAAGTACATTCGCCAAGCCATTGCGAGACAGAACTAAGCTGAAAGCAAACCAACGGTTCTTTTATCAGTCGGCCTTTGATAACCCAATTAGCGGCACGGGGTGGTGACAACTTGGTGAACCCCAACGTCCAGACCAATACGCCAGCACCCTACCACCGGACCATCATTGCCACATATATATTCATCATTCATTTTCTGTACCCGCTTAATCCTAGTTTGGGTCGCGGGGAGGCTGGTGCCCATCCCAGCCAACTTCGGGCGAGGGCAGAGTACACCCTGGACAGCTCGCCAGGCCATCGCAGGGCGGCAACACGCTGACGGCTTTGCAGCCTACTCTTGCCGAAAGTCAGCAATGGTTCTTTTACATGAACCTCACACCATAGACAGTGGGAGACGTGGCTGGCCTTTGATAACCGTTAGCTGCACTGGGGGATGATATATATATATATATATATATATATATATTAGTACATATAAAAAAAAACAAACATTCATTTTCTTAGTTTTACACTCGTGATGTACCATAGCCCACAGTCCCAGTGATGTGTATACTTTAGTAATTTGTAGACTGAGGTTACTCTATTTTTCCCCCAATCTGGGAGATGACTGATGTGATTTATTTGACACTTATGTATCATTTAATCTCTTTTACAGGTATTGTACTTTACAGAGATCACCGTAATTGTTCTCTTCAAATGGTTTGGATGAAAACTAGGTTGTAGAATGATGAACTGTAGTACAGTTAGAAAAGGCATCGTTTACATTTTCAAAAAGAAAACCTTTCTGCAATCAGAATTGTGATGAGCGAGAACATGGAATTTGTGAATTATGTATATTATTTTATATCGATACATGTAATATTTAATGTATAATTACTGATGTCTACTGTTATTATAAATATTTCATGTATAGATATAAAATATACATTTATATGTAACACTATATGTATTCATAAAATGAAAAATACCTGAAATAATGCAGCAGTTCTTTGGTTGGGTGATTTCAGGAGTTCTTATAAACAAATACCAGTGAAATGTTTAAACACAAAAGTAATTGTATATACTCTGTATATGTGTATGTATGTATGTGTGTATACACACACACACACACAGGGTGATCCTACTTCACAGAATTTGTTGGTCACGTGGGGATCTTGGTCCAAATTAACCACGGAAGGTGAGGGAGCCCTGTGTGTATACATAATCCTACATACATACATATACACAAACCAGATTCCAAAAAAGTTCGGACACAAATTGTGAGTAAGAACTGAATGCAATGATGTGGAAGTGCCAAATTTCAATATTTTATTCCGAATAGAACATGGATGACAGATCAAAAGTTTAAACTGAGAAAATGTATCATTTTAAGGGAAAAATATGATTTTAAATTTCGTGGTATCTACAAATCTCAAAGTTAGGACAAGCCCATTTTCACCATTGTGAGGCATCCACCTGTTCTTACAACAGTCGGCAAACATTTGGGGACCGATGAGACAAGTTTAGAAATAAAAATGCTGTCCCAGTCTTGTCTAATACAGGCCTCCAACTGTTTGGACGGACTTTGTTGCACTTTCCTCTTTATATGCCAAGCCAAATGTTCTCTCTTGGTGAAAGATCAGGACGTCAGCCTGGCCATTTCAATACCTGGCTCTTTTTCCTACGCAGCCATGATGTTGTAATTAATGCTGCATTTGGTCGAGCATTACCGTGTTGAAAAATGTAAGGTCTTCTCTGAAAGAGACGTCTGGATGGGAGCATGAGTTTTTCTAGAACAAGGGTTACCAACATGGTGCCCGCAGGCACCAGGTCGCCCACAAGGACAACATGAGTCGCCCTCGAGCCTGTTCAGGGCTCAGGGACCTATGGCTCGCGAGCCAGACGTGGCTCTTTTGATGACTGCGTCTGGCTCTCGGATAAATCAGGTGGCCTTTCTTAACAGAATAACTCACATAATTTCACTGTCCTTTAAATAAAAATACAGAAAAAAGGCATCAAATAAAACAAAAACATAAATAAATCTCACGCATTTCAATCTATACATCTATTTTCAATGCCACTCGTCACTGTGGCGCTCAGCGGAGAGCCGATCCTTTCTGTACTCCAGTGTGTGGGCGGGTCCGATACCTTGAAACTCAAATTTTATTGGATTATATGCAACAGCCTGCGCGAGTTGTTTTTGGGTCTCTTCTTTTCCTTTCGGCTTTTCCCTTCAGGGGTCGCCACAGCGAATCATCTGCCTCCATCTCACCCCATCCTTTGCATCATCTTCTCTTACACCAACGACCTTCATGTCCTCCTTCACCTCATCCATGAATCGTCGCTTTGGTCTTCCCCTAGGCCTTCTGCCTGGTAGTTCCAGCCTCAGCATCCTATTACCAATATACTCACTATCTCTCCTCTGTACATGTCCAAACCATCTCAATCGAGCGAGTTGTTTTTGGGTAAAGAGGTAAATTTCCCTCGTTTTGATCAGCTCATGTGCACGAAGCCAAGCAGAGACGGCAAGCAAAATACAAATAGACAGGATGAAAAAACTTCAATCCGCAGACCAGCGGCTTGCCTTGGGATGCGCTTCCTGGCACATAAACACTATCAGCAAAACCATGCAGCACCAAAAGTTGCATTAATATTAAGTACTTTTATTATTAATAAATAACTTTGTTATAACAATGTTTAAAATAAATTCAGAGTAGTATTTTACTCTAAAATTGTTGGTCTCAGTATTAAAAAATATATTTGAGACTCAGGGGATTAGACTTAAATATTTTTTGGCTCTCCTAGTCAAAAAGGTTCCTGACCCCTGACATAGATGAAGATCATTAATTATTAATAATAATTATAAATAAATAAAAGTAAATTGAGCAAATTTGTCATGTCACAAGTGTGCATCAACCTGGTAGCCTTTCGCATTAATTGGTACCCAAGAAGTAGCTCTCAGTTTCAAAAAGGTTGGTGACCCGTTCTAGAACCTGAACTTTCTGCATTGATGGTGCCTTTCCGGTTTGGCAAGCTGCCCGCCACACGCACTCGTGCAACCCCATACCATTACAGATGCCAGCTTCTGAACTGAGCACTGATAACTTGGGTTGTTCTTGTCCTCTTTAGTCCTGATGACAGGGTGTCCCAGTTTTCCATAAAGAACTTCAAATCGTGATTCGTCTGACCACAGGACAGTTTTCCACTTTGCCTCACTCCATTTTAAATGACACTTGGCCCAGAGGAAAATGCCTGTACTTCTGGGTCCTGTTTAGAAATGGCTTCTTCTTTGTACTGTAGAGTTTCAGCTGGCAACAGCGGATGGCACGGTGGATTGTGTTGCTGATCCCATTCTGTTTCCCTTACAGTATTCCTGTTTGTGGTGCAGTGCTGTTTAAGGGCCCAAAGATCACTGGTATCCAGTATGGCTTTTTTTCCCCCCGGCCTTGACCCTTACGTAGAGATTGTTCCAGATTCTCTGTCTTCGGATGATGTCATGCACTGTGGATGATAAACGCTTTGCCAATTTTCCGCTGGGAAACATCTTTCTGTGCAACATTGGGGGAATTGGTGGTCTTCTACCCATCGTCGCTTCTGAGAGACACTGCCACTCTGAGAATCTCTTTATACTCAGTCATGTTGCCAACGGACCTCATTAGTGGTAATTGGTCTTCCACCGGTTCGCTATAAGCACAATTAACTTTTTCAGCCTCTTATTGATACATGTCCCAACTCTTATGATGTTTGTTAATGCCATGAAATTTACAATCAATATAATTTTTCCCTTAAAATGATACATTTTCTCAGTTCAAACTTTGATCCGTCATCTATGTTCTATTCAAAATAAAATACTGAAATTTGGCACTTCCACATCATTGCATTCAGGTTTTATTTACAATTTGTAGTGTCCCAGCTTTTTTTTTTTGGAATCCTGTCTATCTATACACATGATTTATTTACGAGAGTAAAAACTGGGTGAACCTCCTTTACCTGTGGTCACTATTTTTTTTCTTCCATGGAGATGATTGTGATTCAGAAACTATCCCCTTGTAAGCCCTCACCATTTGAAAAAGATGGCCATCAGTTGTGCCTTGATTTGCGCCCCTCCAGTTGGATTGTTCCTACTTGATCTACTGGCAAGAAGGATCAGACGCTACTGATGATTGTCTTCTGATCAAATGACGCCATGGGGTAGAACATGACTGACACAGTAAGAGTGCGTTTGGGCCCTGAGTTTTGACATGGAGTTTGCATGTTCTATCTATACTTGTGTGGATTTCCTCTGCCTGCTCCGGTTTCCTCTTACAGTCCAAAGATCTGCATATTAGGCTAACTGGCTGTTTCAAATTACCCCTCAATGCAAGTGTGATTGCTTGTGTGTTGCCCTGCAATGAATAGGTGAACTGTTTAGGGTGCATTCAGTAAATGAGTGAGATGAGATGCTTATGATAGGTCATCACTAAGCAATTGTTAAAAAAACAAAACAAAAAAAAACCCCACCAATTATTTTTTTTAAAAAGGAACCTTAATCACATCTTTATATACACAATCAGAATAAAATCAACCTCAATACAACAGGTTCTATTTCAGCCATTTTAGATATTACACACACATTCTCATTTAACAAACAAAATGTTATCAATGAAATAAAACAAAAGTTTGACATGGGTGCATCATAAAAGTGTAGCCAAAAATACATACCGTGTGTGTGTGTGTATATGACATACATATATACATACATACGTATGTATCTATGTATGCATGTGTGTGTTTTAAAGTTATAGTCTTGATCAAGGTTTTCTCAGAAGTAATTTATTCTGACATGCTAAAGGGAATAAGTTACACTTCATAGAACATCCAGCAATAAAATACTTTGAGCTGGTCAGGAGTATGGGAAAGGAGGTTGGTGAGGGGAGGGGGAGAAAAGAAAAAAAAAAAAAAAAAAAAAAAAAAAAAAAAAAAACCAAGATGTGGGGTGGGACAACAACCCTGAAAACCATATGATTGGTGCATTATGACTAAAACTCAAACCGATCTTCCCTCAAAGGACCCATACACGTACAAATAGAGACCCAACAATACTTGTATCCTTTCTGCAAGAGAGGGGTGGAAAAAAGAAATATGGTGCAAAAGACCACTATTGTGATTAAAAAAAAAAAAATTTGCTTGGAGTCCCATCTGTATTATATGAATAACAGCATGAGCATCATATCAAGGAGCAACAAAAACACCGTTTCCCCTAAACCAATTTATTCGAAAAAAGCTCTACAAAACAGTTTCCTGATTTAAAAAAGGAAAAAAAAAAAAAAAAAAAAAAAAAAAGTCTGCGGCCATCGAAAATTGACAAGTTTCTGCTCCACGTTATGAAAAAACCCTCAGATCATTTCTGCATAAAACTTTGTCTAAGCATTTAACATACACATTGACTGAAGTGATGTCTAATTTTGAGTATGCTTTTGTGAGGTTCATTATTTCATCATCTTTATCATTCTGAATATCAAATACAATAACTGTTAATGCAGCATTCTAGAGAGGAACCTAGTAGTCACTAGAATTGTTCACATTAGAAGGTCTTTTACAACACCAGAGCAGGCAGAACCTTGAGTTCCTAAACAATAGATGCAATAGTATGGTTTTAAACAATAGATACCTGCTTAGGAATAGCCAGGACTATTTTTGACAAGATTTAAGGGTTTGGGGGGCTTGAACTGTTCCATCGGACAGCTTTGATTCCATGACAGCAAAGATGAAACATTTTCCTGACAAGGTTTTCCTGAACAAAAATTGTGCAAACTTTAATTTTGCACATTTACACTTTCAAAAACACATACATATATATATATATATATATACATATATATATATATATATATACATATATATATATATATACATACATATATATACATACATATACATACATATACATACATACATATACATACATATATACATACATATATATACACATATATATATACACATATATATACACATATATATACACATATATATATATATACATATATATATATACATATATATATATATACATATATATATATACATATATATATATATATATATATATATATATATATATATATATATATATATATACACACATATATATATACACACATGTGTGTGTGTGTTTTTGAATAACTCATTCTTTTGGGGGGAAGCAGAGACACAAACGGGATAGAAAAGATTACAACTTCAAATTCCATACCAAGCCTGCCCTCTTCGTGGATATACTATATACATACCAATGTATAGATATATGCAGAGCATGTTACCTATATTTACTGATTACATATGTAGTATAAGAAATCTAGTTCATTCAGGAGTAAAAGAATGCCTGACATGGTGAATTTGATTTTAAATGCTGGGGTGTGATCTGAAGGCAAATCCTGCTAAGACCTCTTCTCTTCTCTGCTTTATTAAACCGCCTTAATGCTTAGAAACCTGAAAAAGAGATAGAAAGAGAAGTTAGCCCCAAGTTAAATTGCACAATTTCAGTCGATACAGCCAATTGACATTGGTGGAGTCATTTATAACAAATTATTTTGGCCATTGTACATCAAGCATCAAGCTACTAGAAGATTTAAATGCATATTGTAAAAGCTAGTCCTCATGAACGTTTACCTTTGAATTCCATTCAGGTCAATAGGAAGCTTTTACAAAGGTATACTGTGATGTATTTGATTAACTCTTTAAAATGCATCAGTTTATCAGTGAAACCACGGGCAACAACTCAAAAAGATATCACTGCTGGTTTAGCATAATTTCTTTAACAGTCTTAAATATTATTTACACGGAAAAGGAAATATGTTGCCCAAACATTCACTACACCCATACACTTCATATTTGAAACGTTCAGAAGTTGGTTTACAGTGAATTTGTACCACTTGGTTTAACAATAACTATTTATCAGACGCTTCGAGTGACTGACCAAACGTATGGAAAAGTGTACTTGTCTGGTTGAGATGGGTTATTACGCCCCACAGCAACCTCAAGGCTGACATTAAATAAATAAAAAAAAAAAAAAAAAAAAAAATTACCACTGGCAAGTGGCTGTAATCATTTGATTTTTATGGAACCGATTCTCCAACAGTTGAACAAAGTGATGTTTGGCTTCAGAAGTGACACTGATATATGTTGACACTGATATGATGTTTTGTATAAAACATTTAAACATCCCCACCCCCAATGAATAAAGCTCAACATTAACACCTCAGTTTATCTGCTAATACTGTACAAGTTTGACAAGCAAAAAGTTCATAAAACATGAAAACGTCAGATTTTCTAAAACTGCTAGATATTTCAGGGTGGAACATTTTTGCCGTACACCCCAGTGATTACTGTTGAAATGATGCTTCTGGTGGCGGGGCAGCATGTTGGTGCCAGCATTACTTTAATATTAGGGTTTGGGGCATTTGTGTTTTCTTGCCATTTCTAGCAGTTAGCACAGAGTGTTAACAAGTAACTGCTTATTAATTCTCAGGAAACCTGTTCATTATTTGCTCAGTATTATTAGTGTGTTATTTGTTTAACTTAAAATACTTTCATTAATGGAAAATTTCTTCATTCGTACACAGGATGTCAAAAAAATGTGTTATCATACACTATTTAGAGGATTTTTAGACAGTTGTGTTCACAATAATAGCAGTCAGACATCACCAACCTGATCAATCACCATTTTTTGTAGAAATTAATAGTTCTACATGGCAAATTTACTAGCAGGTGTAGTATAGTAATAGAAACAAAGACCCAACAGTCATGACATGCATGCTGCCGATTCTGTAATTGAATCAAAAAAAATCGAAAGGGGCGTGTTCAAAATAGTATGGAGTTCAATTCTTCGAAAAATGTGCTAATTATTGCCCTTGTTTAAGGAAGAATGGCAGCAAAATGTTGTATATGTTGGTTATATAGTTCCATTTCTCTCTTCTGGGGGGAAATGGATCGTTCCAGACATTGTTCAGAAGAGCAGCATACCTTAATTAAAAAGTTGATTGGAGAGGGGGGGAAGCACAAAGTGCAGAAACTGATAGGTGAGCTAAACTGATCCCAAATTCTTTATAATGGCTTAACCAAAATATATACCAAACCCTGAAAAGATATGGGAGAAAGCAAAAAAGTACCATCCGAATGGATCGAAGTGCAGTCCAACTGGCAAGTACTCAGTCAACAATCAGCTCCAGGAAGATTGAAGAAGGTCTAAAGTTACCTATGAGTACTGTTACAATTAGAAGACTCCTATGTGAAGCCAAGCTACTGGCAAGAAGCCCCTGCAAAGTCCCACTGTTGAAGAAAAGACATGCTGAAGAGGTTAGAATTTGCCAAAAGGGCAGAGTGATCGGATAAAGAAAAACGGTGCAACATTTTCTGGAAAGGAAGATTGTTCTTTTTGGGCCCAGTGGCCGGAGACAGTTTGTCTGCTTCAAGCCACAGTACATTGTGCAGACAGTGAAGCAGTGGTGCAACCATCAGGATATGGAGATGTTTCTCATATGGTGTCAAGCAATTTTTTTGCATTCCAGGGACCATGGATCAGTTTGAATACATCAGAATACTTCAAGAGGTCATGCTGCCTTATGCAGAAGAGGAAATGCCCTTGAAGTGGGTGTTCCATAAAGGCAATGAAGCCAAACACACCAGTAAATGAGCAACATCTTGGTTACAGAACAAACAAGATTGACACGAGGGAGAAGCCAGCCCAATCCACGGATCTTAATAGAAAACTTTTGTGGGGTGACATCAGAAATGCAGGTTCTGAGGCAAAAATAAATACTGAAGAACTGTGGAATATAGTCCAATCATCCTGGGCTGGAACACATGTTCACGGGTGCCAGAAGTTGCACTTCTTTTTCAAATAACTTTTTCAAGTTTCACAAGTTACACTTGAAAAGAGAAGTTTAAGAACTTGCAAGAAGTGCAAAAAGATGCAGACCCAGTAACTGGGATATAATACATGTATATATCTAACACTATATAACCGTGTCGAATGACTTTACTGCTGCATCTACTGACTCATTTATTGTATTATTATTATTATATTGTACTATAATTGTGCCGTTTACTGGGGCTGTGTAAAGTAAGTCCCTTCTAAACATAGGACTTAGGTACTTATTCCATAGTAGTATGTTTTTGCTATTCTGAGCCTCGTTTTTTTTCTTTTCCACGACAGCACAAGAAATTCCTACCTGTGTAAAAAGCACAAATGGCAATAAAGAATCTTGAATACAAGTGTAGAAATGATTGCAGTCAAGTGGGAGCCTTGTCCTAGTATTCACATTGAGCTCGAAGGACAGAAGACATTAAAATCAGAATTCAGACAGTTTTGTATATCACCAACTTTCTTGTATTGTCATGTTCCTGAAAGCCCCAGCTTCACATTAAATCATATTTGGTATATTAATATCAACTTTTACTTTCACTTGAAAATAAATTAATTTATTGCGCTTCAGTCTTCGCTTCTCTACTAGCACCGTCAAAAAACAAGCATATTGCTTCTCCATTGGTTAGCTGTTTGAAACATCACCAAAAACTGCTACCCAAAAATCCTTGTCTCTTGAAGTGAGGTCTGATGCTTGGTTGCAGTAGGGATGTATTAAAAATATAAGATTCACCATTAGAGAACACACACACACACACACACACACTAATCCTTCTCAAAAAATTAGCATATTGTGATAAAGTTCATTATTTTCTGTAATGTACTGAAAAATTAAACTTTCATATATTTTAGATTCATTGCACACCAACTGAAATATTTCAGGTCTTTTGTTTTAAATACTGATGATTTTGGCATACAGCTGAAATCAAGGTGCCAGAGTCTGGAGGAAGACTGGAGAGAAGGAAATGCCAAAACGCCTGATGTCCAGTGTCAAGTACCCACAGTCAGTGATGGTCTGGGGTGCCATGTCAGCTGTTGGTGTTGGTCCACTGTGTTTTATCAAGGGCAGGGTCAATGCAGCTAGCTATCAGGAGATTTTGGAGCACTTCATGCTTCTATCTGCTGAAAAGCTTTATGGAGATGAAGATTTTCATTTTTCAGCACGACCTGGCACCTGCTCACAGTGCCAAAACCACTGCAAAATGGTTTACTGACCATGGTATTACTGTGCTCTATTGGCCTGCCAACTCTCCTGACCTGAACCCCATAGAGAATCTGTGGGATATTGTGAAGAGAAAGTTGAGAGACACCAGACCCAACACTGTGGATGAGCTTAAGGCCGCTATCGAAGCATCCTGGGCTTCCATAACACCTCAGCAGTGCCACAGGCTGATTGCCTCCATGCCACGCCGCATTGAAGCAGTCATTTCTGCAAAAGGATTCCCGACAAAATATTGAGTGCATAACTGAACACAATTATTTGAAGGGTGACCTTTTTGTATTAAAAACGCTTTTTTTTTTTTTTGGTCGGATAAAATATGCTAATTTTTTGAGATAGGGATTTTTGTTTTTTGCCAAAATTCTCAATATTAAAACAATAAAAGGCTTAAACTACTTCAGTTGTGTGTAATGAATCTAAAATATATGAAAGTCTAATGTTCATCAGTACATTACTGAAAATAATGAACTTTATCACAATAGGCAAATTTTTTGAGAAGGACTAGTATATAACAAGCAAGACCATAGGTTGTTTTAAGATAAATAACTAACAAGGTTACAGGTGTGAATATTGAGACAAGTGAAAAGACAGGCAAGCATTCAAACTATAGGAAACTATAAACATTAGACATGAGACTAAAATAAACAAGCACGTGTAGATTTTAAAAAGGGGAAATAGGGGGATGAAATGAATGCTTAATTTGGCTTTAATCAATTCCATAACACCATTTTTTTTTTTTTTTTAATCTTTCCTTGGTGGATTTGAGTGAACTTCAGATTATATCCCATTGAAAGCGCCACCTCCCATGCCACAACTTTTGGACCGATATCCTCACATTATCTTCAAACATTCTTGAATAAACTGCAGAATTCAGAGTTGAATCAATGGCTGCAAGCTGCCAAGTCCCTGTGGCAGTGAAGTAAACTCAAACCGTAATATTTCTAACAGTCGGCAGGAGATAGTTAACGAAAAGGTTTTGTGGTTTCTTGGAGATTTTTTTTTTTTGCAACCGTTTTTTCTTTCGTAATTTCTGCTAAAATTTACTGGGCTGGTCAGTCCTAGACCAATTCGCAGTTACGTATAACCTACACAATTTGCAGATCTATATTTCAAATAATTTAAAGCTTTAACAATGAAAAAAATAATTTTTTTTTCCCCACTGAACAGAAGGTTTTATAGTTTCTCCAGCCCCAGATCAAAGAAAATTACATTATTTTCCAATAAAATGTAATTGTAAATGTAATTGTGCACCAGTGGAAATTATTCTGGTTAATGATTGATGGATGTTTGCCCTTGCTTAGCATGCTGACTGGAAGCCGACAGCATGCTTACAGCATATTAACCAAGAGGTTCTGAATTAATGCCCAATATGTATATATGTTTCTCATTAAAGCGATGACAAAGTGGTTGGTTTTGTGTCAATAGCCAAAAAGTAAATATCAAATAAATTCTCCACTTGGGTTGGGGGATGATTCAATGCAAAAATTGATGAGGAGCTCATGATGGATCAATGGGTGTTGAGTCCGGTGAATTGGCCTGAAATTGAAAAACAAGTTTGATGACTGCTGGATCGATCATGAGAGTGGGAGAGTTTGGACTCTAACGCACTGCCTGTACCAGACAAAGATGACCCAAAAAATATCGGACAATAATGCAGTGGCCCCCAAATGGCGCAACACCAAGGCACGTGGCTGTTAACCTGGAGATCGCATGTTTGAATCTGATTTAATGCACGCAGCCATCCATGGCCAGGAGTCCATGGAAACTAATTGGCCAAGCTCTCGAGAGTGTGGATAGCGCTTCCCTCAGAGTGTGTTCGACCGCATCCAAATACGTGCTGCCATTCGAAAAGAGGAAGGTTGATGGCATCACATGTCACGGAGGGGGTGTGTGCATCCTTTTGCCCCTTCCTGGTTGGTGGTGGTCATATGATAGGGAAGGCAATACCCGATGAGTGGGAATTGGATATGACTAACTTGTGAAGGAAAAAAAGAAGAAGAAAAAAAAAAAAAACTAATGCAGTTCATACTCAATTTCATGGCTGATGCAGGTGAATTGGCTGAAGGTATCATGGCGTTTGGTGGCTCTGAATGGAGCCAAAAGGACAAATGACAAAGATTAAAAAATGAATTTCTCTTAAAAGGCTCCAGTTATGGAATAAGCTTCCAATTAATGTTCGGGACACAGATACAGTCTCTTTAAGACTAGGTTGAAAACTTACATGTTTTGTCAAGCATTTTATTAGGTAAAGGAGCAGATATGGAGGTTCTCAGGCATAGAGGGTACTGGTAAACTGTCACACTGGGATGCAAACACTCCCTCGCTCTACAGGTTCAGCCAGGTCCATTGGACAGGAGTGGCTGATTGCCCAGTGTCACAAGGCGTCATGTCTGCCTTCCTACTGGTTCGGTCTCTTAGTTTTACCACCAGAGACAGTCATGCCAGAGTCCCTGCTTGCACTCAGCAATAATAAACTCTTCTATTTTTGTTTTATTATGAATATACCTAATCACCTTTTTGCTGAGGTACACATTCTTCTTCTGAGATGCCAGGTGATCCTGATCCTTCTGAACTGGTGTGCTGATGCTGGCTGGAGTTCTTGAGAAGGTGAGATACATCGTAAACAGCTCACCAGACCACTGCAGGGCCAGCATGTATACAACAATTCACAACAGGGGCAATCTGGAACAGCCAATTGGCCCACTGTGCACGTTTTGGACTGTGGGAGGAAATCACAGTACCCAGTGGAAACCCACACAAGCACAGGGAAAATATGCATACTCGGCACAGAAATGCTCAGGCCTGCGAATCAAACCCAGGCCTTGAGACATGCAAACCAAGATGCTACAATGTCACCTGGAATGAAGTTCAAACACATGGGATAGGAGTACTTGGATTCAGAATTCATGTGGAATAAAAATTTTAAAAAGGAAAAGTGTGACGAAAGAGAAATTTCGTCATCTTCCGCTTTTTTCGGGGACAGCAACCAAAGCAATGAGGTCCAGATGTCCCTCTCCAAAGCCACTTCCTCCAGCTCTTCCTGGGGTGTCACCGAAGCGTTCCCAGACAAGCAGAGAGATACAGTCCCTCCAGTGTGTTCTGGGTCGACCTCGGGGTCTCTTCCCAGTTGGACATGCCCGAAACACCACACCAGGGAGGCATTCTGACCAGATGCCTGAGCCACCGCAACTGGCCCCTCTCAATGCAGAGGAGCAGAGGTGTTATTCTAAGCTCTCCCTGGATGTTAGAACTTCTTACCTTCTCTCTTAAGTGAGAGCCCCACCACCTGGCAAAGGAAGTTCATTTTGCTGCTTGTATCCACGACCTTGTTCTTTTGGTCACTACCCAAAGCTCGTGACCATAGGTGGGGTTTGGAACAAAAAAAAAAAAAAAGTTTGAAAGGGAAAAAATAAACAAATTTTTATAATATATATATATATATATATATATATATATATATATATATATATATATATATATATATATATATATATATATACTCACACACACATATACATACATATATATATATACATACATATATATATACATACATACATACATATATATACATACATATACACACATATATACATACATATATACATATATATATACATACATATATACATATATATATACATATATATACACATATATATATATATATATATACATATACATATATACATACACACACAAACGTATGGGCTGGGAGATTGAATTTGTGTGCATTTATGCAATCTCCTGACATTATGCCGAAAACGTAATTTTTCATGTAAAATTACCAAAATGTCAGATTGTACAAACTGGACACAATCACCCTTGCACTTCGTAATTGACCATGTCTGCAGATGGCTTACTTTTTTTCATGATTGTGTTGATGGTATCACCGAGTTTTACTTTAGCCGTCTGAGGCTGATAGGGCAACTGATACTCCCTCGACCAGCCATTCCCATCTGAACCAGAACTCTTTCTTTCTCTTGCCCAAGTTGCCAACTGACAAATGGCTGACCACTAGCGTGCGGTTTCTGTATCGACATGTGATTCATAGTGTGCACCAGCAACCAGCCAATTGCCATGTGGACAGATGAGACCAGTTCAAATAAATGAGCAGTCTCATTGTGTATATTAGGTGTGCCCACGTAGATGAACATGACAACAGAACAATGCACACACCTGAAATTTTTCTCATTGAATTTATGTTTCTCAAATCATTCTACCAGCTATTTCACAAAAATCTGAAAACTCGTATACGTACTCATATTTAAGCTGTGTGTGCAACAAAATCAGTTCCTCCCATGTGGTAATAGTGGTGCTTGAAACCATTCCAATAAAGTGTCCGATATAGGATTTGTGACCAGGAGTTAAAAAATGCCCACTCATATGACAGACAAGTATTTATTTCACATAGTTCATGATAATTGGACATTTAAACAGAGGAAGAAGAAACCCTTAATGCCAAAGAAGAAACACTATTTCAAAGTTAGTAGTCAAATTTCCCAAGGACGTCTTTACACCAATTTCTTTGTTTTATTTTTTTCCCTTTTTGTGGGTCCTCCTTAAATTTACACCATTTGTTCATATTAATGAACCTTTGAGCAAACAGAGAATCCTCCAATTTCAGTCTGTTTCTTTTTACACCTCCATTCAAAACATAGAAGCTATTGGTGTCTTTAACTTTGCACTGAAAACGTCACTTGGCTGTTTGCTACTAACCTTTCATGTTACTCTTGGGTTTGTCAGTTTGCTTGCCTGTGGGGGTCTGTGCCTGCTGCCCCTGTCCCCCTGTGGATGCTGCTTGTTGTGCTGCTTTCTGTTTAAGCATGGTCCAGTCAAATGTGTAGTCATACTGGTGGTTCAGTGTCCTAAGAAAGACCAAATGGGTTAAAAACAAAAAAAAACCCAAGCACTGAGGCAAAACTCGATCATGTATGAGATTCTGGGAGAAAAACTAAAATAAATAAAACAATGTTTCAAAATGTTTTGGTTGTTTTCATAATGTCAACTCATTTAAGTTCAAACCTTTTTCCTGAGAACAAAACATTTGGATAAGAAGTGTAATGACAAGTACCTGAAAAGAATGCGGAACAGCTGGCGCAGATACATGTAATCAGGGGCCTCTTCAAACCGTAGCCCACGACAATAATTCAGGTACATGGCAAACTCAGCTGGAAAACCCTACACAAAACAAAAGTGTTTCAGCATATATTTTTTTCTCTCTTTCTTTTTTGGATATAATACAACTAGATTAACTGCAATTTTTGGATCTCTAAAATTTCTTTTAACTGTAAAACTTCAACAGTTTGAATTAGTATGTATAAGTGAGTATGGCCAAAAGACTGTTAAGGATGAGAATATATTAAAAGAAATGTACTTGCCAGTAGACAAGCAATGCAGTCAGTTATTCAAACATTATTCTGAACTCATACATACAAGAAACAACAAAAGTTATACCAAAGAAAAGAACACTTGCTCCATACCTTACACAAGACCTCAACAGGAGTCGACATCTTTTTCTCACTTATCTTCTCATATTTCTGTTTCTTTGTGGCAGCCTGTATAAAGATCATGGGAAAAGTGAGATGTTTCACTCATGTACACACATTTCATAAGGAAACCGGTACCACTGCTCATTTATGAAATTATCCAATCTACTCAAACTGGTAGCAGTGTAATGGATAGAATCCTGAAGATATGGGTTAGGTGTTTCAGTCAAGGTTCACCTGAGAGTCTCACTGATTTCAGTAACTATAGCATGGTTTGAATGGCTCAGACTGTAAAGCACGAAATTCGTAAAAGAAAATTATCTAAAAAACAAAACACCCAGTTCCGTTGGTTAAAATGCCTTGCCGACGAGACAGTTATATATGGAGGCAAGTTATATTATGGTTCAGGCTGACAAGAAGGCTACACCAAGTTAAACACCCACTATTTACGAATGTGTTGAGTCGGGTGGGGGAGGGAGGGTCTCAAAACAAACTGGATGGGTCCATAATACCAGAAAACCACATTTCAGTCCACTCGTATGACCCATAAACAGGAATGGGAGATCATGCTGGGCAGGAAAACTCCAGTTTAACATTGGACTGAGTAGAAATCAGGGATGCCTCCACCACCACTACCAAGTAAGTCTATTTCTCCTTTGTATTCTCAAAATGCCCAGAAAATATACTTTCAACAAAAAGGAAGCTGTTGAAGAATAATGAATAACTTGGAGTCACAGTGTGGAACTTGAGTTCATGAACATAAGTAATAATGCCGCCTGACATACAAATTACTATTGAATTAAAATCATTTCAGATATTTGATGTGCTGTTAACTGCTGTTTGAATTGATTCCAAAATGTACAGCGCTAAATCATCCCATGAGCAACACTGGCATTGCATAAGAAAAAAACCTTTGAAAGGTTGAAATTGCTCCTTTTTTTTGGGTGGCGGGGGGCGCGCAGAATTGTGTTTTTAAAGAATGCTTGCAGCAAAATTAATGTGCAAGAAATAACTCACAATTTACCTGTATTTCACTATGTCACTTATGACCTTGTGTTGGTTATGAGATTAAATCATGCCAAGTTAGCAGAGGCAAGTTTGCATTATAATGCACAGCTTCTGCTTTATTCTACTCTGCTCCGTTTAAATAAACATTGCAATGTTGCATTTTAAGCAGTTGAAAATGGTGTCCTGTACAGTCAGACAACACATCAATACATCAACAGATTAAACCAAATGCTAAATTTTGTGAAACATCACATTTACATTACACTTGCATGTGAAAGGAGTCTACTACACGTGTGATCACATCCTGGGATATTTACATTTCTATTACTCAACTTGCTGGCAATGAACATTACCATTGCTGTCAAGATGCATTTTAAATAACCAGGAGCAAAACATTCCAAAATACTTGTCTATATTTGTTAAATGGTTTTTCAACTTACAAATTAAAAAAAATAATAATAATTAACATTGAGTGGAGAGGAATGGATTACAATATGAACATTTTGAAATCCTGCTGGGATGAACATTTTTTAAAAGATATAAATTTGGCCGTACAGCAATTATTCTGGTACTTTGCAGCAATATTTCTTTCAGTTCGCATTCATAAAGCAAATCTGCATTTATCCATTTGGCTAATTGGTATATTGTCTGATAACACAATTCATGTTATTTAGTAGACTCTCAACCATGGAACCCGAATGGGACTCCCTTCATCTCCCACAAGTAGTTTTACAATATGCTGTGTGGGATTTTTTTGAAAGTTTATTTACCATTTCTTTCTTTACTATTTTCTACAGTTTATATTTTTAGGTTTTTGGAATCTAGTGTTTTATTATGCGGTGATGCCAGACATGCACACTCAACATTTCATACGCATGCCTTTAGCTTACCTTCAGTCCCTGCCAGGGCAAGCTGGTTCTGTTGAAATACATCAGTACGTAGCCGAGAGATTCCATGTCATCTCGACGACTGTCGAAAACAAAGTAGGCTATTTATATAACAGTACACCATAAGATAACTTCACAACAAAATACCAAATGAATCGTAAAACTCGCAAGCATCATCCTCCAAATATAAATAAACAAACCAACCTTTTTGGAGGCAGTTTCATACAAGTTATAATTCTTTGCTCAGCATATACCTTGAAACAAGGTGAAACCCTCACGGGCTTGCTCATTAGGGATGTGTAGGGTTTTACAGAAAAATCTTTAAATTCATAAAATTTGTTTTTACTATACAAAAAAAAGTTACTGGATTGAAAACTTGAGCAACTCTAAGCTGCACATGCCTGCAGTAAAGCCAGGGATAGCTGGTCATAACGTCATGCATTTATTTTAGCCAAACAAACTCTATACTAGAGCACTTGAAGATACCGATTGTCCCCTCTTCCCGCACACCGAGATGCATCCCTGTAGTATACTGCCACCACACCTTGCCATTGGGATGATATGACTAGTTAGAAAGCTGTAACTGGCTTTTAAGAAGTATTCAATTTTCTCATCAGATATTCATGAAATACATATCCTCATTCAAGAAAGGAGGAATACATAATTCCAAGCGGAAGTGAGTGAAGTGTTTAATTCCAAAAGTGATACAGAACATGGAGCTGATTCTTGACTAAAAGATATACAATTGGGAAAAAGATTTTAAATGCATATATAAAAAGGTCCATCTTGTCTGATTAGAAAAAAAGATGGAAAATTGAATACTTATGAAAACTCAGGCACTGCTTGTTAACTGGTAATATCAAGCCTATGGTAAAGTGTGGTGGCAGTACACTACAGGAGTGCTGAGTGTGAAGGAAGAAGGGACAAATGACCACCTGAAGCTTTCAAAGTATCTTCGAGTGCTCTAGTATAAACCCCAGACGTAACTGCAACTAACACATGCACCTCATCCAACTTTAAGTGGGTCCCATATTGGGCATGCAAAACTTTAAACCTTACCCAAAGTGAAGGATCTGAACACTAACGTAAATGGGATTTCAGTTCTTGATGGTGCCAGGCGAGTTTGATTAACCGTCTTAGTCCATTTGTCATTGTACATATTTAAATTTCTATTTAAAACCCCTAAATTGTATTGCAAACTATCAACTAATAAAGGGAAAACAGCCTATATGAACATGGTTTCCACAGCCTGCACTAATGTCAAATGCTACCGGGTTTTCTCCAAAAGATTGGAGATGATGGGGGGGCCCAAGCAAGCACGCTCAAGGAATACAGGCAATATTAGCTTAAAGTTTATATAAACAAAAAATTGCAATATCACTCCAGAGATACAGAATCAGTAGTTTTAAGAAGCCAGATAAAAATGTGTCATTGCAGTACTGTATTAAATTCCGAGTGGGAATTTAACTTTGGCATTACAGAGTAAGAACTGATGTCCTTGACCAGGAGTCTATGGAAGCCAATTGGCCGAGCTCTCATTGGAAGGGAGGGAGGGATCGCATACATTCACCAGCAAATCATGGGTGTCTGTGAGCTCATTCGTATGAGGGGACCGATAGCACTTTATACCCGAGTGTTCGACTGCAACCAAATTCGCATACACCTCAGTTTGAACAGAGGTGAGTGGCTGGCAGTGCATGTCACGTAAGGTGTGTGTGCAGACTCTCACCCCTCCCTGGTTAGTGTTGATCATATGACAGGAAAAGGCAAAAACGTGACAGGTGGAGGTTGGATACGACTAAACCTATGGAGCAAAATGGGGGTGGCTAATGCTCGCATACATATTTTGTTAGTAATTTAAATCTGAAGTATTTTCTCTCAAAAAGCACTGTTTTTGATTTAATAAATAAATGTCTGAGGGTTGATCAAACTAAAGCCACTGCACCGATAGACATAACTCCTTTAGATGTAATGGGGGAAAATGCTTTGCTCATTTGATATTGTATAGAACCATGTTGAAGTCACAGCATTCCATACATGAGGATGGAGAAACCAAAGTGAAAAATGTGGTCAGTAGTGCTCATCCTTTTCCTCTTGGTTTCATCATAAACATAACATTTGCACTGACTACATGATGTTTTATTTAAAATATTCCTTATGCTCAGACTAATAGTGTGAATATTATACGTAGAAATGATTTGAAATTTGCAAAGTTCACTGCACTCTTTGTAAAGTAATATAAAAATCCACACAGGTGCCAATGTAGCTCAAATTCCTGGTTTTTTTTTTTTGTTTGTTTTTGATTGTGAATTTGGCATAACTATCATTTGAGAACAGTGATATTTTGTATTTTTGCACAACCTATTAGTAGCTTCTCAATTACATAACATGTAACTAAAGCCTTAAAACAAGAGAAATCAAGTATCATGTAAAGACAATTTATACTGAAGGCAAGCTATATAGTTAGCCTGATGTGTATTTTGTGAACCTCAAGTGTGAAATTCAGTCTGTGTATATTGTGAAATACATATGGCTATTTAAATAAAACGTCAAGGAAAGATTTCCATTCGTCTGTCTTTACTACACTCCAACTCTAAAAGTCCCTTATAGGATTAGAGAGCTTTTACTGAAGCTGTCCAAAAAAGACGCATTAAATTATGACAACTCCAGAGCCAAATATGGTCAATCTGACTGAATAAAATATTAGATATAAGGTCACTGATGGGCATAATTAAATAATGGGAAATTAATTAGCTAAATTTGGAGGGTGTTTTTAAAATTTTTTCCTGTAAAAATAATGCAACAGGATAGAGTAGTTACATTGTTGACTGTACTCATTTATTTTTAACAAGTTATTATGTTCGTGTTTTAAAATCCTCTGCAGTTGGAAACTATGAAATTAAAATATAGTTCAAATATTTTGCCTTATGGGTATAAAATTTCTCTTTCGGAATCCTATCCTGTCTCAAAATTGTAATTTTGGTTTGACCCATGAGCATCCATCTCACCCACCTCTGTTCTATGCCCAAGTGTGCGTTGATGCTAGCATAGCGAGCTGTGCCTGTGAGGTTTTTATCTTCTCTGTAGGGTATGTGTTGTCGTGTCCTGTTATCCCGGTATTTTTTGGCCAAACCAAAGTCGATGAGGAACAACTGCAAAAAAAAAAAGAAGGGGAAAAGATATTAAACCAAGTTGTCTGCTGTGATTTCACCTTGCACAATTTTACAACTTCAAAACAGAAACAAGAGACATTAGATACATTTCGTAACCTGAACCCTTAATGTACATCTTCTGGTCATGGATATGATAAATCATAACTAATTATATTACATATAAAAATTAATTTGTGTAATGTTTAAAGAGGCTGTACATTCTGTGTTTCAAATACTGAACATCAAATATTTATTTGGTGAAAGAAAAAGAAAATGGTGGCCTGTGCAGCTTATATTGATCGTGTTTGAGCTATGATATCTCAGGATAAAGTTCCGGGTAACTGAACAATCCCCATGCCACCAAACAGTTGTTGAACCCTTGAACAAGGTCCTTAACTGTTCCATTTCACAAATAATGCTTTGATGATAAAAAGGTGAAATCGAGGTGAGGTTGTCTGCTACCATAAATATAAACTAGCAAAATATACACTTAGAAGTTTGGCAAAAGACAGTGGACCTGTACAGTAGGCCCTTGACTATTTGCAGTTTTGCACCCACGGTTTGAGTATTCGCTGACTGCCGTGCAACCGGCACATGATTCAAATTCAGCCAATGGCTGTGCTCCTTTCTCCTGATTGGTTGAGCTCATGTCCCACCCCCTTTTTCCTCATTCGCACACAAGTTGTCAATGAGCCTCTTTTTTTGTGTTTTAATTACCAGTTAAGCTCTATGATACCACTCAAACACTTTGTGTCTTCTCTGGCTAAGAGATAGAAAATGCTGGCTGTCTCTTCTGAAGAAATAAGACTTTCTCCTGAGAAACGACGATTTTCTCTGAACTGTTGTATTAAAATCTTTCAATTATTATTCCAGTACAGTGCCCAAGTTCATGTTTATGCGTGAGATTTTATGTTGTGTAGCATGTTTAACAAATGATACCAAAAGGATAAACTTTATTACACTTCATGTCCTTTTACATTGAACTTGGCGTGATGTCTCCAAGATGGCGCTGCCCAGAGGGTGACGTCGTCGAGTTCTCAGTCAAATTGTTTGTTTGTTTTATTTGTTCATGTTTTGCACTATGCTTGTCTACGACCGGTCGACTCTACTACAGCTATAAGATCAGAGTATCTTCGGGCGTCTATAACTAAGCACGCTCAATTGGGCTGGTTAGCCAAGCTGCGGCTAGCAGCGCTCATACGCTGTGGTGGGCAGTTCAATGAGAGCCGCACCCCAGCGGTCAATAAGCCGAGGCGGGAAGGGGCCGAACGACGACTCCGGCGCTTGGGATCGCAGTGGATGAAGTCCGTATGGCCAGCTGTGCAATCGCCTTGAGCACGTTTCACAGAAACACAGTCCTGTAGATCTCTCTGCGCTGCAATCTGAGCATGAAGCTCGTCCATCTCGTTTCGCAGGGACTGAACATTTTCAAGCAGTATGGCAGGAAGTGCTAACCAAGCCTCTGAGAACACCACCTGGGCTTATGCTAGCCGGGGTGCGGTTAGCACTGAGCGACCATAGCAGCTCACGATAGAAGTTGTTGCGTGCTTAAGTTGCCCGAAGCTGCTCATAGCTGTACTCGGGTCGACCGATCATAGACGAGCATAGCGCAAAACATGAACAAAAACAAATTAAAACGAACAAACAATTTGACTGAGAACTTCGTGATGTTGCCCTCTGGGCAGCGCCATTTTGGAGATGTCACTTCAAGACGTCACTCCAAGTTCAATGTAAAAGGACATGAAGTGTAATAAAGTTTATCCTTTTGGCATCATTTGTTAAACATGCTACAGAACATAAAATCTCACGCACAAACATTAACTTAGGTACTGTACTGAAATAATAACTGAAAAAGACTTTAAAACGAGTTCTTTAGAACATTATATGCTGTATAATGTTTACATTTTATCATCAATAATAGTAAAAATTGAAAAGTTTCTTAATTATTATTAGATTTTACATTAATACTGTATTAATGAGTAAGACTGTCTATAGAATATGTTTAAGAAGCATATTTTAGTGCATGTAATAGATACATAGTATTTTACTTCCGGCTGCTCATTCGCGCATGTGACGTGATACATGGGGCTTTACTTCCGGTACAGAACTCGCAGATTATTGATTCACGGGAGGGCTTGGAACCGAACCCCCGTGAATGTCCAGGGCCTACTGTATGTTGTGAGAGAGAAAAAAAATGTCAATTTTCTGGAAAGAAAAACCCACACAACAGAAAACTATATTTTATAAGACTGATGTGATGCTTGTCATAAGCTAAAATAATTTCATCCCTCCGTTCCCATTTATCTTGTCCTTTAAGCAATATTTCATTTCTGCATTAAATCACCAAATACCAGCATTACTAAAATTCGTTAAATTTTCAACCAGAGAGCCACATCCTTTTTACATGTTTTCTGACTTTCTGCCTACAGTAAACAAACAGAAAACTTTCAGATGAACAAACAAAGTCAATTGAGAAAAAGCGATCAGAAAAGAAAACACTTGAACATGACAAAGAGGCAAAACCTTATTGACCATGCCACAAATTATCCAAAAGGTGCTTAATTAGGGGTACAAGTACTATATTGTCACCAGCAGAAGCATTACTCAATGCAGTAATCATTAAAAGCTCGTCAATATTTGCTTATTCCAAATGGCAGTGTACTATATCATTATACAGACATCTTATGTGGATATTAACAGTGGAAACAGAGTCTGAATTATTCCTTCCCTTCACAAGGGAATGCACAAGTAGGTAAGGTCCATCTAAATGAACAAGTAAAATGTTATTTGTCCAACCTAAATTAGTGTTTTGGTTCTCAAATTTCACACTTAAGTACTCTAACCGATTTCTGAAAACTAATGCAAGCTCATTTTCCTGTCTGAATTTTTAAAACCTCACAAATAACTGGAGCCAATGAAAGGAAAATTGTACAAGACGGTGTTGAGGCCAGCAATGTTGTATGGTTTAGAAACAGTGGCCCTGGGGAAAAGACAGGAGGCAGAGCTGAAGGTAGCAGAGATGAAAATGTTGAGGTTCTCTTTGGGAGTTACGAGGATGGATAGGATCAGGAATGAGTACATCAGCGGGACAGCACATGTAAGAGGTTTTGGAGACAAAGTCAGAGAGGCTAGACTGAGATAGTTTGGACATGTACAGAGGAGGGATAGTGAGTATATTGGTAGTAGGATGCTGAGGTTGGAACTACCAGGAAGAAGGCATAGTAGAAGACCAAAGAGGAGCTTTATGGATGTGGTGAAGGAGGACATGAAGGTATTTGGAGTAAGACTTGAAGATGAAGAGGATAGGGTGAGATGGAGGCAGATGATTCGCTGTGGCAACCCCTGAAGGGAACAGCCGAAAGGAGAAGAAGAAATAACTGGAGGCAGTGGTGGCCCAGTGGTAAGGTGCTGGACTACCAATAGGGCTGCAACTAACGATCATTTTAAATAGTCGATGAATCAGTCAATTATTTTTTCGATTAATTGGAAATAACGCAAACATTTTTTAATTTCCATTTCTGTATTCAAAAATAGACCACTTGTTTTCAAATTGCCAGTCCATGTGTGAGTAACTGAGTGTGTATCCAGTTATTTGTTAATTCTGTGTCGATAGGTAGTTAATCGTACTTCAGCATATTCACGCAGTAGTAGGCCTCCAGTCTCGAAGGACTACGGAGCTACGCTCTGGCTGGTATCCCAGCCGATGATACTCTCCAGGGTGCAGAGCCTGTGTAGGAAGTATGGAGGACAGGCTGTTACCCAAGCAGCAAGTTCCCCCTCTCTGCGCCACCAAAAGGATCCAATGGAAGGGCAGAAGCTGATACGACTGGGTTCCAGTGCCACTGCAGGAGTTGTCAGAACGTTGCTGTGAACGAACTACGACTCTCAATTAGAAAAATGTTGATGGCTATGCAGCCTACTCTTGACCAGTGATCCAGCCGTATAAATAATCTATAAGTTCTAAGTGTGTGTGTGTGTGTGAGAGAGATTTTATATATAATATATAAATAAAAAGGGACAGGACAAAAACTTTCTATTGAAACTTCATTTTCACAACAGATCTGTTCCAAGGGGTGGTGAAACCATCCTCTTGCTTCAGGTGATTACAGAAGAATTAAAGATAGGGACTTTTGGTTTTTCTTTGCCAAAATTAGCACTATTAAAACAATAAAAGGCTTGAACTACTTCAGTCGTGTGTAATGAATCTAAAGTATATGCAAGTCTAATATTTCAGTACATTACAGAAAATAATGAACTTTAGCACAATATGTTAATTTTTTGAGACGGACTAGTACAGGATATGAACATTCCCAGTAAAAACAAAACCACGGTTCATGTTGCTAATTGCTCAGAAATTTACTGATCTACTGCATCCAGATTTTCACTTATCGTTTATTTTTAAAATGAGCAAAAGAGGGCAGCAGTCCCATGAGCCTGATCTCCAACTCGGCACATTAACCATGCATTATTATTTTTTTTTTTTGCTAAACGCAGCACTCTCTCTGTTGACTCTGAAAAAAAATGATGTCACACAACTTGCGGACTTGGGCTCAACATCCTCCAAATTGGTCCCAGATTCCAGTAAATTACATTCCACTTCTCTACAGCATAATATTAATTTGATTTATATGATAATACCCCCACTTCACTGAACTATGGCATGCAAGGATCATGTAGCAGAAAGGCACGGAACAGTCTACAGAAGAGCTTTGGAATTTTTACACGGAAAATGGGTGAAAATCCTACGGAAAAGTGGAAATTCTTACACTCTCGGAATGTTCACAGCATGTGCGGAACAGGTACGGCAAAGTGACCCACGGAACACTCCCAGGATTTTTTTTTCCCCTTCTGTGAACATGTTCAAAAGCATGTTCACAGAATATTTTGGCCTGCGAGAAGCATACAAAAAGTGGAGGAAGACTTGAGAAAACTATGGAATCACACAGAATGACGGAAAATGTGGGAATGGTTGCAGAACGTTTGCGGGATGACAACATTTTTGCTTCCATAAGTCTGCCATGCTCCAGTGAAATGGGGGTATAAATGACATCGCATGTTTTAATTGTAAAGTTCGAGCGACTTTCCTCAGCAGTCAGTGTCGCTGTGTTATACGTGCGGCATGTCCCCAGCAGGTCTATGGGCATCATCGCTATGATGATGAGCGTGTTTATGTTTTTTTATATATTATATATACATACACACACACACACAAATACGATGTTAATATTGTTCTATATGAATATATTCTTTAAAATAACTTACAGAAATTGTTCTGTGTCTCAATCTGTGTGAATTATTAGCGTGATTAATATATTTTCAATGAAAAACACTTAAATTAAATTTGCATTCTGGTTTCCAAAGTTGATCAGTGATATTGACCAATTTAGTAATGAGACTGATGCATAATCAGATTTCATCTCTTACATACATCTGAATGTACACAACAATACCATACAAAGATCTGACTCATGTCAGTTTCGAATATTTCAGTAGGGCTACCTGATTAAAAATGCATACCGAAACAGCAAACTAGAAGGATTGCGCAATACCCGTTTGAACTGGAATTACAGTGCTCAATTCCACTGCATGCACAAAATTTCATGAACCTGCCAAAGAACCAGTAAAAGACTTGAAGAACTTGTTCAAAGAGTCCGTGACATGTGTATTAAAAATTAACAAATGGAGGTTGATCAAAAGGGGGGTATGTGGCTAAATTACCAAGAGAGAATTCATATAATGCAAACAGCCAGTTCGAATCAACTGCACATTGTCCATTTTGCAATCACAGTGCCATTATTTTCATGGGATTCAGCCAGTGAGCAATTTTATGAAAAATGTTTTGGCCTTGTTGTAGTGCACACATGTACATACAAAAGAAATGACATCTGAACATGGCTAAATGGTAACGTGGAATACAAGAAGAAACCGAAAGCAGGTTACATTCATGTAGAATGCAAGAGAATTTCTAAAAACAACAAACTGGGTTCTCTTAATTTAACAGCAATCTTCCCACACATTACTGAAAACCTTCAGTTCAACAACTTCCAGAATTCAAAAAATAAAAATAAGTGGCGTTAACATTGGTATTTCTGTATTTGAATTTTGAAAATGCAATAAACCCTACCCAAGTCAAAACGCAAAGACATACATCTAACATTTACTTGATAAAGTCTGATACACTCCCAAAAAGTAAAGCCACCTTAAGTTGCAAAGGATTTGCTACATTCTTGGTACTTTTAACCTGGGTTTAACATGTGCGCAGTTTAAATCTGGCCTTTTCCTGTTAATTTATAAAAATTAAAAAAAAAAAAAAACTCGGGGTGCAAAAAAGCCTGCACTCAACTCTCATGTATTCCTCAAGGGAGTGTTTTTCATCCATCAAATATTTATGCATAATACAAGGAAATCCTAGAATTCCCAGTGCTGTTATCATAGCATGATCTCTACAAAATTATGCATGGCGTAGGCTACTTGATAGCAATCATAAAAAATGAACATAGCAATGAATGCTGAAGTTTCTCACCACTAGATGCAGTGAACAAGGCATGATATCACGGCTCGCACATACTATTCAGTGCAAACAGCCATTTGGCTTTAAAAAAAAAAAAAAAAAGCCGACAGCTGGGCTGCAGCGGAGCATAAACCAGCTTTATCAGTCGAAGGAATGAGGACTGGCACGCATGCAAATGCATGGTGTGTCCGTCTCCAACAACACAGACACCGCACTGAATTTTTTCTATTGAAAACTTCAACTCCCCAAAGTTTCAACCTTGACTTGGGTGCTTTTACACAAGAAGCTACATATTGAAAGTTCTTTTGCCAGATTCAAGTTCAAGTAGCCCAAATAATCACAACATGAACTGATTTTTATTCACTCGTGGCAAAGTACGGGATGTAAAAAGATGCTGGTTTCTTCCCGAATTAAGCCCGACAGGATTTTGTCAGTTTAACTTTAGCTAGGTACACACAAACCACCTGCAATTAGGTGACAGAGTGCAGAACATTCTACTGGCCAATGACGTCTATATAAAAAGTGATCCCAACACTATTCCCCAATTTAGTTGGAAATCGCCTTAAATTAAAACTGAAGGTTTTTAATGACTGAATTTCAACATCACCATTTTGGTCTCAACAGTGTGAGTATACGTAAATGTCACCATTAAACAACACCCCCCCCCTCCAAACCTATAAAACTGCCCTCCAAAATTACTGGCACCACTTGTAAATATTGCTTTAAAAAGGTATACATCTATTTGGTGAAGCGACATCCTCTCACTTCAAATTATTGGAAAAATAAAACAAAGACTGAATGACAAATCCAATAAGAAATCTTTTTTAAACAAGCCTACATTTTCCACAATTGACATTTCTGTATTTAATACCTTGTACAAAATTCATATGCCAAAAGACTAGACGTTCCATTAAAATTTTCCCCCTTCAGGTTTTAATACTTCAGCTTCTGTAAGCAAATTACTGAGTATCATCACCAAAAGGACTAGTATCAAATTCACTCATTCAGCTTATTTTTGCAAACCGAATAATAAATAAAAACAAACATGACACCGAAAGTACCAAGTAACTAGGTAATTTTTTTTCTATAGCTATTTGGGAAAGCTAATCTATGGTGAAGAGTGTTGAATATATAAATAAGTATTTAAAAAGTTCATAAAATTAGAGGAAAATGTAAATAAAGACGTTTCAGAGACACGTGATAAAAATTCTGAAACTCTCTGTGGATACGAATGTACCATTTTAAAATGAGAATACAACAAATTTTGAGAATTCTGTTACCAGTGGTAAAATCATTAGCATTGTCAATTTATTATTAAGAAACAAATAGGACATAAAACACTGCTAGTACTGAGTCCTAATTTCACTCGCATCCACTTCTGATATGAACATCTCTTGCACAATGCTTTCACCTGAGGAAAAAGAATCAGAGTTCTAACTTCCCAACTTTGCAAAGCTCCAGGTGTTGGTGTGTGTCATTTTGAAAATGAAGAAACAAAAATGTACAAGTGTAAAACATGCTTCAGCTACACTAATGTCTGGGGTGCCGGTAATTTTCACACATGCTTTTTTTTTTTTTTTTTTTTAATTCCCTGAAGTTAACTGTTTTGGCTGTTTTTCAGTGTTACATGAAGGTACATCAACAAAAGGTGCATCAATTGTGACAATTTTTACAAGGAGGCGCTAAGAATTGTTTAAATTTTTTGATTTGTACACATTCACTGCAGTTAACTATTTGGGTTGTTTTCAGTGTTAAATGAAGGTACATCACCCATTTAACAAGGATGTACTAAGAATTGTGGAGGACATTGTGTATATATACACACAGTACACAACAGAAAGGAGTACACCCCTATGCAATGCCACTTGAATGTCAAAAGATTCAAGATTATGTTATCTGTCAATATTCACTTTATTCGAGAGGAAGTTGCCAACTTGGAAATAATCAAAACAGTTAAAATGTGCTTTTAGCCCAAAGTATTTAATATAAAGACTAAGACAAGTGAGATCCTTTGATCAATTAATCAAAATTGGGTACACTTATGATTTCCAATGAACAAGGTAATAAAATGATTCAAAAAGTCAGAAGTTTAATTTAAAAACCAGATTGTCACAGAATTAGGGAGTACGCAGAATGAGCCACAACACCAGTAATCAGTGCCAGAGCAGCCAAAGAATAGCACTAGTGCTCCAACAGCTTCAGAAATGGCCCAGTGGTCAGCAATACAAATGGACATTTTTGGAACAGCTAATACAAGACAAGGAACCCTGCATACCTTTAACCTCTAAGGACAATGTCCAAGGAGAAAACCCTGAGCTTTGTCTGAAGCACAAAACTTAAAACATTAAATTTAATAAAGCAAATATACGTGTTGAATGTTTTGTTTATTGTTTAGATTAGACCATGATAAATTGTTAATCTCAAATGTGGTCTAGCATGTTCAGTGTGAAAATGGCTAAGACTACTACAATCAGCGTACAATCCAAATATAGTGGTACCTTGACTTACAAGTTTCTTTTACAATAAATTTTCCATGAAACAAGCTTCAATCCCAACAAAAATCTGCCCCATCGAACGAGCAAAATTTTGATTGACGAGCTCTGCTGTGGAAATGGCTTTTCCGGACCGATTAGCCTGATTAATCTTTCACGTTTATTTCTCCGTGCTCCAAGAACACCTTGTACAGTGCTTCTCAATTATTTTCTGCGACACCCTCTAAGAAGAGGGGGGGGGGACTCCCCCCAAAATCACTGCTATAAATAGTGTTTACTGCACTTCATATCATTTGCTCAGTGCCCCCCCCCACACACCATAGCGTGACAATGACAGTGCCACTGCCGCCTACTGTAGAGGATGCACAATTACACTTAATTCTAGTGTAGTATTGGGGGGGGGGGGGTTTGAAGCATGTTCTCCCCCCGGATCGGAAGTTGATCTATTTATACTTTTTCTATTATTTATTATTAAATATTTATGGGGTTTTTTCCCCATGTTTATCTTTAATATATTAATTAGGTCAAATACATGTTTGTGGCAGGTTATAGGAGTTTGGGAGGGGGTTGGAACAAATGAATTAGTTTTCTGTTATTTCTTATAGGAATAACTTACCTAAGGAACTTTGACTTGTGAGCTTGCCCTTGGAATGGATTAAAATTGTAAATCAAGGTCTCACTGTGCAGAACACAGCGGTGGGTGTGGGATGATCCAAGACTGCATAAGTGTAAAATGTGTAGGAGAGATAATACTGAATAATTTAAATACCCGTGTATATCCCAAAACACTATGATGAAATATGTCAGACTTAAAAACACCTTTGAGGTATTTAATGAATAAATAAAACACAAATTTGACGCAATATAACTCCAAGGACATACACTCTTCAAAACTGCAGACCGTTCCGAAATATGTACAATGCTGCAGATCCTCTACATAGGGGAAGAATCGGTATGAAATCAAAAATACAAGTATCATTTAACAAACCTGGGAACCTCTTTCATGAGGGTGCACTGATTGTCCAGCTGTGGGGCATGGTTTTTTTTTTGTCATCAGCTTTTTTTTTTTTTCTTTTAAATATGAGATGCAAGCAATTATTATAGGGTGATACAATTGACAATTCAGTGATATTGCTCAGGATGTACTCACTTCATTTGTATGCTGTTTTAAGTGTGGGTGTGTATATATATATATATATATATAAAATATATATGCGCAACATTAGGCATTTGGAGTTTCAGACCTGGTTTAATCCTGAGAAAGATGGGTCCTGAGAAGAACTAACAGCCAAGCTTCTTTTCCTCTTCCCCACTGGAGATTCTAAACACTAAACAGACAATAGAGGGTGCAGTACATCAAACAGTATTGCTGACAACCCCACATGGCCAACGCAGACAGGCAACACGAAGGCGAAGGAAAAGAACAGGCAGGGGAGCTTATTGCCATCCTTTCGAAACTAGAAAGCCGTTTACACAAATCCAGTACGGATGCACCGACTGCAATTTTATTGGCCGATTTCAAGTTCCAATTTCTCTGTAAATGTGACCTGCCAATGCCACTTTCCTTTTAAACAGCTGCACAAACAAAAACTTAAATGGAAATTTTCATTTTCACAATCAAAGAAATGATTACACTATCAGTAATCATTACTATTTAGTAAACTGCCAAAATATCACCAATATTTCCAATACTACTACTAACAACAATTAAATTTCTTCAATTATACTATTTGGTAACAGAAGGCCAAGTAACTCGCCTGGGATCACACACAGTGGTCAGAATGTGGAATGGATCATCAATGTTGCTTAACTTTGAACTGCCTCCAGCAGCTAATTTTTCTTGTTTTTATTTTTTACTCTCCAGTCTGTCTGCTCACCTCTCCAAAGCGGTTTCATTGCAGTGATGGATATATTGATGGCTTTCCTTTGTTTGCTTTAGAGACTGTTCAGTTGGGTAATGCTGTTTGAAGGTCTAATAGCTGTGTTCTAATTGACCGGGTAGTGTTTCCCCATGGTTTACATTGGTCTTACATTTATTACATATCTCTGCTCACAGTTTTTGCCAAGGTACACATGCCACTTCTAAGACACTAGTGATCCTGATTCCTCTGATCTGTCTTGATGTGCTACTACTGGTTGGAGTTCTGATCTTAGAAGTCTCTTCTACCTGCTGATGAGCCATATGGACCTAATTATGCACTCAAACTGAAATTGTCTTTTCACTGCTGGTGATATCGACTCTTTAACCGAAATTATTTACAACAATATTGACTTAAAAGTAAACCAAGTTGGTTGTCTTCCGCTGCCTGGCTTGTATTTTTATCTGGTTTCACCCTAATGAGGATGGCTCCTCTCAAGGTTTCTTCCTTGTGTTGACTGAGAAAGTTTTTCTTTGCACCCATCACCAAAAGTCTGTTAGCTGGGGATGTGTACGGTTTACAGAGAAATGTTAAAAATTATAAGTTTAAATTCTTTACCAGATTTATTATGTAATGTCACACAAATAAAACTGAATGAAGCATGCACACAAAAATTATATGTGTGAGAGCAACTGTGAGGTTATGACCTGCACCGGAACGATGTGGACAGGATGAGAATCAGACATATGTGAGACTGTCCAAGTGATATCTAGTCAGAGCTGTTCACACTGAAAGTCAGCTGATTCCAGTCTCTGGCCAGTTTTCCCACTGCATCTCTACATTGAACATCTAATCAGGGCAAGAGACCATGGCACTGCACAGCAATAAAAACAAGGCCCAAAAACGTTGTTTAGAGAAACAATGGATGCATACATGAGCCCTCTAGCAACCCAAACAAAATTATTAACTACAAACTCAACAATCTTTTTCAAGTGCAACTGGTTTGCACTGCCCTTGCAGAAATTAAGTACACCAAAAAATAAGTGCTGTGGGACTCAGAAAAACTCAGTTTTACTCAGTAAATCTAAAAGGTAAGTGAAGAGATTATGCTGAAATGACTGCCACTATCATAAGGTACCAAAAGTTATTGCACTCGGTCATTCTTTCTCATTTACAGAACAATAATAATTATTTATTTGGGGGGGGGGTGAACTGAGTGGATAAGTGTGTGTGATATATATAGATCACACACAACAAAATGGACGTGATTCTATGAATCAAAAGCTTCAGTAAGGAAGAGGCCAGAATACTTCTGCATGTACATAAGTTATAAAAGTTGGTGAAGGTTAGAAGTTTTGTAAAACATTTTTATATATAAATAGATTACAGAATTATTTGCATTTACCTGGCTGAATCAACAGTTAGTTCAGCTTCAAAATTGCAGATTGTGCATTGTGACACCATTGCTTAGACTTCCAAAGTAAAGTAAAACATGACAAAAATATTAAATTGAATTAAATAATTACAAAGAAATAAGGGCTACCTCAGTATACAATAAAACAGATTAACAAAAATATGGTAAATGTTTACGATATTTGTCCTAATTTTCCCAGTTTAGAATATGGAGTGAGATTTGAGCCTACACTCCTTCAGTATTTATATTTATTGCTTAATAATTGAGATTTATATACATTCAAAACATAGAACCACTTTAGTAATTGCAAAATAAATACTCCCTACATATATACTGGTACAAATAAACAATTACATTTACCTCTAAAATGTACCACATGGGTACTGTACCTGAGACAAGCAATTTCAAGTTAAATGTCTATCTCCAAAACTTTGTGAGCATGGTCTGAACTTGAATTTTGACCCCAAAAAATAAAAATAATAATTAAAAAAAAAACCAAGATCAATTCATCTTTGAGTCAGTCTGACTATGTACTTTTGGTTACAATACCTCCTGCAAAACTCTGTTGTAGACCAGAGATAAAGTATCGTGTGCTAAAAGCACCAGGAGTTGGATGTACCTTAGGCTTGGTGGAAATTGCCAATGTCCCGTCTCAGGGATGATTCAACGACACCCACCTGGCCCTTGTAGTTTATCAAAATTGGTTGTAATTACTCTTTCAGCAGCCTATACTTGAATGAAGCTCAAAGGCCAGCATTCACACAGATACATACTGGAAAACACATTAACTGAAGAAAACAGATAAAGGCATCACTGAATTCAAGGTCAGTGAAAAGGACCAGTAATGCGTTTGTCTATAGAAACATGTGATCATCTACTGCTAATGATTTCAGCCACATCACACTTTAAATTGGCCAAATGTTGCCTGTCTGCAAGGGCACAAACAAATTTCCAACAATAAAGTCAGGCAACGTTAGGTAAACTTTTCTGTAAAAAGTTATAGTCCAAATTTTCTAAAGACGCAAGGCAATACATACTGCAAAATTCATCAAAAATTTAACAAAAAAAGAGAAAGAAAAAATCATAGTTTGTGTGCATGATAAATGTATAGAGCAGAAATTCTTGCACGTCACTTAACTGTAAGCATTTACCTTATTACAGTGACGTCCAATGCCCATTAAAAAGTTGTCTGGCTTGATGTCTCTGTGAATGAAGTTTTTTGTGTGTACATACTCGATTCTGCTGATCATCTGCAAGACACAGAGCAGAGCAAGATTTAGTAGTCATCACTACGTTATATCTTTGAACAAAACTGGCACATACAGGAAAGACAGACAAGGGCAATGGTAAATTCTCAAATCTGTGTAATATTTTTGAACCACCACACGGCTCAGACAGTTAGTTCCACTGGAACATTAATGACAAGTTTATATTCATAGGCAGACAATTGATTTTTGTTTCGATGGAAAAAGCTTCTACACACTGATCTATGATGATCATCATACAAAACATTAATAATTCAAATATGCTGTTACACACTCAAAAAAAAAAAATGCATCAATAAAATGTGGTAAGAGTTTACGAAGACATCCATGTAAGATTTATGGAGAGTGTCTCAGTGTGCTTTTGTAGTGCATGTTAAATGGGAAGAGGGGTTCAGACGTCTCTGCTAGCAGTGCCATTTCACAAGTCAGATACAGGGATCCTCACTTGCCGCAGTTAATTGGGACCGAGATCCCTAGGCGACCATCAAAATCTGAAGTAGGACCACCCCCACCCCACGTATATGTACATGTATATATAATATTAATAAATACGTAGTCAATGTTATAAATGCTTATAATAAACAAACAAATATAAGATGTAAATAAAATATCAATACAGATGATTCCCAACTTACCAACATTCATTTTGCAAACATCTAGAGCAGGGGTCACCGACCTTTTTGAAACCGAGAGCTACTTCTTGGGTACCAATTAATGCGAAGGGCTACCAGGTCAAAACACACCTCTGAAATTACAAATTTGCTCAATTTACCTTTAATTATATGTTATCATTAATAATTAATGATATTTATCTATGTGAAGATATTGATTTGATTTAAAATATATTCAAAAAAATTAGATGCAGCTCAATGGAGAGTGGCGCTATGGAGCTGTGGGCCTGTCCTAAAACTAGCAGTGAACAGGTCCGCGGGCAACTTATAGTGTCCTTGCGGGCTACCTGGTGCCCACGGGCACCACGTTGGTGATCCCTGATCTAGAGATACCAACATGTCCAAGGTCAAAAGTGAAAACAAATTGAACAACAAGTAGAAATAGAAAGGGAATAAAATCTACAGAAAGATAGCTCATAAATACAAGTATGAAATATGATTAAACATTATCCTGAGGTACACTTAATACTACGCTCCGGCAGAGGGGTCGTGGCCGACACGGGGGAAGAGAAGCAGAACAATACTTTTCTGAACTCCTACCAAAACATTTAAAGAAGAAACAAATTCACTCCAGTATTATAATGAACCTCTCTAAATCTGATCAGATCCACTGTGCTTGAGAGGAACCAGCATACATGGCAACAGCAAAATATATTTTCAGCAGAACTTTAGTTTGGGGGGGGGTCCCCAGGGCAGAGCCTGTTTGCTATCTACAGTTGGTCAACATATCATCTAGCATAGACGAAATGGAATATAATTATTTGTAAACACACACATACATATACACACACATATTATTTATTTATATATATATATATATATACACAAAAATAAAAGGACAGGACAAAGACTTTCTATTGAAACTCCATTTATCACTACAGATCTGTTTCGAGGGGTGGTGAAACCATCCTCTCTCTTCAGGTGATTATAGAAGAATATTATAAATATTCTCTCTCATTTTATTTATATATATATATATATATATGTGTGTGTGTGTATATATATATATATATATATATATATATATATATATATATATATATATGCATCCCAAATTCATGGTTTTTTTCTATTATCTCCTGCTTCACTTTGATAACAGAGCCCACTTCTTTTCGGTGTCACCGGGAATCACTTTCTTGGGTACATTATGCATAACGAAATATAACACTGCAATGATCAGTCTTTAAAAAAAAAACCAAAAACCCATGAGCCAACAGTCCTGTTCAACTCTCCTTCACACGTACAACAAACTGAAAGTATGGGTACAGTTCAGCTCCCTCCTGGTCAATGGGAGGCCGGCGAGGCAGGATGTTGGGAGACCGCCAACAACGGAAACTTGTGCTTTGTTTGATTGGCGCATTTGGTAAGAAGAGGTTGTTTCGTATACAGAGGACAAATGTTTTTCGTAACCTGTATTTTTCATATTTATGGGTTTTCGTAAGTAGAGGGCCGACTGTATCCACAATTGAGAAATAGGTCAACCATGGCTCAATGTTTTGTGTTGTATAAATGAAAGATGAAAAAAAAAAAAAAAAAAAAAAAAAAAAAAATTTTATAATATATATATATATATATATATATATATATATATATATACACACACACACACACACACATATATATATATATATATATATATATACATATATACACACACACACACCCAAATATTTCCTGTAAACCACTTGATCAATTTAAACATTTTCAAAGAACTGTCACAGCCTGCTAATTACTAATTAATATTGAGATACTACTCAGGTAAATAACGAGAGTGTATTAATTTATATGACAACCATCACCAATAATTTGAGTTCAATTTGAAAATACTCAATACACTTACATTTGGCTGCAATCAAACTGTTAAACAATGAGAGTAAGTTTATCACACAATGATTCTACCAATACAGATCAAGTTACATTTCAATGGGATTTCACAATCTAAACAAAATGAATATTTAGTAATTCCCTCGGAGTGCGCTTGTCTGTCAGCCTATAACTGCAATACATCCGCGAGATCCATAATTAATCAGGTCGTTGCAATGAACACAACGCCTTGCCAGCGATGTCAGATTTCTTTACGAAACTCGCCAAAAGGTTCCAATACGTTCTGAATCCGTTTGCCAATTTTCACCTCAAATGTCAGAATCTTTTCTCGCCATTCCCACTTAAACTTATTAACATCCTCATCTATTTCTGACACGTGGGATTCCTCTTCTTTCGTTAAAGTTTACACTATTTTAAACACAACACGCTGCAAAGTCACATTGAGCAGAGTCACTTTACATTAAGCTTAAAACAGCCAATCAACAAACAGCTTACAATATGTGAGGTGCTCCACCGAAAGTAGGCACTTGAAGCAAGTTCACTTGCTTGTACTTGAGACAAAGCACGGCTTATCCGGACTTCTGGGCTTTCAAGTGATCAAGGGCGCCGTTGAATACTTGTTTAGTACTCAGCCTTCAGTCCGGATAAGCCACGCTTTGTCTCAACCACAAGTGAACTTGTCAGAAGCGCCCCTATACCCCCTAAAGTTTTTGTCCTCGGATTTAGACGATTCAGAGAAATGACCAATTTGAGATAAACACAGAATTCCACGGAAAATTGAAATGTATGCAGGAGTTTAAACACGGGACATAGATTATAGAGAGAGGGAGAGAGAGAAAGAGATTGTATGCAGTACAAACTCATGGGTTACTTATAGAAGGTTTAAACATGCGTTCCACTCTAAAGAATGCCCTGTAACGACTTACAAATTCACCTACAAACGGCCGTCCTGAACTTGTTAGTAAGCTGGGGAGCGTCTGTACACACACACACAGTATTGCATGAGAAGACCATGGCAAGTGGAGCAAGTGCAAAATTCACTACAGGTAGCATTTACCAGAACTTGCATGATTTTTAATGTTTCTGCTGTGCACATTTTTTTTTACTCACTTTGATCAGCATAAATGAAATAGTTGATAGGGGGGTGGGGTTATCAAGATCAAATCAATGTGACATCATAAGTCTATTTTTGTCCTTTCCAATGGTAACTAGATATACACATTTCATCAAAATGGTAAAGAAACTCTGCACAATCTTTGTCTGAAGTAACCCATGGGCACTGATAAGTGAATTTTGTTGCTTTAAAAAAAAAAAAAAATCCAATCACAAGCTCCTCATGTCAGGGATACTCACAGTTGAGCTTTTTGATTTCAGAAATGGTTGCTTCAGGTAAACAAAACTTGTTTTTTTGACTAGATCTATCAGAAAGGTTCAAAATACGATTTCTTTGGGGTCCCATTATTTTCACAAAAACTTCCCCACAATCCTCCCCTTAGCTTGGCACAAGAGTGCGGGGAGAAATGTGCCTCGGAACTTCAGTACAATTTTTCCACAGCATTATTATTATTATTTTTGGTGGGCAGTGGTGGTCTAGTGGATAGGGCACAGAATCACTGATCCTACGGTTAGGGGTTTGAGTCCCCACAAGGTTGTCACTGTCCCCCCCCCAGTGCAGCTAACTGGGTTATCAAGGGCGGGGCCATGTCTCTCACAGTCTATGGCAAGATGCATGTAAAAGAACCATTGCTGACTTTCGTAACGAGTAGGCTGCAAAGTCGTCAGCATGTTTCTGTCCCTTGCTAAAGGGTTGTGACAAGAAGGGCAGCTGACGTTTTTAAAAAAAAAAACCCTATGCCAAATCAAGTGCGTGAATCAGATGATTCGCTGTGGCAACTTCCGAGAAAGGGAAAAGGCCGAAAAGAAAGAAAGATTATTATTATTATTTTTATTATTCATCATCTTATTCTTGGTATTATTACGATGTACTATGATGAGACACTAATTGTGATTAAACGTGGTAAGCACAAAAGAGCACAGTACAGTTTAACAGACCTGAACACGCCATTCACAATTTTGATGAACTGGAAACAGGATTCCTTCAAGTTTCAATTTCCTGGATGAGCGCTTCCTCCTTTGTATAGCGCTGCTCTTCTTTTAAGTTTGTTTATTTAATTCACTTTTCTGGAATCATGAATTTAACTCAGATTTCACATAATCCCTCCTCTTACATAATGCAGGATTTTCCTTCACCAGCACAAGTTGGAAAGCTGGTCAAATCTTTTACACTTGTCCAACATTGATAAAGCCCCAGGTTTAATTATTAAAAACCTCTTTGAGGGAATTATGCTCCAATCTGGCATGCAACAAACGCATCCCAGAGGAAAACAATTTGAAGGACCTGTATACATTGTTATTATAATTATTAGACTACTATATTAATAAGAGGCATGTAAAATAATTTTTCGTCAAGATTTGCGTCGAGAGGGCTGCACAACTGCAATGGCCTGGCGAGCTGTCAATGGTGTACTCTGCCCTCGCCCAGTCGGCTGAGATGGGCGACAGCCTCCCCATGACCTTAATTAGGATTATGCGGTTCAGAAAAATGAACAAGCTTTGTCAATTGGCCACCCTGACACTTTTCCACAAAAGCCCGTTTTATTGCAATACTGAAAAATATCCAAGCTTCCCAATCTACTACTTGTATTTGCGTACTGAGCAGCAAATGGCACCAGGGAAATATGAGCAGTAATTTAACAGGAAGCAACCATTCTCCCACAGCAGGTGGGGTTTGTAAATTTGAGGAAAGCGACACCGGAACTGTAATACTTCAGTTCGCATATGTACAATGAACTTCCTGTGATTCCACAGAGACTGCAGCTTATAAGATATCTGCAACATAATATGCCAGACACTGAAGGAAACAGCCTATTACAAGGGCTAACCTGCAATGTATCATTGAACTGGCAACATTCAAGGCTACAGTATGTTTCGATCTTTATGAAAAACATGCCCTGAGAAAGCTCAAGAGGTGCTACAGGCTCTGACTGAAGCCATGGTCAATAGCCTCAATACCCTCTCAAGTGGCCATGTGAATACCTTAAATGGAAAAGTTGCAGATGGTCACATTGACCTATTTTACAATGGCCCTATACTTACAACCTCCATTCACAAACCGGGCTTCCCAAAATTTCAGACAGACACTGAACAGGTCCTACATTCAACATCAAACAGAATAAAGTCAACAGTTAGAATGAAGGGAGGTGAAAGTCATTTTAAAATTAAGAACAGCAGCACAGAAGACCAGCAAGTACCGTTCTGAAGTCATTTTTAGAACTGGAATTGTTCTGAGAACTGCTCAGGCGCTCCTAACTGCACTTTCTCCTTCAGCATCAATAAAATGTAAACAAACAAATTCATTGGGAAAATCTAAGAAAATAAAAAACCCAAATATAGACTTCACTAAACAATGTGTTTGTGGCTTGAAAATGAATAAAATGAAAAATTTAAGAGCTACAGGAATTATAAAAAACAACCATATTTCCAACAGATGTTTTCCATGAAGAGGATTCAGGTACGAGTACAACACACATGCTGTATAGCTAAGGCAGGACTACTACATTAAATAACATCTCATCTGCAGGTAATTTTATTTCACATTTGAATTAACTTGTCGACCTGATCCCAACAATCTATATGTGGTCACACAATCTTTTTTTTTTTAATATATAAAACAAGACCACATCTGTGATTTTTTTTCCCCACCAGCAAACATACCATATGTACAGTGAAAAGGACACCGAACTACTCTTTCTACTCAGCTGAAATACCGAAATAAGTTTACATCATACAGTGATTGCACTGTCGGACATTGCATAAGTGAGACATTTCTACATTGCAGAGAAGCGACTGCTGGTTTTTGAGATGAGTTCTTGTTCTCACACTCGTACCTACACACAGTCATTAAGCTACGATGTTTTGTAATTTGATGGGCGGGGACTGGCAATTTTTTCTGTTGGGTGATGAGAATCGGAGTTTATCATATAATCTCGACTGACACTACTCTTGAAGTCAACACAAAATTAATGGTCTGGCAACCACTGTTTCAGTCTTGAATCACCAATTTATGTCCAGTAGGATCTTGACTGCCTTCCTGGCCTTTTCAAGTCCCAGGAATCACAACTTTCTGTTGATGTGTGCTCAAGCTAGGGCAGTGCGATATGAAAATACAAATCAATCGTTTAGTACCTACATAAGAATACGAGTAACATTGGTATACTTAGATGTGATTCTTGAAGGAAAAATGAGCTACCTGTACTGCTGGTTTCCACTTCCATTTTGCAAATTAAACAGAAGGACAACTGCATCATGTTCTGAAGATTCTGTGAAAGTTTCTTAAAAATCCATTCACAGATAAGGGAGCTACAGATTAATAAGACCTCCCTTATGAACTAATGACAGTCCGTGTTTTGCTATAGGAAACCCCAAATATTTATTAAATGCAAAAATAAAATATGAGGAACACAAACATGATACAATTCTGTGACATTCTGGTTAAACCAAGTTGAATGGTTGAGGACCAGTTGAGAATACGATGCAAGTGTGAGGATGGACAAGGACAAAAATGTCGCTCCGGCTTCACTGGCAGATACCGAATAAACAGACACACCTTTTAAATAAAGATAGAAAAATCGGGGTGAGGCAGGCAAGATCATCATTGTTGCGAAATTCCGTATCAGCAGTCAAATACTTCATGGTCAGAGATGTATTATAATACAGGGATCCCTCGCTACTTCGCGCTTCAATTAATGTGAATTTTGAATACTGTAATCTTTATTTCCTGATGGGAAATCCCACGATATTGTGGGGATACAAAGTAGGAAATGTGAAGTGGCAGGGGATTACTGTGTGTGTGTGTATATTTTTTTTTATATATATATATATATATATATATATATATATATATAAAAAATAGTGTGTGTGTGTATATATACACACACTATTTTATTTTTATATATACACACATACATATATACATACATACATATATACATATACACATATATACATACATACATACATATATATATATAAAAAATAGTGTGTGTGTGTATATATACACACACTATTTTATTTTTATATATACACACATACATATATACATACATACATATATACATACATACATATATACATATACACATATATACATACATACATACATATATATATATACATATATATATATACATATATATATATATATATATATATATATATATATATATATATATATATATATATAAATAAATAAAACACACAATTATATACAGCACATATGCTGTATAATGTTTAATTTTGTACTGTTATTATTGATAAAATATATAAAGTTTTTCTTAATCATTAATATATTTTTACTACATTAATACTGTATTAATGAGTAAGACCGTCTATAGAACGCGTTTAAGAAGCATACTTCAGCGCATGTAATAGATACATAGGGTTTTACTTCCATGTACAGAATTCACGGGTTATCTTGACTCGTGAGATGGGCCGGAAACCAAACCCCCAGGAATAAATGGGGCCTACTGTACACCAATTCACGAATGAGACATTTTGGGGCAGACTGGTTCCCATACCACCAAAATGCAACTATGTTACATGCACAAAGAATGCATTCTATTAATGTATACTACCATACATGAGAACACCAGTGCAAGTAACCATTCTATATTCGGGTATTCCGATTCGAAAGATGGATTTTTATTACTGATTTCAAGTTGCTATTAGAACTTGTGTGCATGTGTGGACAGAGTCCAATAAATTGTAACCTACCTATAAACAAAAAGTTAAAACCAATGAAGTTGTCAGTACATGCTCAGATAGTTCTTGTTTTAAATTTTCTCTTTATTAAAAAAAAAAATAAATTTTTTTTTTACTTATTTTTAGATGGCCTCAGATTTCATATTTAAATTGCAAATTTTGAAATTTTTTCTGGGGTGGCCAGCCTCTAATGGCCCAAAGCATTACAAAGTGCCTTGACGGCCCCTGGTGTCCAAATCATCAGATGCCACCAGTTCAACATCCTCGAAACAGCACTGCCATTAAGACCAATTTTTTAGTGCACAATCTTGAAATTCCTCAGTCCAGGTGTTTGACCGTTTTAGTGTAAAATAGACCATAAAACAGTATCATGAATGTTTTAAAATACTGTAACTTTTGAACCAATAGTGGTATCTTTATTACCGAGATTATAGCTAGTTGAGTAACTGTTATATGAGAGATTATACAAAAACAAAAATAAAATACCTGGGGTACTTGCTAATCATGAAACAGGAAGAAAAAAAAAAAAATCTTACACGGTAGTCTATGTCCTCATTACGGGTTGGGGGGGAGAATGAGTCAGTATGTGTCTTTACTCGTTCTAGTATTCAGCAATACAGACTTAAGCCAATAATGCCAGTATTCAACTGCAGGAATAAACTGATCAAAATTTGTGTTTAAGATACTGCAATGAGCCATGACATTCAAGGCATAACTACTGACAAACGAGCTGAATAACATTGCGCATTATATACTACATGGGAATGGTACAACATCAGAAAATATATTGAGAGACACAACTACACTGCCTAAAAGTAATAACTGCAAAGTTCGAAATGGCTTCCGAGTTCTGGGCTGGCACACGCATGGATAAACAGAAATATACGTCACCGGAACATTGTATGCCACACGATAAAATTATTCCCCCCCGATTGGCACGATTATCGCAAGACTGGTATGCATCGTCGAATGCGGTAAAATGTATGAATTAATTGGGAACAAACAACTAATAGGTATAAAAAGATTGAGATTTCCTTTTGGCTTTTTCCCTTTTTCAGGGGTCACCACAGCGAATAATTCGCATGGTTGATTTGGCATAGGTTTTTACATTAGATGCCCTTCCTGACACAACCCTTTATTTAGCGAGGGACAAACACACCAACTGCTTTGCAGCCTACTCTTTGCCAAAGTCAGCAATGGGTTCTTTTACATATCTCTCGCAATAGACAGTGAGAGACCCGGCTGGCCTTTGATAACCCACTTTACTGTGGGGGGCATTGAGACGACCCCCTCGAACCCCCAACCTTAGAGGATCAGCAATCGAGCCCTATACCACCAGGCCACCACTCCAAATGTATATAAAGAGAGTAAGAAAGATAAACCGCACAACATGTGCTCAAGCTTTCCTGTGTCAGTCACAATTTAAAAACCCTGCTAAAATTTGTTTTAAAAATGTGCTTTTAAAATAAAATTAATTAAAATAAATGACTTCCTGTGTAGTATATACTGAAACACTGGATGTTACAGAATTGAATTGTTCCCCCAGTTCCATCAAGGACCTATTTACTGACATCCACCACATTGTTAGTGAGACCTTTGGCTGCTATATTAAGGCTGGTTCTCATAATGCCAAAAAATGGAAATAAAGAAAAAAATTCTGTACAACTTACTTTAAAAAAAAAAAAAATAGCCTAGCACCTTCATTTTAAGAACACAAGTTTTTGATTATAACTTCATAATGTTGCAGTTAGCATATTGTGAAATACTATTCAGCGACATCCACTTTGCCTCCATTGAAAAAGTGGTAATTATTGTGCAACAGTTGCACCTGCCAAGGGGTGGAAATTACTAGGCAGAAAGTGAATCCCTAATTTCTGAGGTTGACATGTTGGGAGTAAGAAAAACGAGCCAGTGGAAGAATCAGAGTGAATTTTCCTTGAGCTAATGTGCAAAATGTCCAGCTTGTTCATTGTCGAGGGTATTTCTGGTATCGAGTATCGATCAAAGGTGGTCCGATGAACGAGCAGTACTGTTAGAGTGCTATGGGTGTACAAAATTCCCTGATGTGCATAAGAAATGGAGGCGATTATATCTGCTCTGAGCCCAAGCAGCATAATTACACATAATACAATCTTCTAAGTGCTAGTTTATCATAAATGGCATATCCCATCAGTCATTGACTTATAATTTAAAAAAAAAACCTTTAAGTTGCACCTTACCTGATCTGCAAGCATAAGAACTGTTTTCATGGTGAATCTGCGTGAACAGAAGTTAAAGAGGTCCTCTAGACTGGGTCCCAGGAGGTCCATAACCAGGACATTGTAATCTTTTTCTTGACCATACCACCTGCAACAAACAATTAGAGATTATTCTACATTCACGCCGTCAAAATGCTAAATGTTGGTTCATGTAAAATGTACTAAATTAGTATAAACACAGTGAATATACTAAATTCTCAGTTGGTTGCATTCAGCAAAGATTAGCAAGCTCCTAAATCGAAACAAAAATTACCATAGGAAATAGAAAACCAATTAATCCGTTCCAACCCCCTGCCAAACTCCTAACCTCCCACAGACATGTACTAGTCCTTCTCAAAAAATTAGCATATCATGAAAAGGTAGTCTAAATGAGCTATTAACCTAATCATCTGAATCAACCAATTAACTCTAAACACCTGCAAAAGATTCCTGAGGCTTTTAAAAACTCCCAGCCTGGTTCATTACTCAAAACCGCAATCATGGGTAAGACTGCCGACCTGACTGCTGTTCAGGAGGCCATCACTGACACCCTCAAGCAAGAGGGGAAGACCCAGAAAGAAATCTCTGAGCGAATAGGCTGTTCCCAGAGTGCTGTATCAAGGCACCTCAGTGGGACGTCTGTTGGAAGGAAACAGTGGCAGAAAACGCTGCACAACCAGAAGAGGTGACCGGAGAAGGGCCGATTCCAGACCTTGGGGGACCTGTGGAAGCAGTGGACTGGGCTACAGGTGCCGCATTCCCCAGGTCAAGCCACGTTTGAACCAGAAACCGCGGCAGAAGCGCCTGACCTGGACTACAGAGAAGCAGCACTGGACTGTTGCTCAGTGGTCCAAAGTATTTTTTTCAGATGAAAGCAAATTTTGCATGTCATTCGGAAATCAAGGTGCCAGAGTCTGGAGGAAGACTGGGGAGAAGAAAATGCCAAAACGCCCGAAGTCCAGTGTCAAGTACCCACAGTCAGTGATGGTCTGGGGTGCCATGTCAGCTGCTGGTGTTGGTCCACTGTGTTTCATCAAGGGCAGGGTGAATGCAGCTAGCTATCAGGAGATTTTGGAGCACTTCATGCTTCCATCTACTGAAAAGCTTTAGGGAGATGAAGATTTTCATTTTTCAGCACAACCTGGCACCTGCTCACAGTGCCAAAACCACTGCGAAATGGTTTACTGTCCATGGTATTACTGTGCTCAATTGGCCTGCCAACTCTCCTGACCTGAACCCCATAGAGAATCTGTGGGATATTGTGAAGAGAAAGTAGAGACACCAGACCCAACACTGTGGATGAGCTTAAGGCCGTTATCGAAGCATCCTGGGCCTCCATAACACCTCAGCAGTGCCACAAGCTGATTGCCTGCATGCCACGACGCATTGAAGCAGTCATTTCTGCAAAAGGATTCCCGACCAAGTATCGAGTGCATAACCGAACATAATTATTTGAAGGCTGACTTTTGTATTAAAAACACTATTGGTCGGATGAAATGTGCTAATTTTTTGAGATGGGGATTTTTGGTTTTTCCTTTACTTTTTTGCCAAAATTATCAATATTAATACAATAAAAGGCGTGAACTACTTCAGTCGTGTGTAATGACCCTAATATATATGAAAGTCTCATGTTTATCAGTAAATTAAAGAAAATAATGAACTTTATCACAATACAGTCATCCCTTGCCACTTTGCGATTTGAGCATCGTGGTCTTGGTACATCGCGGTATTTTAATTAAAAAAAAAAAATTTCAAAAATTCATAAAAATTTCAAAATTCGTACTGAAACATGTAAGCAAGCGGAAGGCAGGGACCCAAGGCAGGCTGCGTCCATTGTTTCCAAAGGACAGAGTGAAGTGCCCCTCCTCCCCAGTTCAGGCAGGGAGCACCCACTCAACTCAATCTCTCAAGCTGATTGGCTTAGACGCGTGATGCTGTTGCCTCGCACATTCTCGAGGGATTTATCATCATCTTACTGTACTGTAGTGTTTGTGAACATCCTGCACCGCAGAGAAGAGCCATTGTAAGAGGAGAGTACAGTACTTAAAGTATTTATATAAATATTAATACATTACAGTATTTACATATGCATATAACTAACGTTTAATATACACTTCTTGATATTGTAGACGTGAAAACATAGAAATGAGACAATATGGTAGAAATGGGGGGGGGGTTTCCTACTTCGCGGTTTTTCGAATGTCACGGCCAGGTCTGGTCTACATTATCCGCGATATTCAAGGGATGACTGCATGCTAATTTTTTGAGGACTAGTATACGAGATAAAAACATGTAAACACATTTCATAACATTATGGGCAGTGGTGGTCTAGTGGATAGGGTGCAGGATCGCTGATCCTAAGGTTGGGGGTTTCGAGTCCCCACAAGGTTGTTCACTGTCCCCCCCAGTGCAGCTGACTGGGTTATCAAAGGCGGGCCATGTCTCTCACTGTCTATGGTGTGTGGCATGTAAAAGAACCATTGCTGACTTTCGTAAAGAGTAGCTGCAAAATCGTCAGCGTGTTTCTGTCCCTTGCTAAAAGGTTGTGACAGGAAGGGCATCCGATGTAAAAACCTATGTCAAATCAAATGTATGAATCAGATGATTCGCTGTGGCAACTCCCGAGAAAAGGGAAAAAGCCGAAAGGAAGAGAGAAAAAGTACATCAACATTAATAATTAACAATAAAACAAGAGAAATGTCATTTAAAATCATATTCATGCTGACACACAGTACAGAGACGAGGCACATGCACACATGACCCTGGGGAACATGCTACAGTAATTGGCAGTGGCATGCTCATTGTTGCAGAGAAAAAGCACCAAGCAAAATGTTATTAAGTGCAGTAAACAGGTCATGTGCGAGGAGGTGTGGAAATGGTTTTTCCCCCCTTCCTATAGGGGGCGTCACAAAAAATAATTGAGACGCACTGCACAAGGCATTCTTGGAGTGGGGAGGAATACACAGGAAAGAATACAAGGCTAATCGGCCCAGAAAAGTCATTTTCCCAGCAGAACTTGTAAGTCAAAGATTTGCTCATTGGATGGGGTAGAAGCTCATTCGTTATAAGGGACACTCGTAAGTATATATAAAAAACACACACACACACACACACATGCATACTACTGAGTCTTAAAGCAAGGTGATCTCACTTCAAAATTGAAACACTAATGTGCAATCTAGTTTTTCTTCTTTTTCTGGTGCTTGAAACAGGTGGAAGATGTGGCTACTGCTTGGTGGAAGTGAAAACCTGCACCCACAACAGCCCTTTGAGGATAAGATTGGACACCCCTGTCCTATGCTTTTACAAAATCCTGGCTGGAAAACCGGCTATGGTATTTGGGGTATAACACACTCTGAAGTCAAGCAAATAAGAGCCAACCTACCCTTTTTTTTTAACCTGCAAGAGTGGAATACCCCCTTTTTTGAGACCTGATTATATAAATTATATTTCTGATTATTCTACAGTCAAGATGCGTCAAGAAAACCACCAGGGCTTGGAATCAGTTGATTTCCAAGGTGATCATCCTGACCAGACATTGGCCACCCAGCTGCACATTTCTGATTCTGAGCCTGTCTGTACAGTGAGGGCACAGGTAATTTAAAAAAAAAAAAAAAAAAAATCTCTCATTCGCCAACATTCTTAAAGCCACAGGCTAATAACGGCATGGATTTGTTTTCCATTGCAAGTGAAGACAAAAGATCAAAATTAGTCATACACGCAAGGCTACAAAAATTATGGAAACAGCAAACCCTTGAAAACGGTCACCCAGCTGAACATGCTCAGTTTGAGAAAGCTGACAAGGAAAAATCGAGATGGCACCTTCACCTTCACTGCAGTAAAACAGTTTTTGTAGAGATGAGGTCATGGGCAACTCTGAAAACTACACTTGAGTTGGTTCAGCTCCTAGAGAGGTTATATCACCGTGTGCTACTACATAATCACAGTAATAGTACAAACAACTATACAAATTAGTCAACTATGAGTACTTGTAGGAGATGCTTCAACAGTTTGCTTCCACAAATTGTAATCTTTGAAAATGCTACTGCAAGTCCGAGTCAATTTATCATTTTATTTTTCAGACCATAAAGCTTAAAATTCGCACTTAAAAGCCGTCAATCTTCAAAAAAACAAAATTTAACAGTGGGCCTTTTTATCTGGTGCGCCTTATGCGTGGATGCCTCAATCATGCCATCATAACCTTCCTGAATTTACAGTTACACTGATACAACTCCAAGTAATGGCCTCCGTTCTGTAATGAATATTCACACTGAAAGCGCTTAGGTCACGACCAGGAAAACTTCTCCATCTCTGTTGATCTGCGTGAGGGAATAGATAAATTAAAATATTACAATAAATAGAGGGATCCAGGCTTTATGTCCAACTCAGACACTGAAGATGAAGAATTTGTGGAAGAGGAATGAACTGAAAAGGTGAGTTTTTGTTTTATATTGTTACAACTGAACAATGAGCTGGGTCATTGTGAAAGTTGAATCAAGTTTGATTTACCTGGCTTATGCTTTGCTTAATGCGCCTTATAATCCAGTGCACCTTGCGTATAGATAGAGACTGTTCAATTATCATTCATTGATTATTGTACCATATAATCCCGTTGCGCCTTGTGACCTGGAAAATGCGGTCCTGTGACGTCATAGGTTTGCTAAATTTAAGCTTGTACTTCACCAGTTGTTTTACCTGTAGTGCAATAAACGAATCAAGTTTCTGACGTGTTCGTGTTCATTCTCTGCCCTTGTTCATGTTCATGTAGCCCAAAAGCCAGGTTGATAAAATTAGTGGAAATAAGGTTCAATTTACTTCTACGTACCAAAGTTTTTTTAGTTATTCTTTTCTACCACCCAGTATACACAAATGTACTTTCAGTACTCTAAACAGCTTCATGACAGATACTGTCGTTTTAAACTGTCAGCAGTAGCCACCCTGCCCTTGGGGCTGAAGGAGCATTTTTTGGCACCACACAAGCAACATGAAAAATAAAGCTTTCTTGCATAGACGCCTTCTGTGTGTGCTCTACATTACAGCCAATGGCATGTCAAAGCAGGGGTGGGAGGTTTTGCACTTTCGCAGTTCCGTCACTGAATGGTTGAGTTCGACACGCGAAGGCTTGTTTGAAACCCAACGTCGGGTACCTGATACTTGGAACGTGTTGACACATGTGTCATGGCTGCCAAAGGTTTCCCAAAGGAATGCATTCCCAAAAGTTTTCACATACATCCTCTGATCAAGTAATCAGAATTTTCAATGTCTGTTTTAGTACCAATAAAAATTGCAGTGGCAGTTTTCAGGTTTTGGTATGTGACGCGAGTGTCACTCACAGCTCACAGGCAGGTTAGAAACTTATTTTTCTGACAGGGAAAACCCTCTACATAGTGAAAAACATTCCAGTCAGAAGAGCTGCCATCAACTTAACAGCTCTTTCAAACATCACCTCATCCTGCACTTACAACATTAAAAATTTCATGATCAATTTTATTTCACAGATATTCACACAACTTAAAATTCATGTTGCAGTCAATGTGGTGTGCTGACAATTTTGTTTTATTGCACTTACAGAACAGTAAAAAGGTTTTATGCATACGGACTGTGCCGAGATGGTTTTCTTGCTTGGTAATTTCTGGTGCATGATGTAAGAGTTGCCGAAGAAACCAGCTGTCGCCTGCTTGTGGAACATTAGAGTACAGAGCAGTCCATCTTTGTGCACAATCTCTGCCCCTTTATCATGGTTTCTGCTATGTGTTTAAGAATGATTAAGGTTCTGGAAAGAGTCACCACAGTTTTCTTCAAAATGAAAAAGCTGTCATTGCTGTGAGAGTTTAGAGCGGACCAAGTTGTGCTCAGAAAACTTCACAAGACGAAGAAGAGATTCATACGTTCTGCGGTCTGCATGGGCAGACATAAAGCTACAACATGCAACAATCCATTCTAGTCATGAATACAACTAAAAGGGATAAAAACAGACAAACAGTTAAGGAAACAACAATCGAGGTAGATCTACCGCTATGCTACTCTCCATTGGGCAATGGCCTGAGGTGCCAACTGTTTTAGGCTATACTACATGAAAACTTTCAAGTATATTTTAACCATGGCACATGCGCTCTGAGCTGACTCCACGGCTGACATTAACCCTAGCCTGCTGGATGAATAATTCAAGATCTGCAAAAGCATCAATTTGGAATGAAAGTAGGTGATGTGATAATGTATTTATTATTTCCAAGAATCACTTTTTTCTTTTTTTTAACAAAGATGAAAAGTATAGAAAAAAAGAAATAGAAATCTATTGAATTTTAAGTGTACTCAAGAGACGCCACATCATTCATGTATAAAGCTGAAGTCAGGATTTGGCAACTTCTGGATGCATATATCGGTACAACGCAGTTTCTATTTTAAATATCACATTATTACTATAAAACTCACATTTTTGTTCTTCCCAAGGTGTTAAAGAGTACAATTTTTTTTTTAGATGCAACACTTGGACAACTAACTTGTACTATTTTTGAGGGTTCAAAACTGCGGAATGAGCATTTTTGGACCTCTTTTTCTAATTGACATATTGGTGTTTTCTAGGCACAACTCATTATACCAGTTTAATATTTTTAAAGAACTTTGTTGAATGAAATATGAACCACTGAAGTAGACAAATCGTACTGTTTTTCATGTGGAAAAATGAAAATTTGTAAAAATTTATGGTTGTATTCTATGTTTTTGGCAATAACTATTTATGATTCGACCATAAACAAAGCATTAAAATGTAAGTAACTTTTTGTCTTTATTTCTAAAGAAACGAAAACCAAGTCAACATCCGTTTTAGTAACACTAGGTGAGGGTAAAAGCAAATAAAGTTGTCCTATTTTTGTTTTATTAATCATCAAATTCCAGCATTTGAACAAACTGTAGCGTTCATAACACAAAGACACTGCAAAACAAATATTAAAAATGTAACAAAATTAGAACAGCGTAAATGCTATAAAAGAATGAGAATGTCCAAGGAATTTTAAGTTGCAAATGGTTTGACTTCTGGCCTGGAAATGAACGCAACCCAAATTTTAAAATGTTAAATTGACTGCTATTGAAACATACTTTGGGATTTCTGCAGGTTAATTTATTAAAAAGGCATACAAATTAATAAAATGTAATTTAAAAAGTTTTCGAATCACAGGCCAGCAACTACTTGTCAGTGGATGAAGCGAGCCATTTCTCCTTTCGATTTAAGGAAACTAATTTTAATTTCACTGCTTTGCTTTTCTTTTTCCTTGAAGTACTTCTAGTTATTAAATCATCCTGTGAATATCCACAAGTCTCCAGCTAAGGTTTGTTTTAAGCATCATTGCTACAATCCAGTTTGTTCGGTGTGTTGCGTGTGTATGTTCAGTAGTTCTTCCTTCATAGCAATAAAATTTATCTGTGATAGGTGTGTACGAGCTAGCTCTCTGATGGAGATTATAGCATCATAAGTGCCTATCCAGACTTAGTGAGAGTGAGCGTAGCGTTCCTGTAGCTGGAAGTCTGGGTGCCTTCGGAGGAGATAGTAAACCCCCCCCCCCCCCCCCCCCGGCATCAGAGCCCTTGCAGCAGGGCGAATGGGTGACGACTCACTGGCATACTCTTAGAGCCACAGCTAATGCTGAAGCTCACCCACGGGAGCACCACTTGTTTGTGCCTCAACTGTCAAACAGGTTTGCGCTGCTCAGTAAGACACTCGCTGAAAAACCTGAAAGAGCTCTATTTAAAAGGCAAGTGAAATTAGCTAGTCCTTTAGGGGCACCATCAGCACTTGTTAGGTGTATCACGGGAGCCAGCGAGCTGGACAAAGCAGGTTATCTTAGTAACCTCTGACTGACAAAGGTGTATATTGTTCACTCCAGCATGTATAACTACTGTAGAGAATGTGCGCTTACATCTCTTTAACGCTACTCTTTACTTTCTTAGGTGAGTGCAGGTTCTCCAAGATAGTTATACAGTTGGATGTACAAGCGGTGTTCTGAAAATGAAGTGGGCTTTATCAGGGATGATTAACAGCAAAATACATTTTCAGCTGAACTTTAGCCGGGGGTGGGGGGTGGGGTCTTGGGGCGAGGGCCAGGGCTATCTACAGTTGGGCAACATATCTAGCATAAGACTAATTGGAATATAATTATTTGTAAACATATATGCATTTGCAACATTATACACAGAATTGAGAAATAGGGCAACCATAGCTCTATGTTTTGTGTTGTATAAATGAAAGATGAAAAAGAAAAAAAACCCAAAATATTTATTGTAAACCACCACATAAAATGTGAAACATTTAACTAACTGTCCCAGCCTGCTAGTTACTAATTAAATGTTGAGATACTGCACAGGTAAATAACAAAAACAGTGTATTAATTTGCATGACAACCATCACCAATGTATTGAGTATTTTCAAATTGAACACGAATTACTTACTTACGTTTGGCGAAAAGAATAAAATGAAAATAAAGTTCCCCATACATATTAAACTGTTATCAACAATGTGAGTAAGTTTATCACAATGGTTTTTCCAATACAGATTACTTTTATGAAGTTACATTTCAGTGGAGTTTCACATAATCTAAACAAAATAAATATTTAGTAATTACCTCTGAATGCGCTGTCTGTCAGCCATAAGTGCAATACATCCACAAGATCCAAAATTGATCAGGTTGTTGCAATAAACACATAAGGCCTTTTCGAAGATATCAGATTTCTTTATGAAACTCAATGGTTCCGATACGTTCCCAGTCTGTTTGCCGATTTTTCACCTCAAATTTCACAATCTTCTTTAGCCATTCCAGCTTAAAACTTTGACACGTGGGATTCCTATTCTTGCGTCAAGTTCGCACCATTGTCGGGATTTTCTAACTAGACATTCTCTTCGAAAAACACGCTTCCATTTGCATTGAGCCGAGTCGCTTTCACAATGTAAAGCTCAAAACAGCCAATCAACGAGCGGCTTACAATATGTGAGGCGCTCCAAAAAGTAGGTGCTTGTCGCAAGTTCACTTGCTTGTGCTTGAGACAAAGCGCAGCTTATCCAGACTTCCGATCTTTCAAGTGAGCAAGTGCGCCGTTGAATATTTGTTTAGTACTCAGCCTTCACTTTGCTCACTTGAAAAATCGGAAGTCCGGATAAGCCGCACTTTGTCTCGAACACCACACGTCACTTGCAACAAGCGCCTGCTTTCGATGGCCCTATACCCCTCCTAAAATTTTCTCCCCAGATTTAAACGATTCACAGAAATTACCAATTTGAGAAAAACTGCTGAATTCCGTGGATCCACAGAAAATTGTCGTCCCAGCTTTATAGATAATTTGAGTACATTTGAGGGCAGACCTGGCCTGATAGGGCGGAACGTTATCCATCCCACTTGGCAGGGTGCTGCTCTCATTTCTTGCAGCATAGCACAGTCGAAAAACAGGACTGGTCAGTCACTGTGCAGAGCCAAGGACAGAGAGAAGACAAAACACGCTACTCAGAGCATCTGCTAGCTGCGCAGTCGTCACTCAAGGTCAAGTTTGATGCTATAAAAACTGTGTGTAGTTCCCAAACTAAACAAAAATGTCAACAATAACGAAAAACTTTCAGATAGTTTGTTTTAATAATCCTAACAAATTTAAGTCATACTGAATCTACAGCCTGCACCTTTGATCTAAAGATGAGGTTAGTAAAATGTTTGATCTCTTACATCTAAAGTGCTTATTGTTAATGAAATCATTACTGATCAAGAGTTCAGAGGAACGAGTTTTAAAAAAAATATGGATTAAACTCATTTGAGTATGTAGCATCAAATGAAGCAAGTCCTCCTGGAATAGTTATTTACACACAAACCTTGTCTAACCAGCAGAGGCACCACAGTTACACTGATATTCGGCCTTATACAAAAATCCAGACATGCATTTAACACATTTAAAACTCTATACACTAACATCACATTTTCCTGAAAAATATGCCCACACAACTGATTCTTGTAATTGTTTACAGACCCCCAGGTCCATACTCAAAATTCCTACATGAATTTGAAGATTTTGTTTCAAATTTGGTCGTTTCTTTAGAGCAGTGTTTTTCGATCTTTTTTGAGCCAGGGCACTTTTTTTTTTTTTTTTTCTTTGAAAAAATCTTGAGGCACACCACCAGCTGAAAATGTTAAATTGAGACTCTGTAGCCTATATTAATAATTTAAAGTCATTCTAGTCAAATTTGCTTTAATAGGAATAAAATAAAACAAAGAAAAAAAGTATACTATAATCTTTTATTTCGACCCACTCAGCATGAAACCTGGGCCTGTTTGGATGAACATAGAGCTGATATCCTGGCAGGAATCGAAGAAAGGACACACACAAAGCTCTTCAACAGCTCTCAGTCTCTCTGTTTTTTGTTTTTATATGGCAGTCAGGCTTGAAAAGTTCGCCTCACACATATGTTGTGGAAAATGGGAGCAGTGTCAAAATAGCATTGTTTGCCAAAATGGGGAACTCCTTGGCAGTAGCAACCAAAAACTGTCCAAAGGTAGAATAGTAAAGCGGAGCATTAAACCACGATTGGTTCATTTAATTCCTCCTTCCCATGTAAAGTCATTTCCTTTCTAACAAACCGAGCTGTACGGGTCCCTGACCCAGTCAAGGCTTTTAGTGAAGTTTTAGTTTCACAAAACGCACATTGGTTAATAGTTGAACATGTCCACCAATATCAGTGAACTCATCCAGTTGCAATGCAAATTTCTTACTGATATGTATCTTTTCCAAAACCACACTTTCAATGTCTGCAGACATAGGTCTCGAAATTGTGTCATCTGAGAGAGGGACTTTTGCTATTTCTTTAGCCGCTTCATGTCTGAGCATCTCATTCACAATGGCTTTGCAGGCAGGAAGTACTAGTCAAGAAAATAATGAATATTCATCACAATATGCTAATTTTTTGAGAAGGACTAGTATTATTGTCTCTCCCAGTGAAAGATTTTTTTTTAATTTAGCAACAAGTTCAGCAATGTGGTAGCTAGCTTTCAGGTCACTCATTAACCTTTGTCGTTTTTCTCATGAAAGCTGTCTGTTTCTCCATGTGTTCATGCAGGCAAACAAAGTAGTCACCATTCTTGTTCTGAAGCAAGGGTGTGTCGTTTGGATATGGCATTTAAGCTTACTTGGCACCATACTGTTGGATAGCCATTCACCACACACCAGGCACAATTATATCTGTGTACCTTCATCTCCGGTAAAGGTGAATCCAAATGACATAGCTTACATTGTGTCGCCTTGCGCTAGAGTCTTTGCTGAACTTCACCATCTTTGCTTTCTTTTGACCTCCACTCATTAGGCCCTTCATCTGGGTCCAAATTTTGTCCGGGGTCCAGTTCAGAGTTGGCATTTTTCCTTTTCAAAAACTTTTCCATCACGGTTACCATTTTGTCTTGCTAATCACTGCCACCATCCATACATCACTAATCCTCTTGTTTCAAAGTAAAAGGCAGTCAACAACAAACTACCTGCCTCCACCTACAGATGAAGACTATTACATCATTTTAGACCATTTAGGTGAAATTGGATAATTTCCCATGGCACACCTGACTATATCTCACAGAACACTAGTATGCCACTGCACAGTTGTTGAAAAACACTGCTTTGGAGAAAGCTTAAATTATTGGTGACGTTAATATTCATATCGATGACCTAGAGGACCCTTTAAGAACAATGTTCATATCTATCCGAGATTCAGTGGGGGTAAATCAGATTTTAATAGAACCACTCAAACTTTGGCCATACTCTTGATTAATATCAACTTTAGGATTAAATATTGAAAATTTCATTGCAGTTCCAAAGTCAAACAATTTCAGATTCTTATCTCCCTGACCAGGCCTCTTCTACTAATGTGTACTAATAGAGACACCTTGCCACAGTATACTATTACGCAACACTTTTACATCAAAACTGCAGTTTCATTAATAATCTTCCATAATTATCAACTATAACTGGATCACCATTAGCCCCCCTGGTGTGAAGGTGAAACACACTCACAAACAGAACACCCACAAGTTAGAATGAAAATGGTGGCAAACTAAATTACTGGCTTCCCAATTAAAATGGAAGGAGAATGGAAGCTCTTCATGCTGCAAGAGCAGTATATTTCTCAAATTTAATAGAAAATAAGAATATTGGGAAATACTTATTCAAATGTTACATAATGAACTAGGAATAAGATCTATGAACAAAATGGTGTAAACCATCAATTTACCCAATTCTCCGGCACAAGCCTAAGAATGGGGATTACTGAAAAGCTCTGAAAAGAAACCGGTGGTCTGGGGGCTAGGTCCCACAGCCAAAAACGCATTTCGGCTTTTTTTTTAACCTGAAACTGGCCTTTTGCTTAAGGAAAATCTGGATTTTGGCATTCTGAAGACCATGGCACCATCATCCTGATCAAAGAAATTAAAAAGCATTTTATACGCAAAGGTGGTGGAAATGATCAAAAAACAAAATCTAGATCTAGTTGCCAGGGTCAAGCAGAGGTCATGGTGGCAGAGAAATGCATCTAGAAACAAGCTGAAATGCACTGTGTATGGATGTTCAATGAAAATTAAAATTCTGCTGATTAAACATTCAATTTGTTTGTCAGGGTCATGAATGCTTTCAGAAAAATAAGATGGAAATTACACAGACAGCAAAAAAAATAAAAGCATGAGACACACGAGAAAGGCATGGCACATGTTAAACTAAAATAATCTAGCTGGAACACTGTACACCCATATTGGTTGTGGAGATAAACAAAACATACAGTGCTGTGCCAACCGTTTTTGCCCCCTTACTGATTTTTTTCCCCACTTTTTTGTACCTTTGCCACACCTTTCAGATCATCAAAAAATTTTAAACATTACACAAAGCTAAGCCAAGTATTCACAAAAAAAAAAAAAAAAAAAAAAAAAAAAAAAAAGCAGTTTTCCGGTCGTCATTTTATTTGTTAAGAGAAAAATCCTATCCAAACTTGCATGAATCTCTGAAAAAAGTAATCATCCCTGTTGTTAAAAGGTGAGGTAATCATGATTAATCCAATTATTGGGGAAACCAAGTTAAATTTCATGGCCACACCCAGGCCTGATTTCTGTCGGACATTTCCAATCAGGAGATCCCCAACATAAAACCTATCTGACAAGGTGAGGTAGGCCATACTGAACAAGCATTATGCTGCGATCCAGTGGGCTTCAAGAGCAAACAAGAAAAGATTATAGAGATCTCAGTCTGGGAAAGGATACAAAGTCATAGGTAAATCTTTGGGACTTCAGCGGATCATTGTCAGAGACATTATTCATAAATGGAGACGGCATGGCACAGTGGTGACCCTTCCAGGAATGGCCAACCTACCAAAATTACTCCAAAAAGGCACAGCACAGACTAACTGGAGAAGTCACAAAGTATCCAAAACCCCCTTCTAAACAACTGCAAGCCTCACCTGCTGTCAATGTTCATGACTCCACCATCAGAAAGACACGAGGCAAAAATGGCATCCATGGAAGAGTTCCAAGGCAAAAGCCAAGGTTGACCCAAAAAAAAAAAAAAAAAATTATATATATATATGAATATCAAGGCACGACTCACTTTTGCCAAGAATCATCTTGATCATCCCAAAAGCTTTTGGGAAAATTTCCCTCTGGACCGATGAAACTAAACTCAAATTTTTGGGGAGAAATGCATCACGTTACATTTGGCACAAAAGCAACACTACATTTGATAAAAAGAACATTCTGCTAACAGTAAAACATGGTGGAAGTGTGATCTGGGCGACTAGTCATGATTGATGGAACCATGAATTTTGCTTGCTACCAAGAATTCCTGGCGAAGAATGTTCGCCAGTCAGTTTGACACCTCAAGCTAAAGCACACCTGGGTTGTGCGGCAAGACAATGATCCGAAAAACACCAATAAGGCCACTTCTGAATGGCTTAAAAAAAAAAAAAAAAAAAAAAAGAGGGTTTTGGAGTGGCTTAGTCAAAGCCGACCTGAACCCTATTGAGATGCCATGGCACGACCTTAAAAAGGCTGTTCACGCACGAAACCATCCAATCTGGTTGATTCTTAAACAATCCTGCAAAGAAGAGTGGACCAAAATCCCATCACAGCAGTGTGAAAGACTCATTGCAAACGTCTGACTGCAGTTATAGGCACAAAAGGATGTTCAACCAGGTATTGTTTTTTTTTTTTTTTTTTTTTTTGGGGGGGGGGGGGTACTTATTCACACAAGCCCTTGTATGTTTAGATGTTTTCCCCCTTAATAAATGTAATTGGCAGTGAAAACTGCATTTTGCGTTTACTTGTTTTATCTTTGCATAATATTTAGGTTTGCTTGATCTGAAATGGACGACAGTGACAAACGTGCAAAATGTCAGAAATTGGTCAGGGGGCAGAAGCTTTTGCACAGTGCTGTAATTGCAACCAACAATTCCCAAGGTCCAAGAGAAAAGAACAATGATGTGTGAATCAGAAGTAATGAAGGACATGTCCCACCAGACAGGTATAAAATCCTGAAGCAAATGTAATGTGAAAGAGAATGTCATTATAAAGCAGAAGTAGTGATGTCACAAGGAGTCAAGTGGTGAGAAAAAGGCAAGAGGAAGCATATCGGTGGTGGCGAAGGTAAGTAATATCAAAAGATGCAGTGATGTCAAAAGATGACAGAGGTGACATCACAGAAAGAGACCAATTAAGAGCAGAGGGTGCCATGAAGAGCAAGATTAGTACGAGTCGTGAGGAGTGACAAAGAGAAGTGTTGAAAAAGAAGCGGAAGAAAAGTATGAGTGGTGAGGAGAAGACAGGAATGTTGAAGAGCAAGATGAGTCGAGTGGTGATAAAAAGGAATGATGAGTATTAAAGAGGAGGAAGAGAAGAGTGGTAATGAAAATACATAATGAGTGTTCCAAAGAGAGAACGATGATCAAGAGATACATTTTAACCTAATCTGAACGGTTTAAAGAAAAGAAAAAAAAAAGGGTGGAATAATAAACAATTACAAAGGAAGTTCTATGCTGACATTTGGACCTTAACATTAAGAGTTCCATGTGAATAAAACTTGTAATCAGGAAATGTGCAAAAACAACCAACCAGATACAGCTTGAAAATCCAAACAAAACGACACCAAAAACAAATCTGAGAACTACATCCAGCAATGTGTTGCATTAAAGTTTGCAAAAGGGCCGGTTTTTGTCAGATTAAATAATCGTAAAACAGTTCTTTTCCTTTTGGCTGTTCCCTTCGGGGGTCGCCACAGCGAATCATCTGTCTCCAGTTCACCCTATCCTGTGTATCTTCTCTTACACCAACTACCTTCATCACATCCATAAATCTTCTCTTTGGTCTTCCTCTAGGCCTTCTGCCTGACAGTTCCAACCTCAGCATCCTAGTGAGCATACTAATGTCTGTCCGTCTTCCTTTCGGCTTTTTCCCTTTTACTCGGGAGTCGCCACAGCTAATCATCTGATTTGCACGTTTGATTTGGCAGAGGTTTTTACGTCGGATGCCCTTCCTGTCACAACCCTTTTAGCAAGGGACAGAAACACACTGACGACTTTGCAGCCTACTTTTTACGAAAGTCAGCAATGGTTCTTTTACATGCCTCTCACCATAGACAGTGAGAGACATGGCCCGCCTTTGATAACCCAGTTAGCTGCACTGGGGGGGACAGTGACAACCTTGTGGAGAGTGGGGCTTGAACCCCCAACCTTTGGATCAGCGATCCAGCGCCCTATACCACTAGACCACCACTGCCCCGAGCATCCCACTACTAATATATTCACTAAATAATCGTAATACAGTTGAGTGTTCAAAATTTTGAATTCATTTTTCATGAAATCTCCAGGCCACATCCCAAACAGCTCAATGATTCCTATATAACAATAGCACACTATACATTAAAAACAGTGGTCTCTTCATACTATTAAAAGACAGCCTTAAAAATCTCTGGTGGCAGTAACACAGCTAGTTGGGCTGAAATTGTACATAAAAACCCTGCCTGAGAATTCACAGACGCAAAAAAAAAAAAAAAAAAAAAAAAAAAAAAAAAGCCCGGTTGTGTTGGGGGGAAAAAAAAAAAAAAAAAAACGCACATGTTCCCCCATCATACACTGCACTAAAAAGTGACCAAAGTGAAATTAGTATCAGTCACGACTTGTGATGTCAATTTCACCAGTTCGGTGAAACAGTGATTCTCATTGGCTAGTAATGTCTTAACAACAAAGGCGGAAAGCATGATGGAAGGGAACAATGATGAGGCAAAAAAAACCTGTTCTGTCTCTAATAAAGGTCCCAACATGAAAATAAATAAATTAATGCATTTTAAATTGAGCAACACATTTGCTGACATTTTCAAACAAATACAAGTTAATTATAAACTGCCAGAAAAACAGCACAAAGCGTGACGAAGGTATTTGACTTTGACACCATGTTGACTGCAATATTGAAAGTTGATCTGTTGAAAAAGCCTTGGTACTCTGTTGATTACTATATTAAAAGAATAAACTTTGATATTCAGTATGTTGATTTCAAATAAAAATGTATTTCATTCTACTGTGCTTACAAAATTATATACATAATATAGCAGGATGTGTGAAAAAAAATTTCCACCCTACTGGGTGAAATTTTTTTTTTTTTTTTTAAATCATGTTATTCCCAACAAAGAATTTTTTAAGCCTGGCCTAAGTGCATAATGAGATGAGATTTCTTTTCAGCTTTTTCTCTTTATTAGGGGTCGCCACAGTGAATGATTCGCACATTTGATTTGGCATAGATTTTTACAGCAGATGCCCTTCCTGACAACCCTTTAGCAAGAGATAGAAACACGATGACTGCTTTGCAGCTACTCTTTACGAAAGTCAGCAATGTTCTTTTACATGCCTCTCGCCATAGACAGTGAGAGACATGGCCCGCCTTTGATAACCCAGTTAGCTGCAGCGGGGGACAACCTTATGGACGGTGGGACCCAAACCCCTAACCTTAGGATTAGCGATCCAGCGCTCTGTACCACTAGACCACCACAACCCCTAAATGACGATCTTATTTTAAAAGAAAATCCTCAGGTGGCAGGATGGCATCACTCAGACCTGAGGGTTCCCCATTTCTCAATTTTTTCTGAGTTCTCCTTATCAAACACCAACCAAATCGGCACAAGATATCAATAATGAATTACAACTTACTTCCTTCCGACTCGAATTATCAGCAATTTGGACACTCTGAAATTGACGTTGGCTTTTACCATCAGCAAATTAGCAATTAGGCTGATCAGTGGGTACTCCCGACTGTGACAAAGACAATCCCAGGAAGTTCGTACTCCTAGCCAATCAAACGTTGATTTTTTTGGAGCATACCCATCAAGGGCCAAAGTCAACTCAGTCACACAAATCGAGAACAAAGACGGTGGCCACAATTGATCATTTATCCACATACACCATGCAGGTAAACACTCAAAGTTTAAAGCTTATAACTTATTTACCCTTTTTACAAAGTAACCACTACACACACACACATATGTGGACTCAACTTTCACAGCTAGGAACAAGCTCAAAAGCTGTGTTATGACACGTTCATGAAAATTTTTTGCATTCCACCTTTCCGGGTAACGGATATCACATCCCCAAAAAATTTTATCTTTGCCTCCTCGTTTTCGATTGTTTCAGCCGAACAGTGAGAAAGAAGCCAGTATTTCAGGTCATAAGTCACTGCAGTTTGAAGGTAAACTGCTACTAACTGTCCCCTCAGTCGATTTTTGAAAGTCTCCGCTAATCCTGAAACAGCATCTTTTGCGACCAAATAAGTATAACAGTTTTTGTGGTTTACTTTTACATTTTACCTATGACCGGCAGATCAGGTGAGCTTGCACACACCATGTAACATTTTAATATCTACTGCCCAGAAACTGGGAAGAATGCTCCATAAAAAGGTGTTTTGTTTTTTTTTAAACTACACGAAAAACACAAGAAACGAAAACCCAAAAAAGGGGCTTATTTGTCCCCTTTTGAAGATCAATTTGAAGCCGCAAGGCATTAAAAATTCAGTCAAAAAGAGAGGCCAGTCAATTTAGTTCATACCCAAAAGGTCTCTTCCATTGTTTGAATGCATTGAACATCTTCATTCACTGTACCCATGCAAAGCAACAACAGAAGCAGGAACGAGATAGGGGAGATATTACCATTAGTCCAAACGGTAAAAAGTCTGTAGGACGAGTGAAATTAGCTTGCAAGTCATCCTGCTTCCAACATGATAAATAAATCTAATGTGCAAACTTATGAAATATGAATGACGACTAGTATATTCATCATTTCAGAACTCCTGTTTGGCAAGTAGCATTTTTTTTTTTTTTTTAAGAAACGCCACCCCTGAGCGGGGGGGGGGCTGATTACTCGTAAACAGTTGTACAGTGTAAATTATGCCAGTGCACTGCTAATCCAGTTCTCACCATTACAGAAACATGACCATGGTATCGCTAATGGAACATTAGGTTTTTTTTACCATTTCAGTCACCGTTAAAAAAACCTCCTCTATTCATGTTGGACATGGGATTTAAAATTTTGCATGATATAGAACACTTCTAGAAAACCGAACAAATTTCAATCTGTTTCACATTCTGAGATGCCATAATTACATACTTTCCAAAAACCTGTGCAGCTGGATACCATGGAACACAAACATTTTTGAGCAGTAATTAATTTACTAAGCCCTGTGATAATGTACGCAAAATTTGGCCACAAGCCCTGTGTATTACTTTGAAAGATGGTTTTGACTAGCTAATGGCATGACTTCTAGCTGGTTTAATTTAACTTGAGCATTCAAAATTGGTTTCCCAATTTGCAGTTCAATGAACAAACCCCACATATATCCATCAAATAATGTTATAAAATTAGCTAAAATCTGATTTCCAACTACAAAAAATTATACAAAAAATGGTATTCATTTTAATTATATATTTATTACATTTATTTATACACAGTCGGCCCTCTTACGACATCCCCAGAATACGAACAATCCAGTATTTGAAAAAGTTTCCTAATTTTTTCCTCTGTATACGAAACAAGTTCTTGCGAAAAGCACCAAATGCACCATTCAAACAATGCACGAGTGCTCTCTCATTGGCTGTCTCCCAACATCCCTCCCCGCTGGCCTCCCATTGGCCAGAAGGGAGCTGAATCTCCATAGTACTACTCTACCCATAACACTTGTTTGTCACACGCGTAAAGGAGAGTTGTACTGTTGGTTTGGAAGTTTTTGGAGTCCTCATTGCAGCTTATTTTTCGGGTTTTTTAAGTTGTTTAAGTCAGTAGATGTTTAATAAAAAGTGGCGCACTCCACCGAATGTGGGCAAAACGCGGCTCATCCGGACCTCCGATCCCTCAAGCAAACCAGTGAATGTTCAGTACTAAACAACCATTCAAAGCACACTTACCTGCTTGACAGATCGGAGGCCCAGACTCAACATTTACTTGTTTGCTTGAGGGATTGGAGGACCAGATGAGCCGCGCCCTGTCTCAAAAGCTCCGGCGTGGGCTGCTACGCCGCCCGCATTTGGCAGAGCACACCACAAATGCAACTATAGAACTCCGCCAATAATAAATTAACGCATTTAATTTTTTTTTCACAAGGTTTAATTTTTTTAGACCACAGATCATCATCAAGATCACAAGATAATGAATATAAATTTCTGAAATAACCTACTACTGAGTCGGTTTCCATCCATGAGTAAACAGCAGTGTACCAGACAACTTTATCCTCTGACCCAATCATGTACAATGACTACTTGACAAAATGATGTTAATATTGCAGAGAAGTAGTGTTAGGGGCATGTATATAAATGAGCCTGTGTAAACGGTGTACATAATTATATTCAGAGTGTGCTATAACTAGTGTCACGTGGTTTGACTCCGCTATAAGGGGGTCTGAAAACTTCGAGATTGACCTAGATGGGCATGCACTTTGGTGGCGGGTCAGGTGATTCAGAAACTTTGAGAATAGAATATTCTGGAACTTTGGGGAGGTTATATTAAGGACCTGGTGCCGACCGGCTCCAGCCTCTTCCTGGCTCATGCAGCCTCTTCAGCACGCACATCCTCTAAGGAAACTCATCACGGCAGCTCATCCCATCCAAGACGAATCATGGAAACGTCAAAGTTTCGTCGTTCGGGACTTCATCGCCAAAGTCCATCGTCCACGTTCACCCACAGCCAATGTGAGGATTTTAATAATTTGTTTCCGTCTAACATGGGATCACAAGCCTTTCCCTGCCAGCACGCACACTGCTTCTAAATTTACCTTTCTGCGGGTGCTTGTGACTATGGGACAGACCTCATCTTCTTCCGCTTAGTCCGGGGTCGGGTCGCGGGGGCAGCAACCTTAGCAAAGAGGTCCAGACATCCCTCTCCCGAGCCACTTCCTCCAACTCTCCCGGGGGGACACCGAGGCGGTCCCAGACAAGCCGAGAGACATAGTCCCTCCAGCGTGTTCTAGGTCGACCCCGGGGTCTCTTCCCGGTTGGCCATGCCCGAAACACCACACCAGGGAGGCGCCCAGGGGGCATTCAAACGAGATGCCCGATCCACCTCAACTGGCCCCTCTCAATGCGGAGGAGCAGCGGATCTACTCCGAAGCTCTCCGGATGGCGGAGCTTCTCACCCTATCTCTAAGGGAGAACCCGCCACCCGGCGAAGGAAGCTCATTTCAGCCGCTTGTATCCGTGATCTTGTTCTTTCGGTCATTACCCAAAGCTCGTGACCATAGGTGAGGGTTGGAACGTAGATCGACTGGTAAATTGAGAGCTTCGCCTTGCGGCTCAGCTCCTTTTTCACCACGACGGACCGGTACAGGCACCGCTTAACAGCAGAGGCTGCAGCGATCCGTCTGTCGATCTCTCGCTCCATCCTTCCCTCACTCGTAAACAAGACCCCAAGATACTTAAACTCCAGACAGGGACAGACCCTTTGTTTAATTTGTATTTTGTTTAGCTCTAAGATGCAAGTATTATTTTGCATTGCCTTATTTATATTATTAAACTGTATATAGTTTATGTCATGCTTTACTGGTTTCACGGGGCAATTTACTTCTAAATTCCTTACATAAAATTAGGGGCTCATCCGATAGAATGACCCAATAGTCATGACTCACAATGCTGTTAATTCTGTGTAATTGAATCACTAATCAAAAGAGGCATGTTCAAAATAGCAGCAGTGTGGAATTCAATTAGCGAGGTCATTCTTTGAAAAATTGGTGCCGATTATTGCCCTTGTTTAAGGAAGGCAGCGAATCTTGTACGTGACAGTTATAGTGCATTTCTCTCTAAAATTCTGAGAAAAATGGATAGTTTAAAACACTGTTCAGACGAACAGTATACCTTGATTAAAAAGTTGTTTGGAGAGAGGAAAACAAAGTAGAGAAAACTGATAGGCTGCTCAGCTAAAATTATTGCAAATGTTTAAAATGACAACCAAAACCTGAAAGACATGGAAGAAAGTGAAAAACTACCATTCGAATGCTTCAAAGAATAGCCAAAATGGCAAGCGCTCAGCAAACGATCAACTCCAGAAAGATCAAAGATGGTCTAAAGTTACCTTTGAGTACTCTTACAATTAGAAGATGCCCATCTTAAAACTAAGCTACCCGCAATAAGCCCCTTCAAAGTCCCACTGTTGGGAGAAAAAAAAAAAAACCCAACATGTGCTGAAGAGGGTACAATTTGCCAAGGAGCACACTGACTGGCCTAAAGAGAAGTGGCTCAACATTTTGTGAACTGATGGACGGAAGATTGATCTTTTTTGGTCTACAGGCTGGAAACAGGTTGTCAGACAACCCCATAACACTGAAGTTAACCCACAGTGCATCGTGAAGACAGTGAAGCATGGGTGACACAAACCTCGTGATATGGGCGGGGATGTTTCTGATGATGTCGGCCTATTTATTTCAAACCAGAGATAATAGATCAGTTTGAATACATTAGAATACTCAAGTTCATGCTGCCTTATGCTGAAGAGGAAATGCCCTTGAACCGAGTGTTCCAACAAGACAATGTCCCAACACACCAGTAAACAGGCAACTTTTTGGTTCCATACCAACAAAATTGACGTTACGGAGTGGCCAGCCCAATCCACGGACCTTAATCCAATAGAAAACTTGTGGGGGTGACATCAGAAATGCAATATGTGGACAAACCAAGAAACACAGAAGAACTGTGGAATGTAATCCAATTATCCTGTCCTGGAATACCTGTTCAGAGGTGCCAGAAGTTGGTTGACGCCATGCAACACAAATGGACATACACGTTTTTTTTTTGCCCCCCCAACACAACCAGCCAGTATATATATATTTTGCGCTCTGTGAATGCTGCCAACCAGCCGTGTTACCGCCAACAAAGATATTTTTAAGGCTGGCCTCATACAGTGGACGTACGAGTCTGTAAAGAAGGATGCAGATATTGCTATTTTTTTTAAGTCTAATACAGGAATCCCTCGCTACTTTGCACTTCAATGCATCGCTTTTTTTTTTTTAAATAAATATTCATCGAATTAAAAAAAATCAGGAAATTAAGGAAGAATAGAGGGGAAAAAAAAGTCAAGAAAAATGCCACAAAAACAAGGCCAATTATGCAAAAAAAAAAAACCAAAACCAACACAAACCAAAAAAAACAACCCAAAATCTCCCATGAAAACTGTATACATTGTTGCATCTGTGTGTGCAGGCATGTATGTGTGTCCTTTTCTCATGCAATACCATCTGTGTGTACTTATTTTATTTACATCTTTATGTTTAATTGTTATAAGCATTTATAGCATTGAATATGCATTTACTGATATATACACATACACATGTATGTATACGGCAGTCCGGGTTAGGGAGGCTTGGGGGGGGGGGTGATACTACTTTGTGGATTTCGATAGTTGCATAGGGATCTCGGTCCCAACTAACCGTGGAAAGTGAGGATTCCTGTATTTACATTTCAATTTTTTTTTAATTAACAAATTTGATATTTTACTTCATGTTTTGATTTTAAATAGACTGTAGAGTGCAGAATGCAAGTGTGGGTATACAAATATAATCTATCCAGGATTTTGAGCTTTATTCGCTCTTTTAGACACGCTGCTCATATGACGTGCCCCAAAAAAATGACATCCCAAACATCACGTTTGAATTTATTTTCCTGGTAAAATTATTGTGTAGTCAAACAGAATATTACTTAGCTCCTCCATGTTAATGTTAATTTAACTTGTATTTGTTGGTTCTCAACAGAAAAGGCTTCTGAAACGAAGTCAATGATATCTTTAAGATGATTGGTAGTTTTAATCACATCACATAAAAGTTCAGATTAGTTGGACTCCATGCTCGTCCATTTCATTTGAGAAAACTTCACTGGTGATCGCAGACATTGTATCATCCGGAGTCATACAGAAAGCTATATGAGTAACAATACAAAAGTCAATCACCACTGACAGTGCAGTGAGAGGCACTTTTTCTTCAGTGCCAAGTGGGCAGGTGTGGGGTTCAACTGAACTTTCAGAGATAACCACTCACTATTTAAATATACTGTACTGTTAATTGGCATGTGAGACAAAACACTTTCAGAATCAATTCCAAGGACTGTGATAAGGAAACAGTGATAATGCAGCAACAAGGCAATTCACGTGTTGCTTCATGTGTAATGCAGATTTAGGGCTACAGTTAGATAAAGGTATTACTAGTGTGCTGAAGGGATGTTCAGTCTAAGCATCAGGATATTTTTATAGGATTATGGCACACATTCTAAGGTACAAGTCAAACTTGTCATAAAAATCCCACTTTATAATTATTCAAGTACTTTAAACCCATTACACTTAATTTGTAGAAATACAACCACCAAAAATAAACAATCATTCTACCCTAATTAAACTGTCATTTTGAAGTCATACAGCACCTAAAATGAGACATTGTGGCTGGATGGTGACATTTTTCTGGGCTAAATTGTCTTACTATGCTCTTCCATCTGGTTCAGTTTCTAAAACGGGTAGGTTAACAACAAATCTGATGAAGTGACATTTAGCCAATTACCCAAGAGTGAGTACATAACGACATTTACACGTGGGCTTTTATGTCTTTATGGGGCAATACAAAACGCACACATCACGTGGGACATTTTCCCGTTCGAGATAAATGATATCAGTCACTGACTGTGACTACATCCGAAACTCTGCTTTCCACCTATTTCAGCCGCCATTTTCTCACCAAGCGAGAGGACATGTTGAACAAACAAAACAAAAGAGGAGCGGCCATTTGCAACTGGCGCAGATGTAGAGTTTGTCATTTCACCATGAGTCATAGTTTCTTTATAAAACACTAAACCACATCTTACCTGATATGTGGGATTCCAACTCCCCCTTGAAGAATTTTATACAGTTTGCTTTCATATAGAAGCTGAGGGTGTCTGGCTTTCTGAGACTCCAGCTTTACAGCGACCTCCTAAATGAAAATATACACCTGTGATGCGTTGGATATTTGGGTGGAGAACCGTTTATTAAATTAATATATCTTTGAAAATGATTGGCGGTATGAAATGAAGACTGAACTAGCGAATGTTCTACCAAAAGAATGAATCACTGGCTATCAAGTTATGAAAGTGAGTCAGCATAAACATGGGGAATTAAACCGATAACAGTTTGAAATAAAATGACTTATTCTAAATACACAGGTTATATAAACTATATATCGTATCAACATTAATCTGATTAAATGACTTTGACCTTACCTCTCCATTCGTAATGTTAATTGCCAGGTAAATGTCACCAAACGACCCAGATCCAATTTTCCGGACAAGCTTGTATTTGCCCCCGACTATAAATTCAGCTTTTGAGCCGCTGCTACTAGCCATGACTTTGTGCTCCCTATAAACTCCTCAATCGTTATAAAATGGCGGCGCGTTTATATGGGAATATCTACGTCTCTAACCTGCTGCTAGCCGATTAGCTTTCGGTTTTTTCCTTATATCAGAAGCAGATTGGGTGAAAAATCCCACCAAAAAAATCTCGACGTCCCTCGAAACTCATCAAGAATAATATTTCATAACTCCGACCACTTATAAATCACTCTTCCTGAGGTAAATTCCCAATAGTCTTGCGTGGACAACTGAACACTGTCGTTAAAACACCAAAAACAAGCTAGTTAACCTCTTACATAGGAAGGACACTATGACGTGTTTCGACGCTTTTCTCTAAACCACCTCAAACAGAGGGGCGATTTTAGGCTTTAGCTGAACTTAAACTGTCACAGTGAAAACCATAAACAAAACGAGTTCGCGTTATCCGATGGAATATTAAAGAAAATACGCCCTACTTTTTTCCCAAACCGCAACCCACTCACTCCGCCATCTTGTTTAGCCGTCCGTCTCGAGCGGATTAACTGTTTGTGTCGTGAAGCACGCGAGCTCAGTCAGTGCTGCAGGCAGGGGAGAGGTTGTGTGATCTCACGGAAACGGATACAATGAGTTCAGGAACGCGGACGTGGCCTTTATTTTATCCGGGAAATATCAATTTAAACTTTCATTATCAACGCATGTTGTTGTTTTATATACTTTTGTTATTTTTCTCAATGTAAATATATTCTCATGTTGTTTCTGAACCCTAGAACAACTGCCACACCTGTAGACTTTTGTGTTATTAAAAAAAATCTTCGTGTGACTTCCGGAACAGCAAACATAACATTTCACAAATTCACAAAATTATTTACATTTTTTTTTTAAGTTTGACGTGAGTGTCAGGTCAAATTCGAATCATTTATGTAAATAAACAAGCCAGAATGTGTTCCTGAACTCATTACTATGTATGTAACAGCAGAACATACCATGGATATAAATAATAAAAGGTGTAGTTAAGGGTACATCTGCCAAACAGAAAGAAAAAAAAAAAACATGTTGGGTTTGAAGTCCTGGGTTCTGCTAAGTTGTTTCTGTGTGGAGTTTGCCTGTCCTCCCTGTGCTTGTGTGGGATTTCTGTGGGCACTCTGGTCTCCCCCTTCTTCCAGGGACATACATCTACAGTACAGTATTTAAAAATAGACATTGCCCCTTGGTGCAAATAGGTATGTGTGTGTGTGTGTGTGTTGCTCTGCAAGGGTCTGGTGAGCTATTCAGGGTGGACGCCGTCCTTTGCACAGTATGATGAGATAGGCGCCAGCCCCCATGTGGCACTAATAGGATTATGCAGTTTGGCAAGTGTTTTATCTAGGTAGTGGTGGTCTAGTGGATAGGACGCAGGATCGCTGATCCTAAGGTTGGGGGGTTTGAGTCCCCACAATATTGTCACTGCCCCCCCCCCCCCCCCTGTGCAGCTAACTGGGTTATCAAAGGCGGGCCATGTCTCTCACTGTCTATGGTGAGAGGCATGTAAAAGAACCATCGCTGACTTTCGTAAAGAGTCGCTGCAAAGCCATCAGCGTGTTTCTGTCCCTTGCGAAAAGGGTTGTGACAGGAAGGGCATCTGACGTAAAAACCTGTGCCAAATCAAATGTGCGAATCAGATGATTCGCTGTGGTGGGCGACTCCCGAGAAAAGGAAAAAGCCGAAAGAAAGAAAGAAAAATACAAACAGGAGTGGGATAAGTCCATTTTGTGAATTTTCAGGAGCATGCTTGAAAGGTTATAAAAAATTAGTATGATTCATATTTCAATGCCTTTAGTCTGACTGAATGCTTCTCACAGACACCTTTTTCAACCTCAATTGGCAAAGATTGCGGCAAACTTTGCAATTTTGAATTTAGAATTGGAACAATTCAGCATAAATTGGCAAAGATTTTGGCAAAGATTACAATTTTGAACTTACAATTGCAACAAACTTGGGTATGAAATTTTATTTTTCAGTGCAACAGTGATCTAAGTGTAAAAAAAGTATATATGAAAAGTAGTAATAATACAAACAAATGAAAAACATTCAGCTAAATTTCCTGCTGGGGGTGACGATCTGTCTGTCTGTCTGATTGTCTGTCTGTCTGTCTGTCTGTCTGTCTGAGATATTTCCTTTCAGCTTTTATCCCTTTTTCAGGAGTTGCCACAGCAAATGATTCGCACGTTTGGTTTACTGTCTGTCTGTCTGTCTGTCTGTCTGTCTGTCTGTCTGTCTGTCTGCCTGTCTGTCTGTCGTAGTGGTGTACTAGCTAAAGTAATACTTATTTTATGAGACCTCTATTAAATCAAGAGCCTCTTTTTCCAGATACTGTATGCTGTTCTTAGATGACACTTCATACATGGGTGGGTTGAGTCCAAAATCTTGGATTTTGGAGTAGGCTCACTGTTGCACTCGTAAATAAGTGAAATAGCTCAGAGCAAGAGTGTACTAGTATGTCAGAATTGGTGTTCTACCTGGATTTAGACCAGGCAGGTTTTTTAAAGTAAATAGGGGGCACTGGTGGTCTGGTGGTAAATGGCGCTGGATCGCTGATCCTAAGGTTGGGGATTCAAGTTCCACTCTCCACAAGGTTGTTCCCCCCCCCCCCCCCCAGTGCGGCTGACTGGGGTTATCAAAGGCATGCCATGTCTCTCACTGTCTATGGTGGGAGGTTCATGTAAAAGAACCATTGCTGACTTTCGTAAAGAGTAGCTGCATAGCCATCAGCGTGTTTCTGTCCCTTGCTAAAGAGTTCCGTCAGGAAGGGCATCCGACGTAAACACCTATGCCAAATCAAACATGCGAATCAGATGATTTAATTTTTTTATGTGATGAATTTCAAACTTGTGGTGCAGTGGTGGCCTGATGGTAAAAGGTGCTGGATCACTGATCCTAAGATTTGAGATTCAAGCCCCACTCTCAACAGATTGTCACTGTGCAGCTATAATAAAGTCGTTGCATCTTCGTACATGGTCTCCTGCATCTTTGGGTCCGCCTCATGCTCCCGCCGTCACACTTGGAAGGTAACCTGCGATGGACTGGCATCCTATCCAGGAGGAGCTGAACTCCTAGTTGCTTCATGCTATGGAAACTGGGGATAATCACTGGTCCGATCAGCCACTGTGGCTCTGATAAAAAGCCCAATGGACTTTACCTTTTACTTAATGATAAATTTATTCAGTAGAAACAAGTAACTGGTTGAAGGACACGAGTTATTACCATTGCATGAACAAAGTGTTTTACAAGCGAAAACAACAGTAATTTTATTAATTCAGCATATTTTAGCCCATAAACACAAGATCAGTTTGGTGCTCATTCTGTACCTTCATCTGTGTTCAAATTTCAGCACCGACCTATCACATAGTTCACCTGCTGCCATGGTACACCAACATTCTATCCACGGTTTGATTGAAATTTTCCAATGAAATTGATAATTTTGCAGTGAATTGAAAAAAAAAGTGCAATTTTTATTGTGAAACTGAAAAGCCACAACCCCTTTTTAACTGTATGATGCAGTCTGCCTCCCATAACAAATATTCAGAGGTAAAGGGGGGGGGGGGGGGGAACTCAGATGATGTATATTATATCATTGTCCTCGAGTGACGTATTAAAATTTTCTAATTTTCCCCACTCCTTCCATCCAAGCATGCCAGTTTTTCAGCAAAGTTTGCATTACTCATTCACAATTTCAGGTTTTGGTGTCTGTCTCATTTACATTTTCAGCATTTGGCAGACACTCTTATCCAGGGTGACTTACAATTATCTTTTTGATACAACTGAGCAATTGAAGGTTAAGGGCCTTGCTCAAGGGCCCAGTGGTGATAGGGTTAGGGGTTAGGGTTAGGGGTTAGGGTTAGGGTGGTTAGATGGTTGGATTAGCAACCTATTTCCTTATCCATTTCCTTATCCATTAAGCCACCTTGTCTCCAGTGTATGGAGCCAAACATCTGGATTCCCTATCCACTGGTGAGTGTTTATGTATTTATGTTATGTTTAGGCATATGATTGATATGTGTCGGATATGCTCACATTTTGCAGTGTATAAACTGGGTATTGAATTTCTTATATTTTGGAATCTGCGACTTCGATGGTTGGTCTCCTTGTTCAAAAATATCGGAACAAACTGCTGATAATTGCAAGCGTTGGTGTGAATTACATTTTATTCTGGACATGTGGGCACAGAGATGGCCATTACTTACGGATGTGTGATCTGAGGACAGATTTTATTGCTTGTTTTATACATATAAGCAAGTGTAAATCGCAGTGTTCTTGAATGTTTCCTGTAAGAAGAAATTACAATGTAAAGTGTCAGATTTTTTTTTTTCCTCTGCATTTTGCAAGTCTATGGGGGGGGGGGGGTTTAGTTTAGTTAAAGGTGGTTGCTGGCTCAAGTAAGCACTTGCTATCCTTATAAATTGGGGTTCTTTTTTTTTTTTTTACTGGAGATATGTTGCGTTGTTAGTGTGCAAAAACTTGAAAGACAAAACATTCATGAATTGAGACGTCAAGGAGTTGAAGACTGTAAAACCTGCCATCAGTATTCATACGAAATATTTCATTTTTATATTAATTTCTGTACTTAAAATTGACACAAATGGACTTTGCCCACTGTTGCTTTCAGACGCTCGCACTGTGACATAGGGGTTAGCACACCTACCGCATTGCAAGAGTCCTGGACTCAGCAAGCATCACAGTACAGGCAGACTAGATAAGGACCCAAACACATGAGCACAGGAGGTAGGGTGGAGGTGAGGAAAATGAGACCTTTGTGAGATCCAAGGCAGCAGAAAATTAGAAAGCACACACAAGATTTAAACACTGGCTGCAGGCTGGTAGAACTTGTTGAGGCAGGGCTGGCACGTAGACAAACAAGCAGAGTGATCTTGGCACTGGTGCAGACAGAATCACAAGTAATTGTAGAGCAGACGGAATCACAGGTAATCGTGGCGCTGGTGACAGGGAATCACAGGGGATCGTGGTGCTGGTGCCAACAGAATAACAGGTAGTGATATCATCAATAAACCAAAACCAGCGAAATGGTTAGCTGGGGTGTAAATAAGAGAGAAGACGAGGAATGGGTGTGTGGAGACAATTGTACCTGTAAGCCTGGAGGGACACATGGAAAAACACAGGTGAACAAAACCCAGAACAGCTCCCCTAGTGTTGAAACATGCAATCATGACAGCAAGACTGCATGTTTTCCCTGTGCTTGCATGGGTTTCCTTAGATACAGTACTCAGGTTTCCTCACGCAATCTGAGGACATGCACATTAGGCTAATTGGCTGTTCCAAATTGTTATTATAATATAAACAGCAGGTGGCATAGTGATATAGTGGCGAGTATGTCGACCTTACTGCAAGAAGGGTCTGTGTTGGAGTCCTAAGCTCAGGTGTTTCTGTGTGGAGTTTGCATGTTCTCTCGATGCTTTCCTGAGTTTCCTCCAAGTACCCCGGTTTCCTCCTACAGTGAAAAGACATGCACAGTAGGCTAATTGGCTTTTCCAAACTGCCCCTAAATATGATGGTGAATGGTTTTGTGAGTTGCTCCGAAATAATCTGATGAGCTGTTTACGGGATACCCCATCTTCACCCTTTGTGACTGAGATAGGCTTCAGCCTCGACACAATCCTAATACTCGTGGTTTGGTGAATGAATGAATGAGAATATACTGTGTTATATTTTAGCAAATTAAAATTAAAATAACTTCTGCAGCTTTTAATTGTTGTTATAATAATAAACTAAAAAACTAAAACCTTCAATTCTCCAAAGGGTCCTGAAAGATGAGTGAACAAAACAAAACAACAAAACATGTGTAACCAAACAACCTCATGACAGACTTCACCCAGTGTCGGCTGAGATGGGCACCAGTCTCTCCACAAACCGAATAGGATTAAGTGGCTTGGAAAATGAGTGAGTCTGAGCGTAACTAAGCCTGGATTCCTACATTTTCATTTCTAATTCAAATAACGTGTGCATTTCTTGCAAAATGAATAGTAGCCTCTCACCAATTGCCATATTTACCTTTTTTTGGAAAAAACAAAAAAAGTGGGTACTGTTCCATTTTTTTCACCTTTTTTTGTTTGTTTTACTTCAGTCACTTAATCACATAGGGTAGTGGTGACCCAGTGGTAGGGTTCTGACTTACTGATTCCAAGGTCGGGACTTCAAGCCTCACTTGCTAATGGTTTGTCACTGCCCCCCCTAAGGTTAGGGGTTCGGGTCCCACCGTCCATAAGGTTGTCCCCCGCTACAGCAAACTGGGTTATCAAAGGCTGGCCATGTCTCTCAGTGTCTATGGTGAAAGGCATGTAAAAGGACCATTACTGATTTTTGTAAACAGTAGGCTGCACAGCTGTCAGCATGTTTTTGCCCTGTGATGGCCTGGCAAGCTGTTCAGGGTGTTAGCTTCCCAATGACCCTAAGAATAATTAAGCAGTCCAGAAAAATTAACGAATTACATCAACACAAACTACTTGTTTATCCCAAGTACTGTAGTTCCTTGACCAAAATGGTGACTCAAGCTGGCATGTTTTTGTGTGGTTCAGCCAACTGACTCTTCTATTCTATTCATCCTGTCATTGTTTCTAGCAACTACAGGATGCAGATGCAGGAGTTTTGGTGTAGCTTTATTTTAAGGGCTCAAAAATAATCACAAACAGAAGAGAAAGAATCACAAGGTATACACACAGGCTCCCGAAACAAAGACAATCAAAAGGTCATAGATCTACAGGCAAACAGGTAAAACTTTGTAGGCAATGTCATAGCCTGGTCCGCAGACTATAAACCAAGAACACACTACGTATCTGATATCAATGTGGAGAAAGTGAGCCAGGCAGGACAGCCCAGATCACTGGCATAAAACAACAAAAGATGAGGGCTGAAACACAAAAGTAAACAGTGACCTGATGAAAACTAAACCATCAGTCTAGCTTAAGTCAATAACCCAGGGAGGAAATATAGATAATCACTTAATTGAGAACAGGTGTGCAGGTGATTGCTTGACAGTGGTAAAAAGAAAGATCTGGCCAAGAAGCCCAGGGAGCTGGACCACTGGAGATGTGTTGGAGGTGGGGAAGCTTATCACTATGATTTGAAATTGGTTTGAAATCTTACAGTGCAGTGAATCAGAATCTAATGATATACATTAAAATTATTTTATTAACTGGACAATCGGTTTTGTACAAATGAATTGTATACTTGTGTTCGCACACACACACACACACACACACACACACACACATGGCAAAAACAATCCATTTTCTCAGCTGTGTTTCAGCTGATGAGAATTGTATTGCAAAGAAAACCTGTATATTTACTCTAAAGCATGGCAAAAAAAAGTTGGAATGAATGAAAATTAATATATTTTCAATATTTTCCAAATACAATAACTTCTCCATCGTGGTGAAGAAGGAGCTGAGCTGCAAGGCAAAGCTCTCAATTTACCAGTCGATCTACATTCCAACCCTCACCTATGGTCACGAGCTTTGGGTAATGACCGAAAGAACAAGATCACGGATACAAGCGGCTGAAATGAGCTTCCTTCGCCCGGTGGCGGGGTTCTCCCTTAGAGATAAGGTGAGAAGCTCCACCATCCGGGGAGAACTCGGAGTAGATCCGCTGCTCCTCCACATTGAGAAGGGCCAGTTGAGGTGGCTCGGGCATCTGGTTCTGGCCTCCCTGGTGTGGTGTTTCGGGCATGTCCAACGGGGAAGAGACCCCAGGGTCGACCTAGAACACGCTGGAGGGACTATGTCTCTCGACTTGTCTGGGACTGCCTCGGTGTCCCCCCGGGAGAGTTGGAGGAAGTGGCTCGGGAGAGGGACGTCTGGACCTCTTTACCCCCAAAGAGATAGCGGGAGGAAAGAAAGAAAATGTATAATTTTCACAGTGACTGGGAGGAAGAGTTATTTTTTGTTACCATAGAAAAAGATTTCTGCATTTGTCTCATTTGTGAGGCGACTGTTGCAATGGAAAAGCTGCAAAATGTGGAGAGACATTTCCGAAAGTGTCATGGCAGCTCACTATGAGCAGAGAAAGCATGTGAGTTAAAGGCAGGTTTGTGCAAACAGCAGTTTTGGTGAAAAACTAAAAAAAAGCAACCGAAGCCTCATTTAAAGCTGCACATTTTCTGATTAACAAAAAGAAGGTATTTTCAGGCAGGTAAGTTTTCAAACAAGCAATGATGACAATTACAAAAACTGTGCTTCAAGACGTGAAATATGGAACGGATGTAATCTCCACTCTCTCCAATGTCCAACTGAGGGCAACTACACTGGTTAGAAAAGTGCCGACTATTTCCGGGAACTTTGCCGATCAGATGGACCAGAATGGAAGTAGCAAAAATTAGTAAGGGTGAAGTGAGGAGGACACTGAAGAGGATGAAGAGTGGAAAGGCACTTGGTCCTGATGAAATACCTGTGGAAGTATGGAAGTGTCTAGGAGAGGTAGCAGTAGACTTTTTGACAAGAACATTCAACAAGGTCTTAGACAGTGAAACATGCCAGAGGAATGGAGAAGTGCGCTGGTGCCCATTTTTAAGAACAAGGAAGACGTGCAGAGTTGTGGCAACTACAGAGGGATAAAGTTGATGATATAAGAAAGAATAGTGGAAGCAAGACTAAAGGCAGAGGTCAGCATTTGTGAACAACAGTTTGGTTTCATGCCAAGAAAGAGCACCACAGATACAGTGTTTGAGAGATATAAGACAGTGGTGAGGTGTGCTGTCGGCGTGAAAGAAGAGTTCAAGGTGGAGGTGGGACTGCATCAAGGATCAGCCCTGAGCCCCTTCTTGTTTGCTATGGTGATGAACAGGCTGACAGACGAGGTGAGACAAGATTCCCCATGGACTATGATGTTTGCCGATGACATTGTGATCTGTAGTGAGACCAGAGAACAAGTGGAGAAAAATCTCGAGAGGTGGAGGTATGCCCTGGAAAGGAGAGGAATGAAGGTTAGCCTCAGTAAGACAGAATTCATGTGTGAACGAGAAGGACCCAAGAGGAACGGTGAGCATAGATAAAGAAGGTGGTGGATTTTAAGTACTGTACTTTGGCTCAACAGTCCAGAGCACTGGAGGGTGCTTAAAAGAGGTGAAGAAGCGTGTGCAGGCAGGTTGGAGTGGTTGGAGAAAAGTGTCCGGTCTGACGTGTGATATGAGGGTATCGGCAAGAATGAAAGGCAAAGTGTACAAGATGGTCATGAGGCCAGCGATGGTGTATGGTTTAGAAACAGTGGCACTGAGGGAAAGACAGGCGGCAGAGCTGGGGGTAGCAGAGATGAAAATGTTGAGGTTCTCTTTGAAAGTAACGCAGATGAATAGGATCAGGAATGAGTACATCAGAAGGACAGCACATGTAAGATGTTTTGGAGACAAAGTCAGAGAGGCTCGATTGAGATGTTTTGGACATTTACAGAAGAGGGATAGTGCATATATTGGTAATAGGATGCTGAGGTTGGAACTACCAGGCAGAAGGCCAAGAGGAAGACCAAAGAGGCGATTTATGGATGTGGTGAAGGAAGACGTGAGAGTGGTTGGTGTAAGAGAAGAAGATGTGGAGGATAGTGTGAGATGGAGGCAGAGGATTCACTGTGGCGACCCCTGAAGGGAACAGCCGAAAGGAAAAAATGAAGATGTACCCATAGTTGGGACATATCATATAACACAGATCTATACACAAAAATGAAAAACATACAAGTATATTTTTGGATGTACAGTACATGTACATATAGATGTAATACTGCTATAATACATGTGCAGGATTGTAGGCATTGTTGCAGAGTACGAGTCATAGTCATAAGGTCATCTTCCCAGTCATTTACCCATATACTGTATTTGAAGAATGAGTTGACATTTAGCGGGGCAGTGGTATAAGGCGCCGGATTGCTGATCCAAAGGTTGGGGGTTCGAGTCCCACTCTCCACAAGGTTGTCACTGTCCCCCCTAGTGCAGCTAACTGGGTTATCAAAGGCCGGCCATGTCTCTCACTGTCTATGGTGCGAGGCATGTAAAAGAACCATTGCTGACTTTCGAGACAAGAGTAGGCTGCAAAGCCGTCAGCGTGTTTCCGCCCTGCGATGGCCTGGCGAGCTGTCCAGGGTGTACTCTGCCCTCGCCATGAGTTTGCTGGGATGGGCACCAGCCTCCCCGCGACCCTAATTAGGATGAAGCGGTTACAGAAAATGAAATGAAATGAAATGAGTTTACATTTACTGAACACATGTACATGTAAGTACCGACTCCTACTATAATCTGCCTCATGCACATGATGCATCTGGTAAAAACGTAGTTGTACTTCAGTGAATACACACTTTTCTTATGTGGATTTATATGGCTTTGTATGAATGTCATTATCACTTACTTGTGAAATGTTATCCCTGCATATCTGCTGTTTGCTCCTGTAAGTTTTACAGTTTACCTCAAATCTTTCTAACCCGAAAGCTTTCTTTTTCTTCCTTCTTCGATCTCCTTCCATGTTATTTGTGCCAAAGTAACATTGTCCAAGATGGCATCAACTTGACACAACACATTGAAATTCGACATTGCCTTCAGTCTATGTATTTCACTTCATTTCACTTATCCCTTAACATCCAAGGAGGTCGTTGGGGCGCCTTCATGGCGAGACTTGGGCTGATTTGGCCTGGCGGAGCCAATCCCTCTCCAGGTCGTAGAAACATGCTGACGGCTTTGCAGCCTACTCTTTACGAAAGTCAGCAATAGTTCTTTTACATGCCTCTCACCATAGACAGTGAGAGACATGGCCTGCCTTTGATAACCCAGTTAGCTGCACTGGGGGGATCAGTGACAATCCTGTGGGGACTCGAACCCCCAACCTTAGGATCAGTGATCCTGTGCCCTAACCACTAGGCCACCACTGCCCACTCTATGTATTTACTGTCTATTTCTGAATTAATAATGCTGTTAATCGAGGAGTTGAAAAAGGTCCATTCGTTGAACACAGCGCACTCTAATGGTAAAACGTGTAATGTATTAACATTATTAATATTTTTTTGAAGTTAATTAATAATTATTCACTGTTTATTATAACTGTAAACAGAACATGAGATGGTTAAAAGGGTTGTATTTAAGAAAAGTATTTGTTGCTTTCTTATTCTTGCTCAAGTACCCCACCACTTAACCCCCACCAGCTGTCCATGAGCCCCAATGTGTGCAACAACCCACTGCGCTCACTTTGGATTGGTTAAATGCAGAATAAGAGTCCCTTGCAAGATTAATATAGTATATCAACACCAAATTACAAACAAACAAAAAAATTTTAAGCACAGTGACATGGACAGGACTGATGACAAGAAATTGAATCGAAGGATACTGGTGCTGAGAACAAAGGTAAGTTTCCAACAAAGAATATTTATATTTTTCCACAGGAGTGAGAGCGACCTGTTTACAATAATAGAAGCAGATAATCTGATGAAAACTGTTTGCTTCTGCGACTCCTTAAGTAGGTCTTTTAAGTACTTAGGCTCAACAATCCAGAGCAATGGAGAGTGTGGAAAAGAGGTGAAGAAGCGTGTGCAGGCTGGAATGGTTGGAGAAAAGTGTCCGGTGTGATGTGCGATAGGAGTGTGTCAGCAAGAATGAAAGGAAAAGTGTACAAGATGGTGGTGAGGCCAGCGATGTTGTATGGCCTAGAAACAGTGGCGCTGAGGAAAAGGCAGAAGGCAGAGCTGAAGGCAGCAGAGATGAAAATGTTGAGGTTCTCTCTGGGAGTAACGAGGATGGATAGGATCAGAAATGAGTACATCAGAGGGACAGCCCATGTTAGATGTTTTGGAGACAAAGTCAGAGAGGCTAGATTGAGATGGTTTGGACATGTACAGAGGAGGGATAGTGAGTATATTGGCAGTAGGATGCTGAGGTTGGAACTACTAGGCAGAAGGCCGAGAGGAAGTCCAAAGAAGAGATTTATGGATGTGGTGAAGGAAGACATAAAGGTAGTCGGAGTAAGAGAAGAAGATGCAGAGGACAGGGCGAGATGGAGGCGGATGATTTGCTGTGGCGACCCCTGAAGGGAACAGCCGAAAGGAAAAGAAGAAGACTCCTTAAGTAGGTCTTTCTGATTAAGTCAGAAGAAACTGTGGTGTGTGAGCAGGAGCTAGCCAGGCTCCACCCCATTGTTTCTGCTACCTGCTTCTATCGCAGTCGACTGTTCAGACACTAAAACAAGACCATACTCAGGCAAAGATCATGTATATCATGTATAATAATAAACAATTTCATAATTGTAATATTTTAGTGACACACACACACACACACACACACACACACACACACACACACACACACACACACACACACACACTTGTTGGATTAGAAAGATACTGGGATAGTTTTGTCACAATCCAACAAAGATCTGATCTAGTAGTTCATGTCATCGCGTACACAAGACTTCCAACCATTTCTCTGTACTTTCTAACATCAACAATTTCTCCATGTTCAGAGAACACTAACTTCAAATCACAAGGAGTACTTCGAGGCCTACAATCCCCCATACCATATTTGATCAACATTTAATTTTCTGTAACCGCTTAATCCTAATTAGGGTCGCGGGGAGGCTGGCGCCCATCCCAGCCAACTTCGGGCGAGGGCAGAGTACACCCTGGACAGCTCGCCAGGCCATCACAGGGCGGAAACACGCCGACGGCTTTGCAGCCTACTCTTGTCAAAAGTCAGCAATGGTTCTTTTACATGCCTCACACCATAGACAGTGAGAGACATGGCCGGCCTTTGATAACCCAGTTAGCTGCACTGGGGAGGACAGTGGCAACCTTGTGGAGAGTGGGAATCAAACCCCCAACCTTTGGATCAGCGATCCAGCGCCCTATACCACTAGACCACCACTGCCCATCCTTATTTGATCAACAGTTTCTTCAAATAGTGAGATTGGTTCATCTTAATTTCACCATTTTCAAAAGAAAACTGAATACCTAGGAACCATGATAGTTGACCCAAATCTGACATTCTGAATTTTTTGCTCAACATTTTTTTTTTCGCACTAAACAGAACATCTTTGCTGCTTGCTGCAATGATTAAGTCATTAACCCAAATAGGTAAAACGAGTATGTTGCCTTCAACATCTTTTGTGAACACACATGGGTCCACTAAGGACTGCGTAAAAACTTCCTGAAGAAGATGGTCATGTAACACATTATTCCAATTGCGTCCACTCTGATTAAGCCCATAAAGTCACTTTTTCAAACACCAAACAAAATTTCCACTCTGAAAACCCTCTGGCTGTTTCCATGTACAACTCACAATCAACAGGAGCATTCAGATAAGCTTTCTTAACATCCATTTGGTGTACAAACAAATGATACTGAACAGCTAACTGCATAATAGTCCTAACTGAAGCCATACGAGCTGTTGGTGCAAATGTCTCTTGATAATCTATATACCTTCTCTCTGACTACTGTATAGCCTTTTGCTACATATCTTGCCTTGTGTCGAACAGAACCGTTAGGATTATCCTTCAGCGCATACACCTTGCGTCCCCCCACTGCTTCTCTACCCTCTCGTAATGTGGTTACAGAAAATGTACCATTGTCTATCAAAGGTTCCATTTCGTCCTGCATAGCTTTTTTCCCACTTCTTTGCATCTGGGGTTAGACCAAAAATTGGTGATTGGTGATTGGTCTTTGTTTTCATTGTAGCTTCCCAGAGGTTGATGCTATAGCATTAAAAGTGGTACCAAACTAGTGATTCGTTATCACTGTCTATCGGTAGATTGGGCTTCAAGATAGTTGCGAGTCTGTCGTCGAAATCTTGGATGACAGACTCGCAACTATCTTGAAGCCCAATCTACCGATAGACAGTGATAACGAATCAGTAGTATGACTATTCTGTCTTCCTTTCGGCTTTTTCCCTTTCTCGGGAGTCGCCACAGCGAATCATCTGATTCGCACGTTTGATTTGGCAGAGGTTTTTACGTCGGATGCCCTTCCTGTCACAACCCTTTTCGCAAGGGACAGAAACACGCTGACGGCTTTGCAGCCTACTCTTTACGAAAGTCAGCAATGGTTCTTTTACATGCCTCTCACCATAGACAGTGAGAGACATGGCCCGCCTTTGATAACCCAGTTAGCCGCACTGGGGGGGACAGTGACAACCTTGTGGAGAGTGGGACTTGAACCCCGAACCTTTGGATCAGCGATCCAGCGCCCTATACCACTAGACCACCACTGCCCGAATCAGTAGTATGACTATATTACAACATAATTATGCCGGAGTCGGCAAACCGCGAGTTATTTGATTATACACGGAACTGACCTCACTCTTAAAACAAGACGAAGAGACTGTTACAGAGTACATTATCAGGACTGAGAGGATAGTCACTGCTCTACGAAATGCTGGAGAAACTCTTAGTGACAGGCCGATTGTGGCTGTGGCACTAAAAGGATTACTCGACAGTTTCAAAACTTTTTCTGTTGTGATAACACAGAGTGATGCTGAACTTTCTTTTCAAGATTTCAAAGTGAAATTAAGAAGTTTCGAGGATACAGAGAAAGTTAGGCTAAAGGAAACAGATGAAGTTTTGAATGCTGAATTCAAGGGAAAGTGCTACATATGTCAAAGAGTGGGACATATGGCCCGACAGTGTTCAAGGAAATCTGGTGGTACCGGTAACAGTGAAAGACAGTCGAGCAACTTCTGTAAACATTGCAGAAAACATGGACATATAGAGAAAATGCAGCCGGGGGGGGGGGGCAAACCAGTGTCTCTCCCTCACGCTGGTCCCAAGCCCGGATAAATGCAGAGGGTTGCGTCAGGAAGGGCATCCGGCGTAAAACAAATGGCAAATAAAATACGTGAGTCACTACAAAGAATGTCATACTGGATCGGTCGAGGCCCGGGTCAACAACGACCGCCACCAGTGCTGTCAACCAACAGGGTGCTGGTGGAAATTGGACTACTGTTGGTCGAAGATGTCGAAGAAGGAGAGGCGGGAGGCGTGTGCGTAGGCAGAGAGAGAAGAGGAAAGACATGAGTCTAGGACTGAAAGTAGGGACTTTGAATGTTGGAACTATGGCAGGAAAAGGTAGAGAGCTGGTTGAACATGATGCAGAGGAGGAAGGTGGACATACTGTGTGTTCAGGAGACCAGGTGGGAAGGTAGCAAGGCTAGAAGCTAAAAGGGCCATGTGGCTGCAGGTTTTTGTTTCAACCAAGCAGTAGCACACCTGACTTGGCTCATTTAATCTAGTAAGTTCAGTGTTCAGGTCGTTGATTGGTCAGCCTCTGTACAGAGCACACAAATTGACCAATCAACTGCCTGAAGACTGTCTGTCTTCCTTTCGGCTTTTTCCCTGTTACTCGGGAGTCGCCACAGCGAATCGTCTGATTCGCACATTTGATTTGGCAGAGGTTTTTACGTCGGATGCCCTTCCTGTCACAACCCTTTTTAGCAATGGACAGAAACACGCTGACGACTTTGCAGCTACTCTTTACGAAAGTCAGCAATGGTTCTTTTACATGCCTCTCACCATAGACAGTGAGAGACATGGCCCGCCTTTGATAACCCAGTTAGCTGCACTATGACTCTCTTAAGGTAGCCTGAAGACTCAATCAGTTAATTAAATGAGCCAAGTCAGGTGTGCTGCTGCTTGACTGAAACAAAAACGTGCAGCCACATGGCCCTTTGTGGCATGAGTTTGACACCCCTGCACTAGAACACCACTGCCCCTGGTTCAAACACCTCTATCCCCTTTTTATTACGTCATGTTAGGGACATCAGAAAAAAATCTTACAGAAACAGAAACGAAATATTTTGTGGTTCAATATTAACACAAAATAACAACAACAAAAAACACTTTTTCGTGACCGTCTGACAAATTTTATGAAGATACACTAACGCATAGTGACGTATGTGCACAAAAGCGACCGTAACAATGACGAGAAGTCTTTAACGTCATTGGAGCGTAAATCGACCTCGATCATGTGACTAAAGGGCACCACTCCTAAGCTTCCGGTAGCTTGGATGCAGTGGGTCTGAAAACCCGACAATCAGCTCGTGGCAAGTAAAATCTGCTTTTGTTTGTTTTTCTAGTTTTTCGCTCTCTGTTATTTTATCGTTTAGTGTTACATGTCGATGCTGTTCTGCGGTTGGTTTTGAGGTTTAAGACTCAGGTAATCATATTCATCAATATATGTTTATATTTTAAACGTCTTGTTTTTATTTATCTGGCAATAAAAATATCAAGGCTGAAAGGATACTGAAAAAATAACACCTCGTTTACACTAATGGATCATGAATTAGAGATCTTCCCAATTAAGCATATCAATTACACAACCTGGATTCTAATTCATTTTACACACACCCAGAGAGAGAGAGAGAGAGAGAGAGAGAGAGAGACGTGCATCCTTCGAGGTAATGGACATATTTTAGTCTCATGTATTTCTATTACAGTTACAACAATTATATTTTACATCATCAGTGTTTTAGATTTCAACTCTTGGCAAGCAGGAACAAATGGTGTTTAATTTATACACAAAAATACAGACACATTTATTATGAGCTCCAATCTGTAATAAACAGATCATCCAGTAAACAATCATTAAATCCATCAAACTCATCAAGAACATTCATGAGAGAGACTGATAAACAAGCGTATTCCCAATTTGTGGATCACTGTTGTTGCTGAAATTCTGAATTGTGTTAGATCTTGAGTTTAACTTCACTGGCACGGAGAACATGGTCCTGTGATAACTAATTCCAAATTGTCCAAAATATATTCAAAATGATATCACCAAAACTTCATATCACAATAAAAATGTATTTGTTGTTCCATGTGGTGGAGCGAAGTGAGCTACTATATTCAACAAGAAGGAGCACATTTGTTTTTTTTTATTCTGTTTTTTTGCTGGAATGTTGCATATTAAAATAATTAGGGGCAGTGGTGGTCTAGGGCGCTGGATCGCTGATCCTAAGGTTGGGGGTTCGAGTCCCCACAGGGTTGTTACTGAGGTTCATGTAAAAGAACCATTGCTGACTTTCGTAAATAGTCGCTGCAAAGCCGTCAGCGTGTTTCTGTCGCTTGCTAAACGGTTGTGTCAGGAAGGGCATCCGGTTTAAAAACCTAAGCCAAATCAAACGTGCGAATCATTCGCTGTGGCGACCCCTGAAGATGGGGGGAAAAAGCCGAATGGAAATCTCTCATCTCTGTTGTATATTAAAATAATTGATGAAAATTACAGAAGAGTTAAATAATAAGCATCTTGTATAAGGCTGTTAGTAACAGCGTTCTCAAAATGTGAATTTTTAATACATCAACTAGTTTAGTTAAGGTCTACACTTTTTGTGTTGCTTTTTTAAAGAATTTTTGAAAGACATCAGCATGGTGTTCTGCAATGTGATTGGGTAATAATTTAATACTTTTTAAGAACAAATTAAAAAAAGTGTTAAAATAGCATTAACTGCAATGAATTACATTAACTGGTGTCATTAGGATAATCCTCGATTAATCCCCAAAAGGGGAAATTCCAAATTAGTGCGTTTGAAAGTGGACACCTATTGTGGTGTAATTCCATGTGCCTGTATCTCATCTCATTATCATCTGCTTATTCCGGGATCGAGTCGTGGCACAGCAGCCTAAGTAATGAGGTCCAGACGTCCCTCTTCTCAGCCACTTCCTCCAGCTCTTCCGAGGGGACACCAAGGCATTTCCAGACGAGCCGAGAGACATAGTCCCTCCGACCCCGGCCGACCCCGGGGTCTCTTCCCGAT
>CM045750.1:14471918-14531918 GCA_024760905.1 Plotosus lineatus
CGTCTGTCAGCCTGTCCATCACCATAGCAAACAAGAAGGGGCTCAGAGCTGACCCTTGATGCAGTCCTACCTCCACCTTGAACCCTTGTCACACTGACAGCACATCTCTCATGCATGTCCTGCACCACTCTAACATACTTCTCTGCCACTCCAGACTTCCTCGTGCAATACCACAGTTCCTCTCTCGGCACCCTGTCATATGCTTTCTCCAGATCCACAAAGGCACAATGCAGCTCCTTCTGACCTTCTCTGTACTTCTCTATTAACATCCTCAAAGCAAACACTGCATCTGTGGTGCTCTTTCTTGGCATGCATGAAACCAAACTGTTGTTCACAAATGCTGACCTCTGCCCTTAGTCTAGCTTCCACTATTCTTTCCCATAACTTCATCGTATGGCTCATCAGCTTTATCCCTCTGTGGTTGCCACAACTCTGCACGTCTCCCTTGTTCTTAAAAATGGGCACCATGACACTTCTCCTCCATTCCTCTGGCATCCTCTCACTCTCTAAGACCTTGTTGAATGTTCTTGTCAGGAAGTCTACTGCTACCTCTCCTAGACACTTCCATACCCCCACAGGTATGTCATCAGGACCAACTGCCTTTCCATTCTTCATCCTCTTCAATGCCCCCCTCACTTCACCCTTACTACTCTTTGCTACTTAGCACTCTTTCTGTCTTCCCAGCACACTTCTGTCATCAGTCAATACATTTCCCTCTCTGTTCTTAATCACTCTAACTTACTGCACGTCCTTCCCATCTCTATTTCTCTGCTGTGTCAACCTGTAAAATCATTTTCTCCCTCTTTACTTTCCAACCGAGCATACAAGTCATCATATGCCCTCTGTTTGGCCTTTGACACCGCTACCTTTGCCTTACGCTGTGTCTCCCTGTACTCCGGTTTATTTTCTTTGGTCCTCTCAATTTCCCACTTCTTCTTAGCGAACCTCTTCTTTTATACACACTTCTGCACTTCCTCATTCCACCACCAAGTCTCCTTATCTACTGTCCTTCCAGATGACACGCCAAGTATTCTCCTACCTGTCTCCCTGATCACATTAGCTGTAGTTGTCCAGTCATCTGGAAGCACTTCCTGACCACCCAAAGCCTGTTTCAATTTCCACCAGCTGGTTAACAGTACTGATGGCGGTCGTTGTTAACCTGGGCCTCGACCGATCCGGTATGGCATTCTTTGTTGTGACTCGCATATTTTTTTTTGGATTTGTTTTACGCCGGATGCCCTTCCTGATGCAACTCTCTGCATTTATCCAGGCTTGGGACCAGTGTGAAGGAGAGACACTGGTTTGTGCGCCCCCCCCCCCCCCCCCCACGGCTGCATTCCATAACGGCTTCTGGTAAATCAGCCAAAGGTGTTTCTTACTCTTGCTACCGCTTTGCATGGATGACTCTTCTTCAGTATGTTCCTTTCTTTTCTTGAAGAACATTTCTAATGTGGCTTGTTTCTGCCTTTTCAAAATCTTACGGAAGTGGCTCATGACCTCCTAGTTAAAGGTGTTCACAGTGCTGCTAGGTGGTATTCAGGTGGATTGCACCCTTTCAGCAGTCGGAAGCCAGAGCTAACCTTATTATAGGTTTGTAATTACTGTCACAAATGTTACCTGGGGTGTTGGTGGCCGGTTGGTAAGGTGCTGGATTACTGAAGATCGTTGGCTCAAGCCCCACTGCCAAGAGTTGTCATTGCTGTCCCCCCAGTCCAGGTTATCAAAGGCAAACTATGTCTCTCACTCTCACAGAACCGTTGCTGACTTTGGTCAAGAGTAATCTGCATAACAGTCAGTGTGTTTGTGCCCTGTGATGGCCTGGCGAGCTGTCTCTGCCCTAAACTGAGATCTGCGCCAGCCCCCCACCACCATAATCAGGATTAAGCAGTTCATAAAACAAATGAAAAATGTTATTGGTGCAGCATTTCCAAGTAACACTAATTTGCAATGAATACGGTTTGTTATTGAAAACTGAAAAAAAAAAAAGTAATTCGACAAGACTGAGGAGAGACCAGCTTTTGTTGGATCGTATTTTATTTTATTTACAGTGTTCACATTACAACTTTACGCGTATACACATGCATACACTCAGCTTCATCAGTAGTATCTTTACAGTCCAGTGTAGAACAGACACACACACACACACACACACACGATTATAATGGAGGAAACCCAAACTGATAAAAGAGGTGGTGAAACTGCAAATGCAGTATCCGCTCAGGAAGAACCGCAAGGCTTTTAAGGTCTTCAATATCTATCAGTATAATTAGAAAGTATATTTTATTTCCCCTTGGATCACTCCTTGATTAATTTACATTTTAGAAAAAATACTGAATTTAAAATGTATAAATAATGTATGTCATATGCTAATCTGACAAAGAAAATTGTATGTATACCTACCTTAATGCTTGATATAAAAATATTATTGACAAAATCAGTGCCACCAGAATCATCCAATAATACTCTCCTGTTAGAATCATCGAAAAGAAAAGAAAAGAAAGGAAACATTAGCAAGCTGGTTAAAACTATAGTAATCGCAAACAATCTGAAAAAAAAACCCATGTATGTACTGTCATTTTATTTTAAATATAATTCTGAAATAAAATAGATATTTTATATTTATAGACACATTATGTAATATAATCATATCTGTTTGTAATTTACTTTTACACTCCTTTTGCTGATTCCTTAATCCGACTATCTAATTTTACATTGTGTGAAGGTGGGGTACATATTGAACAGTACGCCAGTCACATCCACACCTAGGGGCAATTTGAAACAGCCAATTATACTAATGTGCATGTCTGGACTGTGTGAGGAAACAGGAGTACCTGGAGGACACCCACCCAAGCATGGGGAGAACATGCAAATTCCACACAGAAATTACCAAGTTGAGACACACATGTGAATTTTGTAACTAATTACTGTATGTTATTGCTCATCCAATTTCATAGTCGTCTGTTTTCCGCTGCCACATTACTATGAAGCATCTTACAATCTAAAGTGATTTGCTACAGTTAGTTCCTACTCACACTTTTTAGGTAAAAGGTATAATTAAGTTGATGATATATATTTAAGCTCATACTTTGTTTTAACAATGCTGCTGTGATGTTGCACAAACATTGATAAGGTTATTTGGAGACTCCCCAAAAAACTATTACAGGTATCATTTCAAAAAGTATCTCAAAATAATTGTTAGAGATTTTGCAGTACTGTTAATTCGCAAGAACTGTGTGAATGTGTAGTGTGGTTTCCTTTTCAGGATCTGCATTATTTACTAATATATATATAAATCATAGTACAGATGTGCACAGTGCACCCAAAGTATAAAGAAGTGAGCCTTTCCACCCCCTTTCAGGGTGTGAATCATCCGGTCCTGTGGTTTGACGAGATGCTGACAAGATGTAAAAGTACTGGAAGCTTCCTGTTTAAGTGAAGGTGACAATGCTCAAGTAAGAGTAACAAAGTTCATTTCATACATAAGAGTCAAGTTTGTATTTTTCCCTTACAATATATATATATATATATATATATATATATATATATATATATATATATATATCTTCTTCTTTTCCTTTCGGCTGCTCCCTTCAGGGGTCGCCACAGCAAATCATCCGCCTCCACCTCACCCTGTCCTCCGCATCTTGTTTTCTGACTACAACGACCTTCATGTCTTCCTTCACCACATCCATAAATCTCTTCTTTGGTCTTCCTCGAGGCCTTCTGCCTGGTAGTTCCAACCTCAGCATCCTACTGCCAATATACTCACTATCCTTCCTCTGTACATGTCCAAACCATCTCAATCTAGCCTCTCTGACTTTGTCTCCAAAACATCTTACGTGGGCTGTCCCTCTGATATACTCATTTCTGATCCTATCCATCCTCGTTACTCCCAGAGAGAACCTCAACATTTTCATCTCCGCTGCCTCCAGCTCTGCCTCCTGCCTTTTCCTCAGCGCCACTGTTTCTAGGCCATACAACATCGCTGGCCTCACCACCGTCTTGTACACTTTTCCCTTCATTCTTGCTGACACTCTCCTATCGCACATCACACCGGACACTTTTCTCCAACCATTCCAGCCTGCCTGCACACGCTTCTTCACCTCTTTCCACACTCTCCATTGCTCTGGATTGTTGAGCCTAAGTACTTAAAATCCTCCACCTTCGTTATCTCTGCTCCCTGTAACATCACCGTTCCTCCTGGGTCCTTCTCATTCACACACATGTATTCTGATTTTCTGAGGCTAACCTTCATTCCTCTCCTTTCCAGGGCATACCTCCACCTCTCTAGATTTTCCTGCACTTGTTCTCTGCTCTCACTACAGATCACAATGTCATCTGCAAACATCATAGTCCATGGAGATTCTTGTCTCACCTCGTCTGTCAGCCTGTCCATCACCATAGCAAACAAGAAGGGGCTCAGAGCTGACCCTTGATGCAGTCCCACCTCCACCTTGAATTCGCCGGTCACACCGACAGCACACCTCACCACTGTCTTACATCTCTCATACATGTCCTGCACCACTCTAACATACTTGTCTGCCACTCCAGACTTCCTCATGCAATACCACAGTTCTTCTCTTGGCACCCTGTCATATGCTTTTTCCAGATCCACAAAGGCACAGCACAATGTAGCTCCCTCTGACCTTCTCTGTACTTCTTTATTAACATCCTCAAAGCAAACATTGCATATGTGGTGCTCTTTCTTGGCATGAAACCAAACTGTTGTTCACAAATGCTGACCTCTGCCCTTAGTCTAGCATCCACTATTCTTTCCCATAACTTCATCCTATGGCTCATCAACTTTATCCCTCTGTAGTTGCTGCAACTCTGCACGTCTCCCTTGTTCTTAAAAATGGGCACCAGCACACTTCTCCTCCACTCCTCTGGCATCTGCTCACTCTCTAGTACCTTGTTGAATGTTCTTGTCAGAAAATCTACTGCTACCTCTCCTAGACACTTCCATACCTCCACAGGTATATCATCAGGACCAACTGCCTTTCCATTCTTCATCCTCTTCAATGCCCTTCTCACTTCACCCTTACTGATCTTTGCTACATACTGCTCCTCAATGGTCACATCTTCTACTCTTTTTTTTTTTTTTTTTTTTTTTTTTTTTCTCTCTCATTTTCCTCATTCATCAGCTCTTCAAAGTACTCTTTCCATCTTCCCAGCACACTTCTGTCATCAGTCAATACATTTCATTCTCTGTCCTTTATCAATCTAACTTGCTGCACGTCCTTCCCATCTCTATTTCTCTGCTGTGCCAACCTGTATAAATCATTTTCTCCCTCTTTACTATCCAACCTATCATACAAGTCATCATACGCCCTCAGTTTGGCCTTAGCCACTGCTACTTTCGCCTCACGCTGTGTCTCCCTGTACTCCTGTTTACTCTCTTCGGTCCTCTCAATGTCCCACTTCTTCTTAGCTAACCTCTTCCTTTGTACACACTCCTGCACTTCCTCATTCCACCACCAAGTCTCCTTATCTAATTTCCTTCCAGAGAACACACCAAGTACTCTCCTACCTGTGTCCCTGATCACATTTGCTGTGGTTGTCCAGTCATTTGGAAGCACTTCCTGGCCACCCAAAGCCTGTTTCAACTCCTCCTTGAAGACATGACACTCTTCCTTTTTCAGCTTCCACCACTTTGTCTTCTGCTCCGCCTTTGCCTTTTTCACCTTTCTCACCATCAGAGTCATCCTGCACACCACCATCCTATGCTGTTTGGCAACACTCTCACCCACTATGATTTTGCAGTCACTGACTTCCTTCAAATTACATCGCCTACACAAGATGTAGTCTACCTGTGTGCTCCTACCTCCGCTTTTATAGGTCACCCTATGCTCCTGTTTCTTCTTGAAGAAAGTATTCACCACAGCCATTTCCATCATTTTTGCAAAATCTATCAACATCTGTCCTTCTGCGTTCCTGTCCTGTATACCAAACCTGCCCATCACTTCCTCGTCCCCTCTGTTGCCTGCACCAACATGTCCATTGAAGTCTGCACCAATGACCACTCTTTCACCTCTGGTGGTACTCTACATCACTTCATCTAACTCACTCCAGAATCTCTCCTTCTCTTCTAGCTCACATCCTGCCTGTGGGGCATAAGCACTAACAACATTGAGCATTACACCTTCAATTTCTAACTTGAGACTCGTCACTCTGTCTGACACTCTTTTCACTTTTAGAACATTCCTGACAAACCCCTCCTTCAAGATGACTCCTACTCCATTTCTCTTCCCATTCACACCGTGATAAAATAGCTTTAACCCTGCTCCTAAGCTTTTAGCTTTGCTACCTTTCCACCTGGTCTCCTGAACACACAGTATGTCCACCTTCCTCCTCTACATCATGTCAGCCAGCTCTCTACGTTTTCTTTGCATAGTTCCAACATTCAAAGTCCCCACTCTCGGTCCTAGACTCATGCCTTTCCTCTTCTCTCTCTGACTACGGACACGCATCCCACCTCTCCTTCTTCGACCAACAGTAGTCCAATTTCCATCAGCACCCTGTTGATTGACAGCACTGATGGCGGTCGTTGTTAACCCGGGCCTCGACCGATCCGGTATGGGGGTAATACTTCTGATTTGCATCATAAATGTTTGGCAATGGTTTTACGTCGGATGCCCTTCCTGACACAACCCTCTGCATTTCTCCGGGCTTGGGACCGGCTATATATATATAATATATATATATGATATATATAAATGTATGTGTGTATATATAAATGTATGTGTGTATATATGTGTGTATATATATATATATAATATTGTCTGTCTGTCTTCCTTTCTGCTTTTTCCCTTTTACTCGGGAGTCGCCACAGCGAATCATCTTGATCCGCACATTTGATTTGGCAGAGGTTTTTTTACGTCGGATGCCCTTCCTGTCACAACCCTTTTTAGCAAGGGACAGAAACACGCTGACGACTTTGCAGCCTACTCTTTACGAAAGTCAGCAATGGTACGTTTACATGCCTCTCACCATAGACAGTGAGAGACATGGCCTGCCTTTGATAACCCAGTTAGCTGCACTTGGGGGGGTGGGGGGAGACAGTGACAACCTTGTAGAAAGTGGGACTCGAACCCCCAACCTTTGGATCAGCGATCGAGCGCCCTATACCACTAGACCACCACTGCCCCATATATATATATATATATATATATATATATATATATATATATAAAAAATAAATAAAGTGTGTGTATTCCTTTTATTTTAAATGAATAGATAAAAGTTTGCTGGAACATCCTGTGTTGCCAGATTCTTCGTATATTCAAGCACTTGGCCTTGGAAAGGTTTAAGATGGTCTTATTCTAATTTTTATTTATTTATTTATTTCCCCCCCCCCCCAAGGTGTAACATATTGAAGAATGGGGAAACAGCTGACTATTTTCATAAGAAGTGGAGAAACCTGTTGCAGAATGAGGAAAGCAATCCCAATATGCCATATGCCTTCAGGGTAAGCAGTGGATAAAGCTAAATGACTGATTACATCACATGCAGCCAAAAGGAAAATTTTACATTTATTGTCAGCATATATAGAGCAGGCAGAATGAATGTTTAACATACTGCATAAGAAAATAAATAATACAAAGGTTTAAAGCAAGCAGAGTACACAAAGCCTCAATTCACAGAAATAATGTTTTTCTCCGGTTTCCCTCTGGTTTCGTTGAGGCAGTGCACTTGAACGCACACTCGCACTTCACACACATGGAATGCTGCGCTGAATTGTTTGAACATATGCAATTTGTTGGTGTTCCCGCACTGCTGTTATACATAAATCAAGCTAAATTAGCTTAACTTGCATACTTAAGCTGTTAGTATTCCCAGTTGGTTCTGTGCTGTCTTTTCACTTTTCCCAGAAATAACGTAAAAAGCCCCCCCCCCCCCCACACACACACACAATTGCAATTAAGTAATATAAAAAACATTAGTGGATTAGATCCTATTATTTTTGTTTTGGTTTGCTCCATTACTTCTGAAGCTGTGACAGCAACAGCTTTGGAAAAAATTGCTTTAATAATTTTTTGTTACATCTGTTGTGATGTAAGTGCAGAAGTCGCAGCACATTTACTTGGATTTACTACTGAACTTCTAACGGTGACAAAATGACTTTAAAATTATTTATTTTTTTACCGCTCACGTTATTTTTACTTCTAGTTAAAATCAAATAGTTGACAAAAACCCTTTTTGCTTTTGTAGTGTAATCAAAATATAAGCACATGTTCGATTGAACCCTAGGGGTTTGGTGAGTCAGTCTCGGGTTCGGCGGCGGTTGAGACAAACACCCGACTCATATTCATGATGACACGCCCCGCTTGGCCATCACTGGCTGCAGGTGATCATGCTACATTTTTGCTTGGCCAATCTGTCCTGCAGGAAATTTGGTACGCTCAGTAGTCGGACCGTGACTGTCAGGATGGTACGTCATGTGATTTCTTTCTTAATGTTTTAATCCATACTCTGTTGAGCAAAAAAAGAAAGTGGTCAGACGAATATGTACAACATGGATTCACGTATATAATGGAATGTGGTGCTAGTCAGCATCCTATCTGCATGATTTGCAAAGTAGGATCAACCCTGTGCTGACTGACGTATACGTACATGTATGTGTGTATATAATATCAGTAAATACACATTCAATGCTATAAATGCTTATAATAACAATTAAACATTCACAAATAATTCATAAGATGTAGATAAAATATAAATACTCACACATACAGACGTGCGCACGCACATGCAGATGAACGTGCACGCAGTCAGATGCGCACCTCACATAAAAATGTAAGTAGTTTTGATGGGGGAGTTTATGCATTGTATTGGTTTTGTTCTTTAAACACAGTGATGTTAATGCACGGTTCCTTTTCGTGCCCCAGTAAAAACATATTTTTTGAATTTGAAAAAAAAAAATCATATTTTATTTTTCCATCAAGAAGGGTTCAGTGAATAAGCAAATCAAACTGGTGGGGTTCAGTACCGCCAACAAGGTTAAGAACCACTGTTATAAGCCCTTTGTCCTTGAAAGCTGTGTTAACGTCATAGAAATGGTAATGTAAATCTTAAACTGTTCCATTTTAACGTAAGTTATGGACTTGGAATGAATCGAAGGTTCTAATTTTATTGAAAAAAAAAAAAACTGAGGAGGAGCTCAGAATTGTTTCCATAATGTGATGTGTCTCCAGCTCTCTCGCACATGTATTATGTTATAAAAAGAAATGTATTTAATCTCTTGGTCATTCCAATGTCGTCTACTTGCTGCTCAAGTAAGTCATGTTTCACAACAGACAGAGCAAATGGGCATCTCAGATCTGCTCCACAGTATGTTTTGCGCTATGTCCCAGTGGTTGGAAACAGAGTGACTAACTCTATTTATCGTGCACTTTGCATAAATTAATTGCAGGAACAGTCCTCGTGCAGTGCTCATGTGCAAACCCATGCTGGATAATCTGCGATTGTACTGTATACAGTGATACCTCAGCTCACGAACATAATTGGTTCCCAGAAAGTGTGTAAGGCGAAAAGTTCGTCTTCCGAACATTTATTTCCCATAAGAAACCATTAAAATGAGAATAATCCGTTCCCAGGTCCCCATAAAACATAATTTTCTACTAAATAAGCCTTAAAACTACACAAAAATATACCTTATTTTATGTATAATAAATGTGCTATTGTATTGTAATTAAAGAAATAAACTGTACTGTATAATAAAGTGGTTTTATTTACCTTTGTGATGGTAGTTGATGGCTTGATGGAATGGAGTGGGAGGAGGAGGGAGGGAGGGACGTACTGTTTGGAAGGAGTGTTTGGAAACGCCTACTGTTTGGAAACACCCTTAGCCACACACGCACCCTTAATAGCTTCCTTGTTCTTAAGGATGGGAGCAATGGTAGACTTAGCGTACTGGTACTGGGACGCTGAGTCACACAAACGCACATCTCGTTCGTGTTTTTCAATGATCTCCGCCTGTGGTGGGGTCTTTTTCGGTCCCATAATAGCAAAAGTACTCAATATGGTCCAAAATGTCTATCAAACACAAACCACTTCCGCACTCAAAGAAAGGGGGTGACGAACTGTGACGCCGTGAGCGTGCGTCAGCTTCTCGTGGCCTCCACCGTGGCGCTGTTCGACCGCGTGGTTTGATTCGTCCGCCGAAAACTAGTTCGACTTTAGAAACGACTTTTCTCAATTTCAATGATTTGTTAATTTTTTTAAATGTTTATGATTTATAATATTTCACCTTGAAAAAGAATTATGAAAAATGTCAGAATTGGATGATGACATTCAGTTGTTTTGAATCTGTATGTGCTGGACATTGTGGTGCAGTTTCTTTGTTTTAAAAACGGAGAGGGAGATGGTATGCTGAATTTTCTTGCTGTATTGTAAAAAGACAGGTTAATATTTTTCAAAGCTTGCTGGGAGCTAAGAGCTCTGTTAAAACCACTGGCACATTTGCGTTTCCCAGTTGATGATACTGCTGTCTTCTGATTTGGCTCACTTTGAGACAAATACCTTTGGTTGTGCCTCAAGGCTTTAACCCTAGCTGTGCCCCATACTGAACACTGAAATGCCAGCCATTTTTCTGCAGAACCAACATGTATTTTGTATATTGGTTTTAGATGCCTAAATATTAGATTTACATGAGTAAACTATGTGTTATTGAAGGCTTTTGTATTGTCCTTTTCAAAAACTTGGGGTTTTTTTTTCGGGTAAAAAGGGCAACTTCTGGTCACATGACCAGAAATCCAGGATGGCCACCATGCTATGGATCACTCAAACTTACCTAACCAGGTGACTGTAGTATTATTCATTATTTTTGATAATGATTTTGTGGTAGCAGGATTGTTTCTCAATGTAAGACGACCTGAAAAAGGAATAAAAGAATTGAAATATGTCTATTTGGCACTTAGTTAGGTCCAAATGAGTTGACATGTATCCACCGATAGAAAAAATTTTTACTTTTGCCAAATTTAGATACTGGTATAATTTTATACAGAATTAGGCAATATTTCAAAGAATAAAACTTTGAACAGTACAGTGGAGTCTTGGTACTCGAACTTAATCTGTTCCGGACGGCTTTTCGGATTCCAAATCCGCTTTTCCCATTACAAATAATGTAAATGGTCTTAATCCGTTCTGTCGTCTTTGGAACAAAAGTTAACAGTACCATAACTCACATTTCATACAAAATTGGTGTACTTTTATCATTTTTAAAGGGTTTATGGGGTAGTCTTGGGAGCCTTGGAACAAATCGGGCGTTTTACATGTAAAATGCGCCAATACTTACGAAACTCCCACGTTACAAAATAGGCGCTGGAACGCATTAATTTTGTAAGTCGGGGGCTGACTGTATTTCATACATATTGCAGACAAAATTGGTGTACTTTTATAATTTTTAAAGGGTTTATGGGGTAGTCTTGGGAGCCTTGGAATGAATTACGCGTTTTACATGTACCATGCACCTCTACTTTCGAAACCTCCAGGCTACGAAAGAGGCTCTGGAACGGATTCATTTCGTAAGTAGAGGGCCGACTGTATGTGGGTGTGTGTGTGTGTGTATATGTGTATGTATGTATATGTGTATATATATATATATATATAGTATAGTGATCCCTTCATGTAAACCTTGTACAATCTTAGAAAAGTCATGCAAAAAATGATTTTAAGACTAGTTATCACATGCAAGAAGGTCCTGGGCTCAATGAGGGCATTTCTGTATGGACTTGGTATGTACTCTTCGTTTGTGTGAGTTTCCTATGGGTGCTCTGATTTCCTCCCACAGTACAAGACATACACACTGTATTAATTGGGTGTTTCAGGTTTTTTCAAGATGTGAGTGTGAATGTTTGTGCTTGTGTTGATTGTGCATTCACCCTTAATAGCCAACCAAATGTGATGAAGCTCTCAAACAGGAAATGGGCCCTCTCGGCAGCCTTTCTGAAAATGATTTTAGAAAAAACAGTCCCAGTTTACCCCTTAGATCACGATCATAAGAAATAAAATATGGCTTTTTTCATTACTGTTAATATGTTCTGTAATCTTGATTATTGTTGTCATGCCTTTTCAGATGCTGTAAGCTGTTTGCCATTGCCTTTTTTACAACTTCCTGTTTAGATGCAGACTAATGAGCAGATCTAATCTGATGCAGGTGATAGTTTTGGGATTGGAAATTTTACAGGGTGATTCCATGACCCCCCCCCCCAGAATTGAGTGATTCCATAATTTATTCCCCCGTGTGGTCTAAAAAAAAGTAACTGTTACTGAATACTACCCCCCCCCTGATTTCTTTGTGTTTCTTAAAGCCAGAAAGTTGCCATTTGAAATGACTATAGTTTTATATCTACGTTTTTTTCTGCAAAATTAAACATCTGAATGAACATCCTCCGAGACTGGTGATGCCATATTTTTTGCCAGGGGTTGTACAGTCATATCAGGCAACTGTGATCTGTATAAATACGTTTTGACATGAATGTTCCTCTTTGTAAGGGGAGCAGTTATTCCCTCTATATTTAGCGGTACAGTACTATAATAAAGTGTGGCCGGTGGTGTAGTGGTTAGGGTGCTGCGCTCATGATCAGGAGGTTAATGACTCAAAGAATACCACTAATAAGAGATTGGCTTCACCAGAAGCAAGCTTCAAGTTTTTGAATGGCACAGTCACAGCCCAGACCTGAATCCAATGGGAAATGTGTTGGGGTTTCTCTTTGGGTCTCCCCTGATTAAGTAGAAATGTACAATGTGTTGGAGTGTATTCAAGGGACTACAGTTCAGGCATTGGTGGACTCTGGATATAATCAAACCCAAGTATATTATAGTTTGACTTGTGTATAAACTGGCCATGGAGTCATGAAGTGTGTTAACAGGGATGTTCATGAATATTTGCTGGTGCTTGTTACTGTCCAATCTGGGGCACAGAAACACTGATGGGAGGGTTAGTCCGCCTTTCACCCAGACTATGAGTTTAATGATGAATGAGTGAGCTTCCTTCGTCAATTCCGCTTATTTATATGCGGAATCAGGAGCAAATCCTTTGATCTTTGCCGATTTTTCCTCGTTGAAACGTGGTTATGCCGGGTATTCCTTAGTCATTCCGTGATGAACGTGAACGTTCCGCCTTCATTCCGCCTGTTCCGCAATCATTCCATAGCTCTTCTAAAATGGACTAGTGCCGTAGTTGTTCAAGTGTTCCGTGCTTTCCGTGAATTATCCAAAGGTTTTCCTTTGCAATCTGCACTGGTTCCGAAGATCATCCGAGCGCTTTTACGCATGTGTTTCGACATTGTACCGTTGTCTTTCCGTGTTTTTTCCGCACATTCCGTGAACGTTCCGAAGGTGTTCCGAGGGCACAATTTTCCATAGGTTTTTGCCCATTTTCCATGTAAAAATGCCGAAGCGCCTCTGTAGAGTGTGTTCCGCGCCTTTCCGCCACAATCATTACATTCCGCGCTCCAGTGAAATAGGGGTATCACACACCTGACAGTTCCAGACCAGCAAACTGGCTTAACTTTTATTTTTATAGAAGTGGTTACACTTGCTGATGATCAGTTAATCAAGTGCATTCGATCGATTCGATACATGACTGATGATTACTTTCTTAACTGTTATGGCACGCAAGGCTGAATTTAGTTTTTCACATATGGCTTGATGATTTTTAAGAAAATGTCTTGATAAGTAAAACCATAGACCTGAAAGAGGGCGTATTCTCTTTTTCATGGGATTGAAGAATCCATGAGAATTATTGTAGAGCGCAGCCAGTACTACATTCCTGTAACTTCTGTGATGTCGCCGTTGGCTTTTTGTCAGTCTCCCAGTCCAGTTTTCTTTTTGCCATCAATTTTGGAAGGACATACAATTCTTTTTTTTTTTTTTTTTTTTTTTTTAAATGTCACTTTTATGCCATATTTTCTACACTATTGATGACTCATCGTGTTTCATATACTTATTTTGTACTCTTCCCCATAGTTATATTTTTTAACAGTTTAATGTCTTTGTAAGTGGCTTTTGCTATGATTTGTGAGACTGTGGCAGCATAGTGAATTAATGTTGGTATTTTGGCTTTATTTTAGGACTGTTCCAGTCATCACTTTGTGTTCTGATTTACTTTAATGTTGACTATAAATTGAATATAAAGGCTTTTTCATACCGCTTATTGAGTACACAGTGATGTGTTCAAGTAAAAAAAAAAATGAAAACATTTATAATGAAGTCCTGGTGATTAACAATTATCAAGTGGATTTGCTGAGTAATCCCTGAGTCTCAGTGAATCTTGATATTGGAAGGCTGTATTTATGTAAAAAAAAAAAAAAAAAAAAAAAAAAGATTCATAACCTCCCAATGTTCCCATGATAGCTTTAGATTCTTTTTCTTGGCTGATCGGATTTGAAATCCCTGTAGTGTTCTGCTGTAGTGGCCTACTGACAATTTTGATATTTTGTGCTCACTGAGGTGCTTTTCTGCCTATCCTGCTTATAACCAACGATTTGAACAAATCTTTCCGCTTTCCTCTGTATTACTCGATCCTATTTGGAACAAATAGCCCATACATTGGTTAAAGTCTCAGAGGTCAGACTTCTTCCAAGCCCAAGTATGATAGGAGCATTAATTGAAGCTACTCATTTGAAAAACGAGTCCATAAGAATAAGAATTTGTTTATTTGATGGCCCAGATCTATAGCAAATTATCTTTAAATGAATGAGACATTTCCTTAATTTTAGGCATCCGCTCTATTGAAATTAGTGAAAATGTTTAAGGTGTTATCTTTTTAACAGCAAAGCAACTGTAAGCTTGGATGTGCTCGCAGAGATTATGAACATTTATTTGACCCTCTGTCATATTCATATGTTGTTTTAAATCACAACTGTTTTTATGAGATACATTATAATAGATCCTCTTTCATGTGCTCTTTTATCCAGGAGGAAGTTAATTCTGCTACTTATGGTCTTGTGTTTGATCTTAGTTGGTAGTCTTAAAGTGCATATCTTCAATGCTGATCCAAAACCTCTCAGGATTCTTGTAGATCCCCAACACAGAAAGGTAATGTTTACCATTTCTTTCTTTTTGATTCACAGATTGTTGTTTAAATAAAAAAATTAAACAGAGGCTTAAAGTAAAAATGATAATGTCACCGTTTATTTCAAATATATACAGAGGTATGTAAAAAAAAAAAAAGTACTCTGTACGCTTGGGAAAATGTTGAACCTCCCCTAATAATTTGCCTAATTTGCCTTTTGCAAATTTCTGTGTTTTAAGCAAATGTCCCCTGTTCTGAGCAAGGCAATGAAAACAGGCTTCTAATTGGCTTCTTCACCTCCACTTATTTGTGTATAGAGTGGGTACAGACACTCCCCGCTTTACGTTTATTCGTTTTACGTATTTTTCGATTTTACGTTTTTTAAATAAGTCAAATTTTGAGTTTAGCATGCCATCTGTGGTACAAGTTCACCACGTGTTACCCTTAAGACGTCGTCTCTGTGATCTTTGTGGTTACACGTATTTGTAACGCTACGCTTCTGACCAACCATATTTGCTTAGGCCTACTAGTGATCGTGGTAATCAGAAAAAGCGGAAAGCCATCTCTTTAGAAACGTAGATGGCTATTATCAAGAAAATTGATGCTGGTGAAAAACATGTGAATGTTGCACTTATCTTCCAAATGGCTACGTCGACCATCGAAACCATTTACAAGCAGAAAGATCGCATCACAGAGCATGTTAACGGTTATATTTGATACTGTATTTGATACTTGATTAGTGAATCTGATTAAAATGTATCTATTTGAAATTAATGTTGATATTATTTGATATATTTGATATTATTTTACAATGTTATGTTTATAATTGTTTTAGGGGTGTTTTATGAGATACCGTAATGGTATTTATGGATGTATAGTGCAGTATGAACGTCACATTACTCTTTAAGACTTAAAGCAAGGTGATCTCACCAAGATGGCTCCACTTCAGAATTGAAACAGTAATGTCCAATCTAGGTTTTTTTTTCTTTCTTTTCTTTTGATCAGTGATTGGTGGAAACATGTGGAAGGTGTGGCTATTGTTTGCTTGAAGTGAAAACCTACACCCATACCGGCCCGTTGCGGATAAGATTTCCCACCCCTTTCCACCCCCGGTCTAAACTCAAAATTTGACTTTTTTTTTTTTTTTTTGTAAACAAAAAAATGTAAAACGAATGAATGTAAGTCGGGGAGCGTCTGTATTTTGGAATATTTAATTGTTATAAGCATTTATAGCATTGAATATGTATTTATTGATATTATATACATGTACGTATACGTCAGTTGGGGGGGTGGGGTTGATCTAACTTCGCGGAATTTGGTGGTCATGGGGGTAGCATGGTCCCAATTAACCGCGGAAAGTGAGGGATCCCTGTAGATTTATTTTTTGCTCTGCAGCCACACAGATTTTCTGGCTGAGCTTACTTGAAGTAACTTACAACAGTCAGGTGTAGGATATAGTAGCAATAGTTTGGAAAAAAAATAGTAAATGATATAAACCTCGGAATTTCTGACAGGGTTAAGAGATCCCTCCCCCTCCTCTAAATATTCAATCGGGTGAAAGTTATCACTTTCTCTTCTGCACACCACATTAACCGATATCCATTTGTTAACATTGCAATCATTTTGATTAGTTCAGAATAAAAGCAACTATTCCTGAAGTAAAGTGGTACCTCACTTTATGAAATTAATCTGTTCCAGAGGTGGTTTCGTAACCTTGTAAAACACGTGATTCGTTCCAAGGCCCCCAATACTACCTCCCCCTTAAACCCTTTAAAAATTATAAAAGTATACCTTTCAAAGGCCTCCTTCTGCTTAAATATCGTACCGATGGAAGATAGGTTTGGCCATATTCCTTTGCAATAACATTCAACTACATGCCACGAGCCCGCTTCTTCTTTTCCCTTTCACCGGGAATCACACGTGTGTGTGTGTGTGTGCGCGCATGTGTTGACCATGTCTTCTTAGCAGAGTTATTATCTTACAAATATTTATGCAAGTTTAAAAGCCTGAGTCAAAAAAGAAAGTTGCAATGAGCACACTTGAAAAACTCACAAAACAAAAGTAACTCTGTCCTTTACACGAAAAGCATCATGGGTATTATGGAGATACAGCTCCATAATAGCCAGTGGGAGGGAGCTGGGGAGTTGCGTCATCCCTCCTAGCCAATCTGAGGCTAGCGGGGCGGGATGTTGGGAGAGAGCCAATGGGAGAGCAACTTGTGCATTGTTTGAATTTTTGAGATGTTGCTTTCGTAAAGTGAAGTTGTTTTGTATCCAGAGACAGAAATTTTAGGAAAATGCGTTTCGTAACCTGATTTTTAACTTGTATGTCAGTACAAAAGCCTTTTAGTTTTCCAGCACAAAATTCATTACATATTACATAAGAGACCACGCTTCAGGCAAACATAAGGAAAGCTGTTGAGATTTATATGCAAATAAAGAACAAGTGTGATGGACAAAATCTCCAGGAGAACTCTATTCTTCAGGATACTCAGTAAAACTTATGGATCGTTACCTTATAAACCTGAACAAACTCTAGGTGGGATATTGTATTTACTTTGTTTCATCTGTTATTGTGCTTTTTATGGCTGTTTTAAATGCATAATCATTTAATTATTTATATGTGAGTGTAAGACATACATTTGTATAAACCAAGTGTGCTCTTTTTTTTTTTTTTTTTTTTTTTTTTAGCGTGTCCATTCCTATGTGAGAAGTGTATTATCCCAAGAATGCACACCATCTTTTACAAGAAAGAGGATTGAGAGGAAGTACTTTAATTCCGTGCCTATTGCTGAGCCCTTCTTGCACAAAAACAGCAACTTAACGTCACATATATTTGAGTTTCCACCACCGTTTGGATTTCAGAACCTACAACACAAGCTAAAGGGTGTTCTAGACCTCTTACCAGTTGCCTTATCAGAGAATACGGAACGACATGGTTGCCGCAGATGTGTTGTAATTGGTAATGGAGGCATACTTCGAGGACTGGAGCTTGGGCCTCTCCTGAACCAGTTTGATGTGATTTTAAGGTATGCCAAACTAGTTTGATTTATAAATAAGTGTATTTTCTTGTCTTGATTTGTCTTGGTGTAATATAGAATAGTATGGTGATCTAGACAAGGTCTCATCTAGATCAGGTCCATTCCAGCTTAGAAATTGTTGCAGATCTCTTAAAAATCAACAAAATAGAAATATTTTAAATAGAAATGTTAAAGCCAGCTCATTTCTTGCTGCATGATGAGCAAGCGACACATAGAAGTTGAGCTTTTCACAATTGACGAGCAAACCTGCACCCAGATTGGCCCTTTGTAGGCGAGATTGAATACTCCTGTTCTAATACATAAAGCTTTACAATTAAATATCGGCTTCATGTTTATCTTTCTTTACCCTGTGTACTTTTATATGATCCTAATTACAGGACAATAGTAAAGTTTCTGTAACCGAGGGCAGTGATGGTCCAGTGGACAGGGCGCAGAATCGCTGACCCAAAGGTTGGGGGTTTGAGTCCCCATAGGGTTGTCACCCCCCCCCCCCCCAGTGCAGCTAACTGGGTTATCAAAGGCGGGCCATGTCTCTCACTGTCTATGGTGTGAGGCATGTAAAAGAACCATTGCTGACTTTCGGAAAGAGTAGCTGCAAAGCCGTCAACGTGTTTCTGTCCCTTGCTAAAAGCGGTTGTGACAGGAAGGGCATCCGGTGTAAAAACCCATGCCAAATCAAATGTGTAAATCAGATGATTCGCTGTGGCGACTCTCGAGAATTGGGAAAAAGCAGCAAGAAAACACGTAAAGTTCCTGTAAATGTTTTGTATTTTTATCTGGTTTCGCCCAAATGAGGATGGGTTTCCCTTTTAAGTCTAGTTTCTCTAATGGTTCCTTCCTCATCTGAGGAAATTGTTCCTTGCCACTGTAGAGATATTAAGGCCATACATGTATATATTTTTTTTAACCAAATTTGTTTACAATGTAAAGATACTGTGTTACAATTTCAATTGTTAAAAGTGCTAACTGAGTGCAATTGAATTCAACAAGTATTATGCAAATCTGATTTATTTGTGTGTAATAATCTACTTTCTAATGTCTTGGTGTCCAGGATTAGAAGAACAATTTTTTTGAAAATGCTGATTCAAGCCTGAAATTGATTTTTTTCTCAGATGAAAGGACTTCTAACAGCATTTTCTGAGATGGTATGAGTGGTAGGAATATAAAAAAATTGACATGCATGAATTCATATACAATGGAGCCTCGGAACTCAAACTTAATCTGTTCCAGACAGCTGCTCGGATTCGGATTTGTTCGGATTCCCATTCCGCTTTTCCCGTTACAAATAATGTAAATGGTCTTAATCCGTTCCGTCGTCTTTTGAACAGAAGTTAATGGTACAGTAACTCATACCATAGGCCCAAAAAGTAAGTGAAAAATTATTGAATACTTTTTAACTGCACTGTGGACTTTTATGGTCTTATAAATGAGTTGCGTGAAGTGCTAAACACACCTGATATCATCTTTATAACCTGTGATCACACACGGTATATGGGGTGTGTGTGTGTGAAATGCGCGTTGGAGAGGGGTGTGGCGAAGTGTAAAACAAACAACGCGCAACTCATTTCTAAGAGACCATAACATACAGTGCAGTTAAAGCATAAGAACAATAAAGATAAGAATTTTAACCTTTGTGGTGGTGAGAAGTTGGCATACATAAATGTTGGAGAGGGAGAGAGGTGGAGGTTTCCCTTCCATAATAGAGAGGGACGGAGGAAAGCGGTTTCCATTCAGGTAAATCAGCCAAAGGTGTTTCTTTCTCTTGCTACCGCTTTGCATGGATGACTCTTCTTCAGGATGTTCCTACTTTTCTTGAAGAACATTTCTAACGTGACTTGTTTCTGCCTTCTTTTCAAAACCTTACGAAAGTGCCTCATGACCACATAGTTAAAGGTGTTCACAGCGCTGTTTGTGCTTTAGCTTAGCTTTAGCGTTTTAGCGATTTAGCTTGGCTAACATGCATGCATCCTCTTCAGCTTTGTTTAGGCGGTTAAGCCGATCTGTGGGTTTTCTGTTCGGTACAGTACTCTAAATCGTATTTGTCGCTGGAGGTGGTATATGGTGTTAGTGATTTAGTTAGCTTTAGTGCTTTAGCTTTAGCTTTGGTATTGTATCAACAACTTCCGGACTTCCCCAGGGCAGCTTTATTAGGGTGATACATATAGCACCGGCCTGATGAGCCACTAGGCTTGGGTGTAAAAGCCCAAACAGACCTTACATAGTATCAACAACTTTCGGACTTCCCCAGAACATACATAGTATCAACAACTTCCGGACTTCCAGAAGTTGCACACTTTTCCTCCCTCTTGGTCTTGTTTTTTCTTTCGCATTTCGACTTGTGATTTTTTTAATTCAGTTTCCAGGACGATAAAAGTCACGACATTTTTGGTTTGGATTCCGATTTGTTCGGTCTCTAGAGCATTCGGATTCCGAGGGTCCACTGTATTTGAATAGTAAAAACATTTCATTGCTCGTTAGTTTAGTTAAATCAGGAGCTCAGAGATGGACGGCTTCCTTAGACTAGAGGTCTCTTTTCTTAGGATTGACATAAAATGCATCTTGCCTAAATGGAAGTGTCTTGCTGATGTCAGTATCTTTTTTTTTTTTTTTTGTGATATCTGGCTGAGTCAGGACATCAGAAAAGATGGTAAGTAAGGGTGCTACTAACCCAGTGCTATTAAGCCTCATTTTAGAAGTCAAGTGGTTCACCAGGCTTAAAACTCTGGGGTTCAGCTTTTTAATTACATAAGCACTGCATCCTTGATTCTGACTTTAGTCTAAGTCTAGAAGCAGCACTAGCTTCATGAAGGTGATAGACTTTGGCAAGTGTGTCTGCAGGACACAAATCAACTGAGAACACAGTAGTTAACCCTCTTTCAGCATGTCCAAAAAAAAAAAATTGTGAGGGTAGAAGCCAGTGAAATGCTTAGATTGAAATTGACATTACTCTCACACTTGAATCTCATGTATCAGTCTCAAACATGAATTTCATATATCAGATGAATCTCATGAATATTCAAGGTCGTGAATATTCATATGTCTGTCTGTCTTCCTTGGGAGTCGCCACAGCGAATCATTTTGATTCGCACGTTTAATTTGGCAGAGATTTTTACGTCGGATGCCCTTCCTGTCACAACCCTTTTAGCAAGGGATAGAAACACACTGACGACTTTGCAGCCTACTCTTTACGAAAGTCAGCAATGGTTCTTTTACATGCCTCTCACCATAGACAGTGAGAGACATGGCCCGCCTTTGATAACCCAGTTAGCCGCACTGGGGGGTCGTGAATATTCATATATCATATATATATATATATATATATATATATATATATATATATATATATATATATGCCTAGACAATAAACCATCCTATATAGGATATAAAAATGATTTAGTTCTCATAACTTTCTTTAGAAGAAGCAAAACCGATATACAGTTTACGGGTAATGTGTTATGTTTGGGTAACCCAAAATCCAGCTGAACCTTGGGTACACATGACATTCTTCCACTTTGCTGGTTTTCCCTCCTTGGATTGCCACTGGTAGGTACTTACCACAGCATATTGGGACTACCCAACAAGATGTTTTACCATTTTTGAGACGAAAAGACCCAGTCATTTAGTCGTCACAGTGTGGCTCTTTTTGCTTGTTGACTGTCCTGGCTCCAACACACCAACCTTGAGAACTGCTAGTTTCTGAATATTACGTCCCATTTCTTGGAAAGTGACTCTTTAATGAGATCATCAATGCTGTCGGTGGTCATAATGCGTTTTACGTTTACTGATCTGCAGGTGGATGCTAACATCTGATCCTTGTTCACTCTTTTACAGATTGAACAGTGGACCAGTTCGAGACTTCAGTGAAGATGTGGGAAACCGCACTACAATCAGGATGAGCTACCCAGAAGGCACCCCAAAGATATGGAATGACATGGACCCTCAGCTTCAGTTTGTAGCTGTTATTTATAAAGATGTTGATTTCAACTGGCTTCATGCTATGATCTCAGGAAAATCAGTAGTAAGTAATGCAAGTTTATTTTATAGAAACATTTTTCTTTGCATTGTCTTTCCTGTTACGAGTCCGTCCTGATTGCTCAGACAGGATACGCCCTCAGGTCAGATTCAGGCCATTATATGATTACAAACAAATTCTTTTCCTTCATGTTTCATGTATTTATCTTAATTGATCATTTTAACCAAACAATTATTATTATTAGAAGCAATAGTGTTTTCACCAATCATTTTAACAGCTGGTTAATTTCTTTACTATCGACAAGCAAACCGATCAGTGTCACTAGAGACCCAAACTAAATATGGTGTTACAAAAATCAGATGGCAATTTAAATCCATTGCATTTTATTAAATGAATATCTCCCGAGCCACTTCCTCCAACTCTCCCGGGGGGACACCGAGACGGTCCCAGACAAGCCGAGAGACATAGTCCCTCCAGCGTGTTCTAGGTCGACCCCGGGGTCTCTTCTCGGTTGGACATGCCCGAAACACCACACCAGGGAGGCGTCCGGGGGGCATTCTGACCAGATGCCCGAGCAACCTCAACTGGCCCCTCTCAATGCGGAGGAGCAGCGGATCTACTCCGAGCTCTCCCCGGATGGCGGAGCTTCTCACCTTATCTCTAAGGGAGAACCCCGCCAGCCGGCGAAGGAAGCTCATTTCAGCCGCTTGTAACCGTGATCTTGTTCTTTCGGTCATTACCCAAAGCCCGTGACCATAGGTGAGGGTTGGAACGTAGATCGACTGGTAAATTGAGAGCTTTGCCTTGCGGCTCAGCTCCTGCTTCACCACGACGGACTAGTACAGGCACCGCTTAACAGCAGAGGCTGCAGCGATCCGTCTGTCGATCTCTCGCTCCATCCTTCCCTCACTCGTAAACAAGACCCCAAGATACTTAAACTCCTCCACTTGGGGCAGGACCTCATTCCCGACCCGGAGGGTGCATTCCACCATTGTCCGACTGAGAACCATGGCCTTGGACTTGGAGGTACTGATCTTCATCCCGGCTGCTTCGCACTCGGCTGCTCAGATTTTTTTATAATATAAAATTTTATAACATATTGCAAATGGAAAATATTTATGCTTGAAAATATGTTCTAAACATGTGCCAGTGTTAAGGCCAAGGAATCAAAAGTTAATAAATAAATAAACGTATGTAACACAAGGTCCCAAAATGGCAAAAAAAAAAGAAAGTTTCCATTTCTTAAACATGTCTCACGATCCAAGGTGAGTATATACGCGCACACACAGGTAAACAAGGAGCACACACTCTGAGGACTGGGCTGCCACACTTTGTGGATAGCGGTTTTGGGTTCGGTGAAAGTTGAAAGTTAAGGAAGGTGCTGCTCACTCCCCCTCTCCCTGCTGCCACATAGGGTTTTTTTTTTTTTTTTTTTTCTGATATAGGGATCAAATCGGTTAACCTTTTTTTAACTGTTTTATTTCACTTCACTAATTTTGATCACTTGTCTTCTGCTGCTTGGCCGCATTCCCATCGCTGCTGATCTCTTTCAACTTGATCCACAATAGGCAAAGTCTCTCCATATCATCATTGAGTCCTGATCTTTCCTTAGATAAGACACTGACTCCCTTTGCTAGTTTAACACTCTTCAACATGGCCTTCTGTTTGAGAATTGTACAGGTGGTCGATGCATTACTCCCATACTCCTTACACAGATCGGCCACGCGGACTCCTTTTTCATGGCTATCTATGATTTCAAGCTTCGTTTCAAGAGAAAAAGAGAAATCGATTTTCTCCCCTTAAATACATCAGCCACCTTCTTACAACCCATCTTCGAAACACAATAAAAAATTAGACTAAAACAGTCACAAAATCCAAACCACAGAAAAGAAAAACTTTTGTGCACGTGATTAATGCCGCTTTATAAGTGTGATTGCGCATCCTCTACACTAGGTGGCAGTGGCGCTCTCATTGTGTTTTCTGTTGTGTAGTGAAAAAGCACTGAGCAAACTATATTGCAGTAAACAATATTTATAGCTGAGGGGGCGTCAATTTTTTTTTTTTTCTTCCTATAGGGGGCATAACATTAAAAAAAAACAAAAAACTGAGAAGCACTGCACAAGGCATTTTCGGAGCACAGAGGAATACACGCGGAAGAATACAATGCAAATCAACCCTGAAAAGCGATTTCCCCAGCAGAGCTTGTAGTAAATTTGCTCGTTGGTTGGGGCAGATTTTTGGTGGGATTGAAGCTCGTAAAATTTATTGGGGACACTCGTAAGTCGGGGTACCACTGTATACGGAATTGGGAAAAACTTCTAAACTGTCCTACTGCACATGAACACACATTTTCAATCAGGTGGTTTTTACTTGCATTTTCTGAAGTTGCATTCTGCAAAAATCTGTACAAAATCAGAATAGGCTGTAATACCATCACTTCATATAAGGCAAAGTAATTACAAAAATAACATTATGCAGACATTAAATTAACAAATCAGATGTAAACTAATAAACTTCTGAATAAAAAAAACCACATGTACACCCAATACAAACTTTCATTCACATTTATCAGATGAACATCAACTGATTGATGAATGAATAGTATAACCTGCCATTATTCATCTGCAAATTACTTTCGTATTTACCATCAGATACATGTTAATCATGTGTGACTTCTCACAGTACATTGTCGCCCCTCATGAGGGAGTAACTTTTAATAATATTCATTAATTCATTTTCTCATCCACTTAACCCTAATTCAGGTTTATAATACAAATGGGGTGTTTTAATGTGCAAAGATGTATATGATGTATACAAGCTGGGTTAAAGTATAAACACAGTTCTGTCTATATGTTCTGTGTAGACTTAGCTGCTGTGTTGCTGATCACCGTGTTCCCAGCATAATGGTCGCAATCAAAATTGCTGAAAAGCAGAGGCAGACATCTTCAAATACTGTTTCATTTTTCTTTCAGTCACTTTGGGACAAGCTATTTTTCTGGCAGAAGGTACCTGGTAAAATTCCAGTTGCTTCTTCAAAGTTCCGTATACTGAATCCTGAAATCATCAAGGAAACAGCCTTGGAGCTACTTCAATACCCAAATCCTAGCTGTCGAAAATGGGGCTGGGATCAGGTAAACATGTCTTCTACTTGTTCAGATTAGACCTTATTAAGTATTTATATGTATGAAGGTTGCCGTTAAAAGAACACATGAAGTGCCACGATTTTCTAACCAAATGATACACCTCACATTAATAGTGGCAATATTTAGGCTATTTTCTTTAAATAACCATGATGCCACCACTGTGAACCCCATGCAGAAAATACAAAGATTATCCTGTGATGCATCTGACTTCTGATGTTGGAAATTTACATTTTGATATACGAATAAGGTTCTTTTTTTTTTTTTCTTGTTTGCTGTTTTTTTCTAGAATATTCCAACCCTGGGGGTATCTGCTGTTAACCTAGCAACCTACTTATGTGATGAAGTCAGTCTAGCAGGTTTTGGCTACAACCTGAGCCAGAAGGATGCCCCACTGCATTACTATGACCATCTACCTATGGCTGCTATGCTGAAGCAAGCCATGCACAATGTGGCCCATGAGACAGCTTTTCTCCGTAGACTGATTGAAGCTGGCAGCATTTTGGACCTTACTGGGGGGATATATTGCAGTTTCTGTTAAACCTAAATCCAAATTTTGCAATAATATTGGTATATTTTGAAAGTCCATCACTAAAGATGCAGTATTGTCCTTGTAATTATGCATGCTACATTTTAAAGGTGCATATGGTAATGGTTTAACTATATGCACAAACCAGTGTGAGCCACTCCACCGAAAGTTGGCTCTTAGGCCCAAAAATGAGCTTTTTACACAGTCAGATAGAGGAGGCCCAAAGCTGCAAAATGCAGCAAAAAGTTTGTCAATACCTTGAAAACTGACCGAGCAATGCCATTTCTTATCCGCATTCAACTAAAAATTTCAAAAGACATTTTAGAGAAAAATGAGCACAAAGATTGCCCTTCTTCCAAGATCATTAGTCTTTAGAAACAAAACATTTTTATGCACCTCAGCCGTATAAACTTTTAGAAAACATGTCTAGGAAAAGTTTTAGGAAGAGAGAAGAGAAATCATCCTCATTTTAATCTGATAGATCCTTTTTTAACCCATCAGTCACTGTGGTAACCCCCCAAAATGAACAAAAAAAACCCCCGACTTTTTTTTCTTTTCATTTCTGTTTATTCCAATAAGATCAGTCTGTATCTTTTTGACCATTATATAAAGGTTCAAATGCCTTCAAATGATACTGATTGAAAAAAAAACAACAACTCAGTTTCAAACAATCACACTCAAATTAAGAAAACTATATACAGTAGGCCCTTGTTATTCGCGGGGGTTTGGTTCCGGCCCCTCCCGCAAATGAAAGTAATCCGCGAGTTCTGTACCCAGAAGTAAAACCCCATGTATAATATTACATGCGCGAATGATCAACCAGAAGTAAAATACTATGTATCTATTACATGCACTAAAATATACTTTTAAACACATTCTATAGACAGTGTTGCTCATTAATACAGTATAACTGTAGTAATGATTAAGAAAAACTTATTTTTTTACTGTGATATTTATTAATAATAAAATATAAACATTATGCAGCATATATATATATATATATATATGTATATGTATGTATATGTATGTATATGTATGTATATGTATGTATATGTATGTGTATGTGTATATGTATATGTGTATATGTATATATGTATATATATATGTGTATATATGTAAATATGTGTATATATATATATATTTACATATATATGTAAATATGTATATATTTATTTACATATATATATATTTATTTACATATATATATATATATATATATATATATATATATATATATATATATATATATATAAAGAACACCTTTAAATGTGTTTTCCTTAAGAAATACAGCGCTGTCATTTTCAAAAATTCTCACTACAGAAAGGTATTGTATTAGGCATGAGATGACTGAATTCAGGTATGAAATGCATTCAGTTCGAGCAGCTCAGCCACGCCCCTCAGCCAGAGCGGGTTGAAAACAGAGTTCTAGAGTGAGAAAGTTAGAGGGCGTTACAAAAGAACAAGTAATGTAATAAATTGGATAAACAAAACAAGATGAGAAACATGCTGCACCACAGTACATAAATTCACATACACAAACATTCTAAACATTAACTTAGGTACTGTACTGGAATAATAATTGAAAAAGACTTTAATAGTGGAGTGTTTTACAACAGTTCAGATGATTATTCCTCTTCAGGTACTTTAGGGGAAACTGTCATTTCTTCCGGAGAAAGTCTTATTTCTTCAGAAGAGACAACCAACGTCATTACCTTTTCTGGCGCTTAGCCGACGTTTGAGTGGCATCATAGAGCTTAACTGGGAATTAAAATACACTTAAAAAAAGGCTCATTGACAACTTGTGCGTGAATGATGAAAAAGGGGCGTGACATCATCTCAACCAATCAGCAGGAAGGAGGACAGCCATTTGCTGAATTTGAATGACATGACAGTTGCTTGGCAGTCCGCGAATATGCAAACCGTGAGTGTAAAACCGGGAATAGTCAAGGGCCTACTGTATAAGAAAACTGTATAACAAAACTTTGATCTCTTTATACAAGTAAGCTTCATCAACTCTGCCCTCATCATTATCATCTTAATCTATATCCTGCTTAGCAGAAAGGATCACATCATCTTCACAAACACCACTCATGCACACTTTTATTAACTGATGCCTCCTCTTCATCAAAATCAACACAGCTGGCATCATCATCAGTTTGTTAATCTGTAAAATGAATGAAACATTTAAGTATTTTTCAGGTCTTGACCAATTTTCATTCAAAACTAAACAACCCACGATCCAGCATGTCCAGTCCAGACAAGATTACACACAAATCAAATAATCAAAAAAAAATTCCATAATCAAATTTTGCATGCAGAGAAAAATGCTTACTGGCAAAATAATCTTCACCAAGCATTCCGGCATCTTTAAAGCCCAATTCTCGTGTCAAATTTAACATCTATCCTAATGCTGCTAGACACCACAGATGACATTTCACTCTCCTTTTCAAGAAAATGTGTATTCACAATCTAAAAATAAACTTAATGACTGTTATTGAAGAGAAAGTCAGAGATAAATTCAGCATGCAGTAAACCAGAAGCAGGAAGTAAACCGGAAGTTAACGTGTGACTGGCACTGCGCATGTGCAAGCCCGAGCTGACCAATCAGTGTGCTCATTTCAGCTGTTCCTTAGCAACTAGCCTGCATTGTTTACGAGCATATCGTCTACATAACCTTTATTTTATTCCCCGAAACGGCATTTTAATGTCAAAACAGTATCCAAAATGGAAAGACTACTTCACGGTCGTTCTTCTGGTGTATGGATTATAGTGTGTCTTGTATCAAACTCGGTGAATAATTGCAACAAAAACCAGCAAGTTTGCTACTTTTTTATCTAGATTTATGAAGGTACTCGCCAGAAAAATGGGGGAAAAATACATTTTTATCGAGTTTTATTCGATTTCACATGCGCAAGTGATAGTTGAATACTTGTTTTAATAGCTTATGCAAAAATCCAAATTTCGATTAAAAATGGACCATTTTTACTTTTCTGGCCATTATTTCAAAAGTGGTCTGTGCGACAAGCGCCTGCTTTCGGTGGAGCGCCTCACATATTGTTTAAAATGGCTAACAAGTCCCCTACCCTTGGAGGTCCTTCCAAAGCCCACACCTCCATCACATGAACACACACAAAAGTATGTCATGTAAAATAAGGAAACACTTATTATTTTTATGGGAATAGACAACATACGAACACAAAAATAACATTGGATTCAGACTGATGTCACAGTGACGGCCATATCAACTTTATATTTTATCTAAACACTGGAAAAAACCCAGGAAGCCCTGGATTGGACATGAATTAGATTAGACATTCTAACAGTGCTCATTATAACATAACTCACTGAGTGGTCTATGCCATTCATGTCCATTCTACATCATAACATCGGTTAGTTTATTACAGTATTGACTTTGATTTTTCTGTTTACTGAACAGTTTTGTGTTCGTGTCACATGAAGTCTTGTTTTTGAGCCACAATGAACAGCCCCCTCTCTCCCTCTCTCTAGCTAGGCACATGTAAACACAGCGTACTTGACAAGTTAACATAATCAAAAGCTTTTTAACAATTTATTCTTTTTATTTTCATCAAAACAAATAATGAAAGGTGCAAAATGTAGCAAAACTCTACAGCCTTTCTTTAGCACCCTGAATTAACACAAGTAAACTCGGGGTTGTTTCACAAACAACGCATCTCTTGATCTGAAATGCACACAAACAGACATATGCTTCCAAACAGTTGCTTTAAAATAAATTCAAAACATCGTATTAAAAAGAAGACAAGTAAACAATGAAATAACAGAAACTGTGAAATTACACATGGTTTAAGAGTCAGCACGGTTTATCACTGTCCGGGCCTCTCAGCTCGCCATCATATAAAAGCAATACTAATGTTTATCCTGATTTTTCTTCTTGCTTTATCCAAAAGTATCTGATTTAAATGTGTAGGAACTGAAACAACTGACTGCTTTTACAGGATTTTCAAGCGTCATTATTTATTTCCATCGCAATGTAAATACTATTTATTCCTATACAGCAGTTTGTGTATTACAGCTAAAAAGTGAACCTTTATTTGCTTCTTTAACATTGTATTTTATTTATAGTGTTTACTGATCATGTCTTGATGTTCTATGTGTTATTCTAAGTGTAGGATATTAATTTTATTTACTGTATATTTTTAGTTCAGTTCATTTTCTGTAACCGCTTAATCCTAATTAGGGTCACGGGGGAGGCTGGTGCCCATCCCAGCCAACTCCGGGCGAGGGCAGAGTATACCCTGAACAGCTCGCCAGGCCATCGCAGGGCGGAAACACGCCAACGGCTTTGCAGTCTACTCTTGTCGAAAGTCAGCAATGGTTCTTTTACATGCCTCACACCATAGACAGTGAGATACATGGCCGGCCTTTGATAACCCAGTTAGCTGCACTTGGGGAACAGTAACAACCTTGTGGGGAGTGGGACTTGAACCCTCAAACTTAGGATCAGCGATCCAGCGCCCTGGACCACTAGACCACCACTGTCCCTATATTTTTAGTAATTGTTTTAATTCATATTCTACTTAGATTTTTATATATACTGTGTGTGTGTGTGTGTGTGTGTGTGTGTGCACGTGTATGCATACAAGCCACACCCAGTATGACCACTAACACCTGACTCATGCAATCAAATTGACCAATCACTTAACAGGAGTTCAGAGCTCATAGTTTCATTCTGTTGCAGGTCAGGATCATCGGGAAACGTTCACCTCAGGATCGGGGAAAAAAATTACTTTAACGTTAACTGTAGAATGGTTTTTGGTATAATAAATATTGTTTTATTTACATGCTATCACTGTATTTCATCTTTATTTCGTATACCTGGGAATGGAATGGGAATCTTTAAGATGACATGTTTAGTTAATGCTGGCTGACTTTTTATTTTTAATTTTTTTTTTTTACCCACCACAGTGGTGAAGAATGATTAATTGACTATCCTTCCTGGTATCTTGAACCAGTCTGGACATTTTTTCCATTCACAGAACTGTTTCTTAGTCGATATGTTTTGTATTTCACTCCATTCAGTCTAAACTGTTGTAAAATTTCCAGGAAATCAATCAATTAGCAGTTTCTGAAATTCTCAAAATATCATGTGTCACCAAATACCGTGCCTAATATAAAGTCACAGAGATCAGACATTTTGTCATTTATGATATTTGATAGGAATGTTACCAAAAGCTTTTCACTGTGCTGCTGACACATGATTCGCCGATTAAATAATAGCAGAAACTACTAGACTAGACATGCTTCTATTAAAGTAAAAAAAGGGGGGGCAGCGGTAGCCCGGTGGTAAGGTGCTTGGGTTACTGATCTCAAGGTTGGGGGCTCAAACCCCACCGTTAACGGTTGTCACTGCTGTCCCCCCACCCCTAGTGCAGCTAATTGGGTTATCAAAGGCTGGCCATGTCTCTCACTATCGATAGTGAGAGGCATGTCAGGAATAAGGCTGCATAACCATCAACGTGTTTCTTCCCTGCAATAACCTGGCGAACTGTCCAGGGTGTACTCTGCCATCGCCCAGAGTTGGCTGAGATAGGCACCAGCCTCCCTGTGACGGTTCAGAAAATGAATGGGGGGGACACGTCAACAGCATGGGTGGATTGTGAGTGTACATGCTGGTGTCTTTTATGATTAGTTGGATGAGAAAAGTTGTTAAAGATTACAATTCCAATAACTGATCAAGATAGCATGTTTTCAATAAAACCAATATAGCTACATCAGGGTGTCTGTGTCTGTTCTTTTGATGTAAAAATCTTTATTCTTCTTCTTCTTCTTTTCCTTTCGGCTTTTCCCTTCAGGGGTCGCCACAGCGAATCATCTGCCTCCATCTCACCCTATCCTTTGCATCTTCTTCTCTTACACCAACGACCTTCATGTCCTCCTTTACCACATCCATGAATCGTCTCTTTGGTCTTCCTCTAGGCCTTTTGCCTGGTAGTTCCAGCCTCAGCATCCTATTACCAATATACTCACTATCCCTCCTCTGTACATGTCCAAACCATCTCAATCTAGCCTCTCTGACTTTGTCTCCAAAACGCCTTACATGTGCTGTCCCTCTGACGTGCTCATTCCTAATCCTATCCATCCTCGTTACTCCCAAAGAGAACCTCAACATTTTCATCTCTGCTACCTCCAACTCTGACTCCTGTCTTTTCCCAGGGCCACTGTTTCTAACCCATACAGCATCGTTGGCCTCAACACCGCCTTTGTACACTTTTCCTTTCATTTTTGCCGATACCCTCCTATCACACATCACACCGACACTTTTCTCCAACCATTCCAACCTGCCTGCACACGCTTCTTCACCTCTTTTCACACTTCCATTGCTCTGGATTGTTAAGCTTAAGTACTTAAAATCCTCCACCTTTCTTATCTCTGCTCCCTGTAATCTCACCGCTCCTCTTGGTCCTTGGCATTCATGCACATGTATTCTGTCTTACTGAGGCTAATCTTCATTCCCCTCCTTTCCAGGGCATACCTCCACCTCTCTAGATTTTCCTGCACTTGTTCTCTGCTCACTACAGATTACAATGTCATCTGCAAACATCATAGTCCATGGGGAATCTTGTCTAACCTCGTCTGTCAGCCTGTCCATCACCATAGCGAACAAGAAGGGGCTGAGAACTGACCCTTGATGCAGTCCCACCTCCACCTTGAACTCTTCTGTCACACCGACAGCACACCTCACCACTGTCTTACATCTCTCATACATGTCCTGCACCACTCTAACATACTTCTCTGCCACTCCAGACTTCCTCATGCAATACCACAGTTCTTCTCTCGCACCCTGTCATATGCTTTCTCCAGATCCACAAAGGCACAATGCAGCCCTGCCTGACCTTCTCTGTACTTCTCCATTAACATCCTCAAGGCAAACACTGCATCTGTGGTGCTCTTTCTGGGCATGAAACCAAACTGTTGTTCTACAAATGCTGACTTCTGCCCTTAGACTAGCTGCCACTATTCTTTCCCATAACTTCATCAGATGGCTCATCAACTTTATCCCTCTGTAGTTGCCGTAACTCTGCACGCCTCCCTTGTTCTAAAAATGGGCACCAGCACACTTCTCCTCCATTCCTCTGGCATCCTCTCACTCTCTAAGACCTTATTAAATGTTCTTGTCAGAAAATCTACTGCTACTCTCTCCTAGACACTTCCATACCCTCCACCGGTATGTCATCAGGACCAACTGCCTTTCCATTCTTCATCCTCTTCAATGCCCTCCTCACTTCACCCTTACTAATCTTTGCTACTTCCTGGTCCTCAACAGTCACCTCTTCTACTCTTTTTCTCTCTCATTTTCCTCATTCATCAGCTCTCAAAGTACTCTTTCCATCTTGCCAGCACACTTCTGTCATCAGTCAATACAGTTCCCTCTCTGTCCTTTATCAATCTAACTTGCTGCACGCCCTTCCCATCTCTATTTCTCTGCTGTGCCAACCTGTATAAATCATTTTCTCCTCCTTACTTTCCAACCGAGCATACAAGTCATCAAACGCTCTGTTTGGCCTTTTGACACTGCTACCTTTGCCTTACGCTGTGTCTCCCTGTACTCCAGTTTACTCTCTTCGGTTTTGTCAATGTCCCACTTCTTCTTAGCTAATCTCTTCCTTTGTACACACTCCTGCACTTCCTCATTCCACCACCAAGTCTCCTTATCTACTTTCCTTCCAGATGACACACCAAGTATTCTCCTACCTGTCTCCCTGATCACATTCGCTGTAGTTGTCCAGTCATCTGGAAGCACTTCCTGACCACCCAAAGCCTGTTTCAACTCCTCCTTGAAGACAACCCGACACTCTTCCTTTTCAACTTCCACCACTTTGTCTTCTGCTCTGCCTTTGCCTTCTTCACCTTCCTCACCATCAGCATCATCCTGCACACCACCATCCTATGCTGTTTGGCAACACTCTCACCCGCTACTACTTTGCAGTCACTGACTTCCTTTAAATTACATCGCCTGCACAAGATGTAGTCTACCTGTGTGCTCCTACCTCCACTTTTATAAGTCACCCTATGCTCCTCTCTCTTCTGGAAGAAAGTATTCACCACAGCCATTTCCATCATTTTTGCAAAATCTACCAACATCTGTCCTTCTGCGCTCCTGTCCTGATACCAAACCTACCCATCACTTCCTCGTCCCCTCTGTTTCCTGCACCAACATGCCCATTGAAGTCTGGCCCCAATGACCACTCTTTCACCTCTGGGGTACTCTGCATCACTTCATCTAACTCCCTCCAGAATCTCTCCTTCTCTCTCGCCACATCCTGTCTGTGGGGCATAAGCACTAACAACATTGACCATCACACCTTTAATTTCTAACTTGAGACTCATCACCTGTCTGACACTCTTTTCACTTCTAGAACATTCCTGGCAAACTCCTCCTTCAAGATGACTCGACCCATTTCTCTTCCCATCCACACCGTGATAAAACAGCTTAAACCCTGCTCCTATGCTTCTAGCCTTGCGACCTTTCCACCTGGTCTCCTGAACACACAGTATGTCCACCTTCCTCCTCTGCATCATGTCAGCCAGCTCTCTACCTTTTCCTGTCATAGTTCCAATATTCAAAGTCCCTACTTTCAGTCCTAGACTCATGCCTTTCCTCTTCTCTCTCTGGCAACGGACACGCCTCCCGCCTCCTTCTTCGGGACGCCTTCACCAACAGTAGTCCAATTTCCATCAGCACCCTGTTGGTTGACGGCACTGATGGCGGTCGCTGTGTTAACCCGGCCTCGACCGATCCGGCATGTCTTTTCTTGTGATTCGCATAGTTTATTTGGCATTTGTTTTACGCCGGATGCCCTTCCTGACGCAACCCTCTGCATTTATCCGGGCTTGGGACCGGCGTGAGGGAGAGACACTGGTTTGTGCCCCCCCCTCACGGCTGCATTATGATACTCCAATATTAACTCCTGAGCTTTTTTAATATTTTGGCGTCAAATATCTCCTGCTTGTCTTTTTCTTTACTTTCTGATCATTCTAGCTGTACCTTCGTCCAACCTTCCAATCATTTCTTCTTTAGTTCAGCAAATCGCTTAAGTTTTTTTATTGGGTTCATGGGGTTGCTGGAGCCTATCTCAGCCAACTCTGCGCCAAGGTAGGATATATTCTGAACACATCTCCAATCCATTGCAGGACCATCTCGCAACCATTCACACTCACACCTTGGTACAATTTGGTTATTCAGGGTTATCATGCCTTCACCTAGAGAGGATTGAGAGACTCCAGCCTCCCTGCGAATCAGGTTGTACAGTGGTTCTAATCAAGTGCAGTCCACAGGGTATAAGGATGGTTTTGCAAAGTGGAGTGATAGCCTTCCTTATTCAAGATCCCCTTTTACCCTGTACAACTGTTCCACTATACCGACATCAAAATGCCCACAGACTCAAGGTTTCCCCCACCATGTTTAACATCCAGCAACTTTTCCTTTATTCTACAACCTTACAAATGTGCTTCTGTGACCCAAACAACCGAAACTTGGATTCATCTATCTATCCCATCGCTCTCTGTCCAAAGTGTTCTGTTGTTCGTCCTAATCTTTTCCTTTTACTAATCAGTAAAGAGACAGTCAGTTATTTCTTTTTTTGGCAACTCCAGGAGTCACCTCTTCACTGATGAAGTTGAAACTGATGTTTTGCAGATACTATTTAAGGAAGCGGTCACTTGAGGACCTGTCAAGGCATCCGTTTCTCAGATTAGAGACTCTAATGTGCTTGTCCTCTTGTTCAGCTGTGTACCACGATCTCAGACTTTTTTCTTTCTGTACTAGGATGGAGCTGGTTTGTGCTGTTCTGTGAAGAGAGTAGTGCACACCGCTCCAAGAGATCTTCAGTGTCTCGTATGGAATAACCTTCATTTCTCAGAACAAATATAAACTGTTGAATTTCAGAGAAAGGTTGTTATTCTAACCATTTTGTGTCTATCATCAATCACACGAATTCTGATTCTTCAGACATTAAACTTCCATAACGAGGGCAATTGTATTGCTTCTTTAACCAGAACTGGTTTCATCTGTGCTGTTATAATTACAAAGGGTTTGAAGCTTCACAGGTTCTAACATGAAAAACTTGGATTAGTGAACGCAATGTACCAGTGGAACACAAGTATGACAGTAGCTGAAAATGGGCCTCAGTACACCTATAGATATTCCAGTAAAAATCCAGATGTTTCCACCAATAATAGTCATGTCATATACAGAAAGGTTTCAAGGCTGTATATTTTTTTAATCAATTTTATCTTGTTTAATGAAGGAAGTGCTTTCTTTCAAAAGCAAGAACATTCCCAAGTCTCCTCACTGTTGAACAGTAGTGTGTATATCCCTGGATGTATCGACATATTAATATGGAGTGTGAAAAGTTTACCCATTTTAATGATGATTCCAGGTCATATTTGGCCAAAACCTCACATGATGCATGTAGTTTATCACGTTTACGCTTGTTTTGTGATTTATTTTATTAGTTTTCATATAAATTTTTTTACAGATGTGTAATCTAATTTGTTATGCCGCTTGGCTTTTCCTGATTTGCTGAGAGAATCATTATCGTTATCACGCCTGTAAACTTGGCTCTGTGTGCTGTGTTATGGGCATGTAAATAAATGTGTAAATGTAAATATAAATGTGACTGGATAAACGTTGTATATAATTATATTCAGTTAGTGTGCTGTAAATAGTGACACATGGTATTACTCAGGTGTTTTTCGGTCACTGTTGTTTTTTTTTGCCTGCGTGGTCGACCAGCATGTTAGAGAAACTTTGAAATGGACCTAGTTTCGCATGCGCCCTGGTGATGGGTCAGGTGATTTAGAACATTCCGGAATGGAACTTTCCCGAACTTTAGGGAATCTATATTAAGGACCTGTTGCCGACTGGCTCACGGCGGATCATCTAGGGAGAATCATCCAAGGCAGATCATGGAACGCGCTTCACCCAAGTTTCGTCGTTTAAGACTTCATCACCCAAGTCCATCATCCACGTTCATCCACAGCCAATGCGAGGATTTTCATCATTTGTTTATTTCGATACATGGGATTCCAAAGCCGCTTCTAAATTTGCCATGCTGCAGCTTCTTGGTGACTATCGTTGTTTTGGGACCCTTGTTCAATTTGTATTTTGTTTAGTTCTAAGCTGTGTTATTATTTTGCCTTACTTTGTTGATATTATTAAGTTGTATCTGGTTTATTTCGTGGTTTGTCGTGCTTTGCTGGTTTCACAGGGCAATTTCCATCTTCTAAATGCCATACGTAACAGAAGTCAGCTGTTAATGTATGTGATATGTTATATACACTGTAAAAGGACGAGCGCATTCAAATGCACCACCATTTCATGGAAAGTAATAATGGGGGGTGATATTTGGATTTCAAACCCATATTCCAAAAGCAACCCAGATTCCAAAAGGTTGGGAAGTTTCAAATCGCATGAGCACAATTCAAAACAGAACATATACAACACATGTTTAAACTGAGAAATTCTACAATTGTATGTACACAGTGAGCTCATTTTAAATTTGTTGTCTGCTACAGATCCTAAAATATTTTAGACAGGGGCAATAAGTGGCTGAAAAAAGCAAGAAAGTTTATAAAGGTTCAAGGAAAATATCTAGCAACTAAGTGAATTGATGACAAATTTGTAACATGATTAGCGATAAAAGGGATCTGGTACAGGGGCAGTCGTTCAGAAGTAAAGATGGACTGAAGTGCCAATCTGTGAAACAGTGCATAAAAATATTGTGGGATACTGTACTTTAAAAACAATGTTCCTCAATGGCACATTGGCGTTGCAAATTTGGCAAAAAAAAAAAAAAAAATTCTGCACGTTTCACCATCTACTGTGCATAACATTAAAAGATTCAGCAAAATTGGTGATGTCTCTGTGTGTAAGGGACAAGGCTAAGGCCTTTATTGGATGCCCTTGGTCTTCAAGCCCTAAGACACTGCATTACTCATTGGCATGATTGTATCAACGATATCACTAAATGGGCCCAGAAATGATTCCAGAAACCAGTGTTGGTAAAATCTACAGATGTCCACTAAAGCGCTATCATGCAAAAAATGGAAGTCAAATTTGGACATAGTCCAGAAGTGCCATCATGTTGTGTGGGCCAAACCTCATTTGAAATGGACTGTTTCAAACTGGGAAAGTGTTCCATGTCAGATGAGTCCAAATTTGACATTATTGTTGGTAAACATGGACACCGTGTCCTCCAGAATAAAGAGGGAAGAAATCTTCCAGCGTATTATTAGCATTCAGTTCAAAAGCCAGCAGCATTTCTGATGGTATGGGAAGCTTACATGTTTTGGAAGGAACTATGAAACCTGAAAGGTATGGACATAAACAACACATGTTTCCCTCCCTACATCTTTTTGTAAAGTCATAGCGATAAAAGGGAGGTTTGATATTGGTCTACAGTTAGACAGCTGATATGGGTCAAAGATCAGTTTTTTTATTATTATTTTTTTATTATTATCAGAGATCTTATCCAGAGCAACTTACTGAAGTGTTTAAGTCATCAGTGAATAGATTCTAATGCTGGTTCATTAGGACACAAAGTATATCATCAGTCAAAACTCAGCTGGTGTGTCACTACAAATACAAAATACAGTACTGCACAGTACTGTATTATTTTTGAGCGACGTTCTGCTCTACACTCCATACCGGCGGGTGGCGCTAACGCACCAAATCTCCAAGAAACAACGACATCTCGAAGAAACAAAACCATAGTTGACACTTGAACAAGAAAGACAAACGAGAGTTATCTGTCATTAATGTAAGTATATGACATATTTTCACCCCCTTAATAATGTACATTGAGCTTGTTTGCTTAACTGATTAAGGCCCAAGTACTTTTAATGGAGATTATTTTTATGTTATGTTTTATATAACCCAGTTACATGAATGTCAAGCAAGGTCTTCTGGATTACTGCGTTTACAAGTCTGCTTTCGATAAAGAACACTTTACTTCTTTAATACAGTGAATTAAACGTTGCTCTGAATCCATACTCGGTAATAAGCTGTAAATAATAAAGCAATGGTAGTTGATTATTTTATGAACTGGTTAGTTGAGTGTAAAGTTCGTGTTATTAACTCGGATTTAATTTTTTTTAATGCTATAGTCCTTAGTAATTTACCGCATGATTCCAGAATATGGATCCTTTATGGAGTATGTTCGATACAGGACGATTATTTATTCTATAAACGTTTTGTTTTATAATGGTACATTGGAAATGCCTGCTTGCTAAAGGAGATGTGTAGCCGCCATTTTGTTTGATCCGGGTATTAGAGATCAAATGATGACGTTTTTAAAACTTTATTCACCGCTCGCAGATTCGACTTTTTCTGATACTAGCAGTGTATGAAATATTGTCTACAGGTTCTGCCTGCTTTAAATAAAAGTTTTGGTCTGTCTGAATAGTTTTTAGATGAAAATAGTTTCTAAATTACTGTCTGTGAATAAATATTTTGGACAAAATTAAATGAATCAGGAGAACAAGTTGATGTCAGGTTTGAACTGGATTTTTTTTCAATGATCTTTCTACTTTCTACTGTTCCATATTATTCTGTAATTTTCCTCAGAATGATTTGTTTTGGGTTTCTGTAGTAGTAATACAGAAAGTTTCCATACCAACATATTAAAACACCACCCTAATTTTATAATCTTTTCCACCTATAAAATCACACATAATCTGCACAATTCAGTTTATAAACAGCCGGAAGCCTTTAAACTGCACCAACACAGGAAGTTACAAATACCCATGCGAAGTCAATAAACATCAACAAAATCTTCTTCTTCTTTTCCTTTCATCTGTTCCCTCCAGGGGTCGCCACAACGAATCATCTGCCTCCATCTCACCCTATCCTCTGCATCTTCTTCTCTTACACCAACTGCCTTCATGCCCTCCTTCATCACATCCATGAATTGTTTCTTTGGTCTTCCTCTAGTCCTTCTGCCTCATAGTTGCAACCTCAGCATCCTACTACCAATATACTCACTATAACCTCCTCTGTACATGTCCAAACCATCTCAATCTAGCCTGTCTGACTTTGTCTTACATGTGCTGTCCCTCTGATGTACCCATTCCTGATCCTATCCATCCTCATTCCTCCCAAAGAGAACCTCAACATTTTCATCTCTGCTACCTCCAGCTCTGCCTCCTGTCTTTTCCTCAGTGCCACTGTTTCTAAATCATACAACATCGCTGGCCTCAACATCGTCTTGTACACTTTTCCTTTCATTCTAGCTGATATCTTCCTATCACACATCACACCGGACATTTTTCTCCAACCATTCCAACCTGCCTGCACACGCTTCTTCACCTCTTTTCCACACTCTCCATTGCTCTGCATTGTTGAGCCAAAGCACTTAAAATCCTCCACCTTCCTTATCTCTGCTCCCTGTAACCTCACCTTTCCTCTTGGGTCCTTGTCATTCAAAGCAAAATTGAAAATGAGGCTGAATTTTCTCACATGGTGTGAACTGGCGGGGGCTTGGAGTTCAACTGAGTTGAACTTTCATAAACATGATTCAGTGTGAGCTTAAAGATACCATTGATTGATGCTGCCAATATATTTTCCTTTTTGTTTCCATAGACCGTGTAAAAACGAGTTGAAGGACAAAAGGCAAAAAAAAAGGATTTGAAAGACAATCCAAGCTCTCTTTTAGTGCGAAAATGACATGATTTCGCATGAATTTACCCATTCTATAACACAAATGAAAACTTTAAACCGGTATTTTAACCACTTCTGGTGGAGTGATGGACATAATTTTGATATGAAAATGCAGCCGAAGAAATGATCTAGCCTTGGCTTGATTCCAATCAACGCAAAATTTCCCGAGCCGTCAGAAACCGTCATGCTTTTCGAGTCCTTGTCCAGCGATTGGGCTAATGTGCTGTCAGAAGGCAGGTACAGCTTTTTTTAATTGCTGATAATTGATTAAATAAGACGGCTATACAAATAAAACATGGACTAAACAGTTAACTTTTGCTTTTACACAAAATAAATTTAATTATACAATTACTATATGTAAAATAATTTCTTGAAAAAACACTCATCAGTGCTGCTCAGCACTTGATCACGCCCACAATGGAAACCCTTGGGGTACCTAGTTTTATTAATGTCTTCTCTTTGTATATTTTTAAATTTTTAACCAAATCTGATGCACTTGTACTGTCTCTTGAAACAGCTTGACTGATACAATGGGACGTCACTTTGGAGACTTGGCCAAGATAAGGCACATCATTACTTACAGCATTTCACCCTTTGAGCAGAGGGCTTTCCCCAACTACTTTTCAAAGGGAATCCCAAATGTTTGGAGAAGATTTTCATCATCTGTCTTCAGCGTTGCACCTCGTAAGTACTTAACTACCTGCATTTTAATTTGATTATATAATTGTCTTTTTATTTTTTCATTTACAAGAATATAAGAAGAATTTTAACGTTTTTATTTACCTGATGTATGAAAAAGCAATTTTGGAAAAATTTTAGTGTGGAATGAACTATAAAAGGGTATTGTCATGAAGATTTTAAAGTACTATAATTTTGAATCAATAATGCATCTTAATTAAATGAGGGGTCTTTTTGATTAGCTGTTCTATGAAAGATTATTGTATAAAACAAAAAAAATGCCGTGGGGTCCCCAATAAAGACTCTTTGTGAGTTTTGTTTATCTGAAGCATCCACTTCTGAAATCAAAAAGCTAAAGTGGGAAAAGCTGTGATTGTGCCCACGTGTGTGAGAAATCTCTCTGACACAATAGGGGGAGCTTAGGGGTTGTTTATTTATTAACAATAAGATTGTCTTTTTATCAATTTTAACTCGTAATTACATAAACAACTGTTCTTTACATTTTATCAATCTGTTTCAAATATTTATTTTAACATCACAATGAAACAGGTACTGGAGTTTCAAGGACAAAATAGGTTTATGATGTCACGTTGCACCACACGTCTTGCTACAAAACCTTTTTTCCCCCCTTTATCCATTTGATTTAAGGTTGTTGGTGTAAAAATAAAATAAAAATAATATGCATGATGAAAAATATTGAGAATCATATTTTCTTTCATTTGGAAGTCCAGCAGTAAATCCAAGTCAATGCTTCTTGCTGTGAATTTTGTACCTACAACACTTCAGAAACTTAACAATAAATAACTCCTGTGATTTTTTTTTTGTTTGTTTGTTTTTTAATTTTTATTTTTTTATTATTGTTTTTTTCCTTTCCTCAAACTCCTGTTGTCACAGCTTCTGTATTAATGTAGCAAAGAAACAAAATATAAAACATGACTCAATTCACTATTTTTTATCACTTAACTGTAAAAAGTAAGTGTTCAAATTAAGTGTTTTCTCACCCATTGGGAACCACCTGAAAAGTGTTGAAGGGGCCAAAAAAATAATTCCTTATAGAAATAATCGTCCTACGCACCCTTGATCGGTTCCTAGAAATAATAGTCAGCACATACGTAAAAAGCTATCTATGTCCAACTTCTTATTCTTTTGAATTCCTTTTGTGAATGTTGGGTACCATGTCATGACAAAAATGTAGTCTGGTAGATTGCAAACTGTGTGGCATACTGAGCTGCTGAAATACCACACAGTTTGCAATCAACATTTGCAAACTCATCATACACACTGTACATGGACACACCATTACTTCTTCACAACAAGCAATTTTAGTCGTATCCAATTCCCACCCATCAGGTATTATCATCCCTATCACATGGCCATCGCCAACCAAGGAGGGGTGAAAGCATGTGCACACCTCCTCTGTGACATGCAATGCAAGGCACCTGCCCCTTTTCAAACTGCGGTCCTTGCATATTTGGTTGTAGTAACACACTCTGAGAAAAGCACTATCTGCCCCCTCATACGAATGAGCTCACAGATGCCCATAATTTACTGCCGATCGCTTGAGTGACAGGGAAGTGAGTGTATTCCATCCCTCCCTCCCGTGAGAGTTTGCCCAATTAGCTCCCATGAACTTTCGGTCATGGATGGCCGTGGCACTAACCTGGATTCCAACTGGCCTTCTTCAGGTTCATAAGTCATTGATGTACCACTTGGGAGCCATGGAAAAGTTCTTACCCCCCTTAAATAATGTAATTATACATTCGATCTTCCTTTCGGCTTTTTCCCTTTTACTTGGGAGTCGCCACAGCGAATCATCTGATTCGCACATTTGATTTGGAAGAGGTTTTTTTATGTCGGATGCCCTTCCTGTCACAACCCTTTTTAGCAAGGGACAGAAACACGCTGACGACTTTGCAGCTACTCTTTATGAAAGCCAGCAATGGTTCTTTTACATGCCTCTCACCATAGACAGTGAGAGACATGGCCCGCCTTTGATAACCCAGTTAGTTGCACTGGGGGGGGCAGTGACAACCTTGTGGAGAGTGGGACTTGAACCCCCAACCTTTGGATCAGCGATCCAGTGTCCTATACCACTAGACCACCACTGCCCCCCATGTAATTATACATGATATGTAGAATTAGTTTAATAAATATTCGGCCTGTTATATTGAATGATATTCATGATAAGTAGGGAGAAGAGAAAAATAAAGGATTAGAGACAGTCTATGGGTGGAAAAATACAAATGTTAGCACAGTAATGGGGCTAATGGGTGCAGCAGATCGTGTGTATGTTGTTTATATACCGTATTTATTAACACTCTGCGTGTTCTGTCATGTTCTTTTTTTTTTAATCCTTGAATTTTTTTCATATCAGTATGATATGTGAGCATGAAAATGCCTGACAACATTGTGATACACTTTTAAGCTAATATTTAACAGTCCTGATGTGATGACACATTGATTTCAAAACTCTGTTCTGTTAAAATGGCGGTCATGTGGGTGGGGTATCTTGATCAGGGAAAACAGGCTGCAAGAGCTGCAAACAAATTTGTATAGTTATGAAAATGAGCTGTTGGTCATGCATGTATGTAAGATGTACTGACTAGAACTAATTATATAGACGTAACATGAATTCTTATTGTTGGCGACTGGTTAAGATAATGTCTTATTTGTTTGTTTCACAGCCATGATTGTGATGTACCTTACATACACATGGGGCAATCGTGTTTTTGAGCAGAGCAAGAGGAAGAATGCTGCAGACTACCAAGATGACGAGTGAACCAAGTCAATGTCTTTATGTTCTGTGTATAATTTATAAATAAAACGGATGGTGTCACGTGTAAAGCAGTACCTGTGACTCATTTATATATTATAAACTCTTTTTATCCTCATAGCATAACTGCACTTTTTATCAAAAAAATTCCAGGCTTACACAAGGTAGAGAGCTTAGAACTGTAAAATTCCAGTCACAGTGCTATGGATTTACTGTACATGAATTACAGAGCTACCACACAGAATAAGGCTGGATATAACTAATGACTAATGTGTGTTGCTCTGGCAGAGCCTGATTAAGTTTATAAAGTTCAACATTCAACCCCCACGGAGTTCATCAGTATTACTCACATTAATTTCCTCATCAAAATCATCAACCTTTGTGCTTGATCCAGTACGTACATTCATTCATTTTCTGAGCCACTTAATCCTGATTAGGATCGTGCGGAGGCTGGCATCCATCTCAGCTGACTCTGGGCGAGGGCAGCGTACACCCTGAACAGCTCACCAGGCCATCGCAGGGTCAGTAAATATATATGTTTTTTAAAACAAATACTATCAGAAGTGATCAACCCATTATTAAGTGTAATTAATTAATCGCTTAGCACTGGTGATGTATCTAAATCCTTTAAACTAGCAGTTATCAAACCTCTGATTAAAAAACCTGATCTTGACCCATATCAGCTGTCGAACTGTAGATCGATATCAAATCTCCCTTTTATCTCTAACATCTTAGAAAAAGCTGGAGCACAGCAAGTATATTCATATCTTTCTAGGAATAGCATTCACGAAATGTATCAGTCAGGATTTAGGCCTTATTGTAGTACAGAGACAGCACTCGACTATAGCTGTGTCTCCCTGCTTGTGTTACTTGACCTTAGTGCAGTCTTTGACACTATTGATCCTACGATTCTCCTTGACAGATTAGAATTATCAGTTTGTAGATGTTGTGGTGATTTCTCTGTACGTTCTAATGTTAAGTTTGGTGTTCCACAAGGTTCTGTCCTAGGCCTGTTGCTTTTCTCTATATTTGTTCTCTTTAGGTAATACCATTTGTGATCATGTTATTAGCTTTCATTGTTATGCTGATGATACACAGTTATATATTTCAGCAATGCCAGATGAGAAACATCAACTTAATCAAGTTGAGAAATGTGTAGAGAGCATTAGACACTGACTGGATGCTTTCTAACTTCCTCTGATCAGACAGAAGTATCTGTACTAGGATCTCATGCAGCTATGCACAATATTTCTGATTATGTGTTAAGTTTAGATGGTGTTTATTCAGGCATTTGGATAATAGAGAGTTCTGATTGACTGATATTTGGATGCTGTCCTTCCCTGTCGACGGATCATGCTCACCCAGATCCACCAACAGTGGAGTGGCTGATTGCCTCATGCTGCAGTTTTTAGTCAAGTATTTTTTAAATAGGCTTTAATTAGGTAGCAGCACAAATGAAAGCAGTGGTGACTTAGTGGATAAGTTACTGTGGTTACTGATCTGAAGGTCAGCGGTGTAATCCCCACTATCACCACGGTTGGCTCCTTGAGCAAGGCCCTTAACCCTTAATTGCTATTGCTCAAGTGTGTGTGTGTGTGTGTGTGTGTGTATATATATATATATATATATATATATATATATATATATATATATAGAGAGAGAGAGAGAGAGAGAGAGAGAGAGAGGATTTTCTGAGTAGATCCTTCCGTAGGAGAGTGCTCAATACTTTTTGGTAGAGCAAATAACAAAAATAAAAGGACAGGACAAAGACTTTCTATTGAAACTCCATTTATCACTACAGATCTGTTTCGAGGGGTGGTGAAACCATCCTCTCTCTTCAGGTGATTATAGAAGAATCACCGTCTATAATCTTCTATAATCACCTGAAGAGAGAGGATGGTTTCATTCATGGTTTTATAGAAGAAATATATATATATATTATAGAAGAAATATATATATATATATATATATACACACACACTAGTCCTCAAAAAATTAGCATATTGTGATAAAGTTCATTATGATTAAGCTCATTGAGAAGGCCGAAGGACTAGTATGTATAACGTATATATATTTGGACTAGTATGTGTATATATATATATATATATATATATATATATATATATATATATATATATATATATATATATACTAGTCCTTCTCAAAAAAATTAGCATATTGTGATAAAGTTCATTATTTTCTGTAATGTACTGATAAAAATTAAACTTTCATAGATTTTAGATTCATTGCACACCAACTGAAATATTTCAGGTCTTTTATTGTTTTAATACATTTTTAATAATGATGAGTGGCTTAAAGCTGCCCTGCCCACTATAAAACACACACCTGGTAAGAATTGTCTTGATGAGAAGCATTGTCTGATGTGCGCCATGGCTCGCTCAAAAGAGCTGTCTGAAGACCTGCAATCAAGAATTGTTGATTTGTATAAAGCTGGGAAAGGATACAAAACCATCTCTAAAAGTCTGGATGTTCATCAATCGACAGTCAGAGAAGTTGTCTACAAATGGAGAGAGTTTGGCACTGTTGCTGCTTCTCTCCCAAGGAGTGCCCGTCCACCAAAGATGACCCAAGAGTTCAGCGCAAAATACTTAGAGAGGTAAAAAAAAACCCTAGAGTGTCTGCTAAAGACTTCCAGAAATCACGCGGCACAGTCCAATATCTCTGTGCACGCATCAACTATATGTAAAACAATGGCCAAGAATGGTGTTCATGGGAGGACTCCAAGGAGGAAGCCACTGCTGTCTAAAAAAACCCATTGTTTCTCGTTTAATGTTCGCAAAAAGGTACTTGGACACACCATAGAAGTTTTGGCAAAATATTTTGTGGACTGAAGAAACCAAAGTTGAATTGTTTGGGAGGAACACAGAACGTCATGTGCGGAGGAAAAATGGAACATCTCACCAACATCAACACCTCATCCCCACCTTGAAGCATGCTGGAGGGTGCATCATGGTTTGGGGCTGTTTTGCTGCCTCAGGGCCTGGACAACTTGCAATCATTAATGGAAAAATGAATTCAAAAGTTTATCAGGATGTTTTGCAGGAAAACCTGAGGCCGTCTGTCAGACAGTTGAAGATAAAAAAAGGATGGATGCTGCAACAACACAATGATCCAAAACACAGAAGTAAATCAACTTCAGAATGGTTTCAGAAGAACAAAGTACACGTTCTGGAGTGGCCAAGTCAAAGTCCAGACTTAAACCCCATTGAGATGCTGTGGCATGACCTCAAGACAGCGATTCATGCCAGACATCTCAGGAATCTGACTGAACTACAGCAGTTTTGTAAAGAAGAATGGGCCAAGATTAGTCCTGATCAATGTGCCAGACTGATCTGCAACGACAGGAAGCGTTTGGTTGAAGTTATTGCTGCCAAAGGGGGGGCCACAAAATATTAAATGTGGTGGTTCACTTACTTATTCCTCCCCCTTCTGTCATTGTTTGCATGCTATCCTCATTAAAATATGAAAACCTATAAATGTTTGGGTGGTTTTAGTTTAAGCAGAAACTGTTTTTTCATTTGTTTGATTTTGACAAAGATCAGATCACATTTGATGGTGATTTTATGCAGAAATATGAGCAATTCCAAAAGGTTCAGATACATTTTCATACCACTGTACCTTCATGTCCTCCTTCACGACATCCATAAATCCTCTCTTTGGTCTTCCTCTCGGCCTTCTGGACTCATGCTTTTCCTCTTTTCTCTGCCTATGAACACGCCTCCCACCTCTCCTTCTTCGACCTCTCCTTCTTCGACCAACATTAGTCCAATTTCCACCAGCACCCTGTTGGTTAACAGCACTGATGGTGGTCGTTGTTAACCTGGGCCTCAACCGATCCGGTATGAAATTTGTCTTTACGGTTTGCATTTTGTATTTGTTCAGTTTTCTTTTCCAAATAAAAACACAGATAAAATGTTAATTGTGGTAAACTTAAAAAAGATTGTCCTTTTATTTATGATGGATGGTGTTAATATTTAGTGATGCATTGTACTTATCACTACACAACCGAAGGAATGGCAGGGCAGTGTAGGATAGACCAGATGAAGAAATCAAAAGCGTTGGAGAGGTAGGTAGCTGGACAGCAGGATAGAGACCCCCTGCAGTGAAGCATTGAGGCGTATCAGCAGCTGATTGTCATCTATTGCTTTGAGCAGTTGAACAGCTGCTGACCTGAAACAAGACACTTAAGTATTTAGGACAAGGAAATACCTATAATTTGTCTTTCACAAATGTTGTTTTTTAGCAGTTGTGAAAAATGCACAATAACTTATATATATTATAATAAACAATTTCTATATAAAAAAAACACCACTCCCCCAAAAAAACAAACACCCCCCCCCCTGCATTAACAATCACATAACTGTACTCTTATATAAATTATAGGCAAGGTACGTAAGTTTAACTACTTTAACCCGAACTACACATGCTCTGTATTTTAGGTCAATCTGATCAATCAAAACTGTTTTGCGATATACAGTACATGTTATGAAGTCTGAGTATTGTATATAGATAAATATATATAAATATAAAATGAACAATACAGTGTAACTTCTTTAATGTGAAGTTCTAAATAAATTTTATTTTTAAATGGTAAGAATGAACACTGAAATCTATACATATACCACCTCAGTGCCTGTCAAACCTCAATCAAGTTTCTAATTATAAACTCCTACAGCACCCCTCCTAGAATGGAAGTTTAACCAGATACAGCCATTCCCTAAAATTAGACACTCTTGGTCACCAGGCTCTGTTATCTGCATCAAGCACTGTCTGCTGGAACACAAAGTTGTTCAATTAGCTGCGAAGAACAGCAAAAGTGATGGTTTGGAAACTATTTCGAAATGATGTTTTGGCGATAAATTCAATTTCTTGAAGGTAAGAGGACAAGGTGTATGTGTATATATATATATATATATATATATATATATATATATATATATATAAATAAAATGTGTTCTTTTTACCAAGTTGAATGAATTGAATAGAATCTTATTGAAATAATAATCATAAAGAACTGAACTACTATAAAAATAACAGAATTCTAATCAATTATTAAAAATTACATATATAATGTTTAAATAATTTTGAAAATTTGTGCCTACATTTAAAATTGTTGATATGGTGAATATACATGTAAGTTTAATGGAAGAAGTCCGCACTGTCAGTACTTGTAACATACGTTAGATTTAACTTTATGGAAAAGACTTCAGGACAGGACTTTGTACCTTTTTTCTTTTTTGAGAACATGAAAAACTGCTTTTTTGTTTTTCAAAAGAGAGAAAAAAACGATTGGTTGGGAAAAGAAAGTATATAGCTTTAATACACTAACTGATAACAGCATTAAGATTCATAACAATATTGTAACAATAATGGCACAATCGGATACTGATTAGCTTAGGAGTGATAACATGACCTTTGTTTCGCACAGGTTTCACATCTGCTATGAATATATTCCTATAACAGCTTGTTCTGCATTGTTTTACTGCTTAGCAATCAACCTCAATAATATACACTGCATCCATGATCCATGACATGTTGTATGGAAGTTACCATTGCTGGCTTTCATCAAGAGTAGGCTGCACAGCCGTCAGCGTGTTTCATTTGGTTTTGATCAGGAAAGCACGCTGGCCATTCCATCATGCTAGCATTTTTGACTAGTACCTTCTTTAAATAATCAGTGAGTAATCATGTACTTAAGCTACAGCTAAGTGATTTGAAATGTTTATTACGATGTAGCGTAGTGGTTAGCATGGCCGCCTCACAGCAAGAAGGCCTGGGTTCGAGTCCCGGCCTGGGTGTTTCCGTGTGGAGTTTGCATGTTCTCCCCGTGCTTGCGTGGGTTTCCTCCGGGTGCTCCGGTTTCCTCCCACAAGCCAAAGACATGCACAGTTGTTCGCATCGTGCAGAAGGCAATGGCAAACCACTCCACTAATCCTGCCAAGAAAACCTCCATGAAGATGATAACCAGGGCGTTATCCTTCATGGTGGGTCGCCAATGGTCGTCCTACGACTCAGGCACTAGATAGATAGATTATGATGTAACAATACTACAAATGTAATTAATATGCAAATTGACAAATAATAATTTAATGGTTGACCAATTTGGACTTAATGCGCGTGCAGTCTGTTTGTGCTCATAATGTTATGTAAACCCACAAAAGAACAAGATCCTCTCTTGACTGGGAGATGTTTATGTTCCATTTAGGTGAATTTCATATTGTCAGATAAGTAGATTTATATTATTTTGGGTTTTATTGTTTTTTTTTTTTTTTAAATTAAAAACAAATCCCAGATACGAAAATATTGGTTAACGCCAGGAAAACACATGAATATACACTTTATGAATGTATATATATTTTATCACAAACACACATTGCCATTGAAATGCTCAGTGTATTCCGTATCATTTTGGCAGGCAAGAGAGGCCATGCAAAGTCTCCTATCATTTGCAGCCTTATTAAAAGAATGACACAATGCTGTACGGCAGTTATCGAAATAGTGTATAGCTAGTCTCTATTCATGTCTGTAATAATATAAAGCTATGGTAAGTCTGTTGGGTCTTTGTCAAACTAATTTCTACAGAGGGCCTTGAAATAGTCAAAACAACTATTTATTCAGGAGAGTGTGAACACTGTTCTATTAGGAATGAATAAAACACCAGCTGAACTACTAATTTCCCAATCAATTTATTTGATTTAATTACTATATATATATATATATATATATATATATATATATATATATATATATATATATATACATATATATATATATATATACATATATACATATACATTATTTTGCTGTGGTTTTCCCTCCGAGTAAAAGGGAAAAAGCCAAAAGGAAGACAGACATGTCCGTATATGTCACCATTGCTAACTTTTGTAAAGAGTAGCTGCAAAGTCGTCAGCGTGTTTCTGTCCCTTGCTAAAGGGTTGCGTCACGAAGGGCATCCGACGTAAAAACCTATGCCAAATCAAATGTGCGAATCAGATGATTCGTTGTGGCGACCCCTGAGAAAGGGGAAAAAAAGCCGAAAGGATAAAAGAAATGTACGTATAAATATGGCAATTTGGGGGGTGGGAATCCTACTTCGCAGAATTGGATGGTCGCAGAGGGATCTTCGTCCCAATTAACCGCAGAAAGTGAGGGATCCCTGTATTGACAGAACCCCAAACAAACACCGTAAGAACATGCACACCGAAACTCCTGAGCCCAGAACTCAAACCCCTGGTCCTTCTTGCTTTGAGTGGGACATGCTAACCACTACTCTATCTATACCTTTTCCATTGACTGATCAATTGATATTCTGGATTTTCTTTTTATTATTTAACACAATAGAATTATTGACATTAATAATAATAATAAAAAAAAATGCATTCAATAATTTATATCCAGTATAAGCTATAAACTCTCCTGTCTTCGCCACTCAGTGTGTGTAGCAGTAGAATGTGGTTTTGATTGTGTGTAATTTAAGACAGCAGCCTGCAGTGAGCAAATTAAACAAATTGTCTTCACAGTAACTTCCCAAAATAAGCAGATATCCGTTGTGTTTCTTTTCTGACAACAAGAAAGACAGGAAGAAATTGGCATAACTATCTGTTTCCTTGAAATAGGTTGCTGCCACCTACTGGATGGATGATGAATTACATGCATTGATGCAAGGGATGTAAGTACTGTACTGTATGACAACCATCATCTTTGAAATCTCTCACAGTTCACATTAAATTAATTGGGAGCTTGGGTTTAGTTAGTGGGCATTTTTGTTTGGATTTAGTTATTGGGCAGAGTTTGACACCTGTGATTTAAATAATTTTTGTTTATATCTATTAGTATCTTAAATTGACATGATAATCATTTATCAATTCTATAAATTATTCATTTTCTGAACCGCTTAGTCCTAATTAGGGTATATAATCCTAATTAGGCATGATCCTGTTATTGAAATCACTGAATGGGCTCAGAAACATTTCCAAAAATCATTATCTGTGAACACGTATTGCCGTGCCAGCCACAAAAGCAGGTTAATATCCTGCCCTGCAAATAGCCACGTGAGAACATGGTCCAAATGTGCAAAATGGACTAAGACAAAGTTAAAAACTGTTCTGTGGTCAGATAGATCAAAATCTAACTTTTGAAACTTTTGAAATTCTTCTTGAAATTTGTAAAACATGGACGCTATGTCCTCAATAGCGAAGAAGATAAGGATCATCCGACTTGCTATCATCAGCCAGTTCAAAAGCCTGGATCACTATTATTAATCAAATCAGTTGAGAAATGTTCCTCCAGCTGTTTCTTTTTAGTAGCACTTACAGTGCAGTGAGAAATGTTTCAGATCAGCCAACTGATTTTAATATCACACAAAACCAGTGAAATTGAACTCAGCTTTTCAAGCTAAGGGCCGGGGTTCAATTACTTTTTACATAGATACGATAGATAGGTTTGAATTTTTTTTTTTTTTTTTGTTAATCATCAATCATCATTTAGAAATGACATTTTTTTATTGAATTGGATTTTATTTTTGTTGTTGTTGTTCATCATTCATTCATTCTCTGAACTGCTTAATCCTAATTTGGGTCTCAGGGAGGCTGATGCCCATCTCAGCCAATTCTGGAGGGCGGGGTGCACCCTGGACAGCACAGCAGACCATCACAGGCCGGATTCTCTTTGGGAGATATTAAAATTGGTTTGAAGATCTGAAACATTTATATGTAATAAATATGAAGAAAAGAATCAACAAGGGAGCAAATACTTTTTGCATTTTTTTATTAGAAAGAATTCCAACTTTTTTTGTGGAATTGGGCCTGTATGAATAAAATATTAAAATATAACCTTTTCTGCTCAAAAGGATAATGGAACCTTGACAAGTTTTCCAAACCACAATGTTGGACCCTTCCAACAAAATGAGTTTAATGGACATTGCCAAGATTTTTTCTCTCCTCCAACCCAAGGAGGACCAAGAAGACTACTGTCAGCGGTTGAATAAGGCCATTGCTGAAGATGATGTCAAACTTCTGACTGATCTACTCTCCCAGGAAAACTACAGCAGGTGTATTAATAGCAGAAGTGGCTGGGGAATACCAAGTACACCACTAAAAACTGCAGCTGCTCATGGTCACCTCCGTTGCCTGGAATGCCTTTTAGCCCATGGTGCTGAGGTGGACATATTAGATGTAAAGGCCCAGACTCCACTTTTCACAGCTGTTAGTGGCAAACACCTTGGCTGCGTCTCTGCTTTGCTTAAAGCTGGTGCCAATCCCAATGGAAGCCAATATAACAACTGTTCTCCTGTACTCACTGCAGCCAGGGAGGGAGATGTGGACATTTTGAAGGAGTTGCTGTACTATGGTGCTGAGACAGATGTTCGAGCCAAACTGCCAGACTGGGCTTGCAATGCCACTACATGCAGAGGGGCTCTTTATATGACAGCCATTTACGGACACCTGGAATGCTTTAAGCTGCTACTGCTATATGGTGCAGATCCAGACTACAACTGCAAAGAGGAGAAAATACTCACAAGGATTAAACAATCAAACACAGTGCTAGACACGTGTCTCAAATATGGATGCCAATCTGAATACATTCAGCTTCTTATAGACTTCGGAGCCAATGTCTATATACCGTCGGTTATCACAGAGAAAACGAGAAAGCAGGACGAGGGTATTACGCTACTGCTTAGAGAAAGAGGTGAGCTCAGTTGGACAGTGTATTTTACATTATGTGTACTTGTGCTTTTATTTAATATTAAAAATTCTCATTACTTGCAGCTTTCCCCAAAACGCTGATGTCTCATTGTCGGCTTGTGATCTGGAAGAACCTTTCTGCTGCGCACAAACTGGACTTGATTAATAGGTTGGATATTCCACAAATGCTGAAAAATTATTTAAAACATACGACATGATCAATGCTCTATGTACTCGCCTTTGTGTTTGGTAGGTCATGTGCTTTATTATACCTTGCTATAGAATTTTAATACGTATTGTGTTATTGTTATTTACTAGTTGACTGGTCATTAAAGTTAGGATTGTGGGTTATATTTTCTACACAGTTTTCTATGTGTTATAAATTAACCTGTTTGTGCCTATAAATACAGTACACTGTTTTGTGCAAAAGCCTGAAGTCAGGGATGTCCAATCTTATTTACAAAGGGCCGGTGTGGGTGCAGGTTTTCACTTCAGCCAAGCAGGAGTCACACCTTCCACCTGTGTGAACCACTGATCTCAGAAAATGACTGGATCGTGTAGTCCATTGGTTGTATGTGGCAGAACCTGATGGTCAGTGCTGTCTTGGTGGAATTGGTGAGATAAATTGTGGTAAAATCTTGGTGAGATAAATTTCTCAAATTTCAGCTATGCAGAGGTTTTAAACATTTTTAAATTTCTTTTTTAAAGTGTAATTTTTTTGGTAAGGTTATATGAATTTAATGTATGCTGACTATCAGCAGTAAACATTTCAGGTTTTCAAAGTATGTTGGCTTTCAACAGTTCCATTTTGAGATCATAAAACAAGGTGGTCTCACCAAGATGGCTGCCACTTGACTTCAAAATTGAAGCACTCATGTGTAATTCATTCCTTTTTTAATGGAAACAGGTGAAAGCTGTGGCCACTGCTTTGTTGAAGTGAAAATCTGCACCCACACTGGCCTTTTCTGGATAAGATTGGACATCATTCATTTTCTAAGCAGTTTAATCCTAATTGGGGTGGCAGGGAGGTTAGAAGCCCATCTCAGCTGACTCTGAGCGAGAGCCGAGTACACCCTAGACAACTCGCCAGGTCATTGGATGGCCAACACTCATACAACCATTCACACCCACACTCACACCTAGGGGTGATTTCGAACAGCTAATTAGCCTACTGTGCATGTTTTTGGACTGTGGGAGGAAACCGGAGTACCAGGAGGAAACCCGCATAACATAATCAACTTGGAAGTTTCCTGAGAATCTTGCACACGCAGCCGCAGTTCTTCTGAAGACTTTGAGTGCCACACTTTTTTATTTACATGTGAAATGATGTTTCTTTTTCTTATGTAATGTTGTTTTGTTTACCTTTTTTCTTTTAATTGTAAAATGTAATTTTGCACTGGAAATCTAATGTAATCTAAAATATATAAATAGTTCGGTATTGAGAGTAAATAACTTACTATATCTACATATATAACACAAACAGAATAGGGTCCATAATAAGTGCCCTTTTGCATCATTAACAATTAAGAGCCAAGTCATGGTGAATGTTGTTGAATAAATGGAAGTTTTCTATTCAATGACATCCATTAATCCACTTTTTAAAATCATTCAGGGTTATTGTGTAGACTACACAGAAACATAAAAAAGCAAAGTCATTCTTTATTTGTTCCCAGTGTAACCATGACAGAAGCAGGTCAGGGAGCTTCAGTCATTCCGAGCAGAGCTAAGTTCTGTGTAGCAAACAACAATTTTTTAATTCCATTCAGAGTTTTAGTACAGCGGTGCCTGAAAGTATGTGAGCGTTTCATTTTTTAAATTTTTTATCAATTTATATATCGGCCCTAAAATTAGACATTTTTTATGAACACACACACACACACACACACACACACACACACACACACACACACACACACACACACACACCTCTCTCTCTCTCTCTCTCTCTCTCTCTCGCTCGCGCGCGCGCGTGCATGCTGCGGGCCACGCCCATAAGACATGAATTCAAAGCGCATTCCCTGCTTGACCATTACTGAATTAAAGCAACATAAAAAACTAAACTAAAAACTAAAGCGTTATTCCTTCTTGCTCTCTGTGTCTCTCTCTCTCTCGTGCGAGCGCTGCGGGCCATGCCCACAAGACGTGAATTCAAAGCGCATTCCCTGCTTGACAAACTCAACTTTAATTTGATTCCATGAGGGATCGGAATTCCAGATGAGCTCAAATGCACCCACATTTATTAAACATTTACTGAATTAAAACAACTTAAATAAAGTAAAAACTAAAGAGTGAAGCTTCCTTCTGTCTCTATCTGGGAGGCCAGCGGGGCGGGATGTTGAGAGACAGCCGATTGGCGTATTTGAATTTTGAATTTCTTTTCGTAAGAGGGGGTTGTTTCGTATTTCGTGGACAGAAACTCAAGAAAATGTTTTTCGTAATCCAGGGATTTCGTACAACGGGGTCTTCGTAAATTGGGGGCCGAGTGTGTTTGAAGATGGGATTTGAAACTGGGAAAAGTGTAATAGATGGCATTCCACAGACAGGGTGGGTGGGGGGTGGGAGTCGTGTGCTGTTGGTGCATAGAATAACTACGGTTTACACTTCTTGTTCTTTTTTTCATGTCTTTGCTATTTTTAGGTGGTTCCCATGAAGAAAACTCATGAAATCTGGCACACGCACATCTGCCCTTCCCACTGCTACTCATTGAATGAGGCCTGGTCATAGGTGTGACCTCATGACACTAAATTCCCACTGTATATTGCTGTGAACTGTGCCCTGTACAGTTTTATTGACCTGTGTGCAATTTGATAAGCACATGGGGCTCTGTGTGACGATTTACTATAATCATTGCTTCTGATGGTTAAAATGACAGTCATGTATTGCACCATCATCCAGGCATAGAAGGAATGACTTTGGCATAAATCACAGAGATACTCCTCCCAAAGTTCAATAAATTCATGTCAGATTGGGTGTAGATGGTGTTGATAGGAAAGTTGTGAAAAGATTTGTAAAAATCTTTCATGGTATTGAAAAGTCTGTGATGAATGTATAATTTTCACGATATGAAAACGACACACCTCATAACTTCATGCATCGTGCAATGTGGCTTATAATTTACAGCTTAGAATTCCCTTTGCGTATAGCGCTACCATATGACAACCGATAGAATGGCTTTTTGCCATGAACACGACACACTGATCCTCAACACTTTATTGAATTTCTGGAAATAATTGTTGTATTTATTGAGTATGAGGTTTTGGCTAAGTAAGATGATATCCATACACTCAGTGTGTAGCATCATCATTTGGCCAAAGTGGTGAATCAATTTTTCATGAATCGCCACAATTTCCGTCTGATTTCAGCCCAATTAGATAGACATGAATGTAAAATAGTTTCTTATTTTAAATTGCTCAGGGATGGTCGATCACTTTTATGATGATTGAACAATAAAGATCTAAGATATTGCTCAGACTTTATATGTTATTGGGTATCATGGTAGTAATGACAAATGTTCATTGTTCATTTTCTGTAACCGTTTTATCCTAATTAGGGTCACGAGGAGGCTGGTGCCCATCCCAGCCGGCTTCGGGCGAGGGCAGAGTATACCCTGGACAGCTCGCCAGGCCATTGCAGGGTGGAAACAGGCTGACAGTTTTTCAGCCTACTCTTGTTGTAAGTCAGCAATGGTTCTTTTATATACATCAGTCACAACACAGACATTGAGAGACATGGCCAGCCTTTGATAACCCAGTTAGCTGCAGTGGGGGGACGGTGACAACCAGTGGAGAGTGGGGCTTGAACCCCCAATCTTAGGATCAGTGATCCAGCACCTTTACCACCAGGCCACCACTGCCCGGAGAAAGCACACATTTCATTCCAGATTACTATTTAATCAATCTGGGCGGGCGCCGTGCCAGAATTCTGGCGTAGGCAGCAGCCATAACAGCCTTGTCCATGACTCAGCTGGCTGTTGACTCTAAAGTGTTCATCCGCCCTTTGATAGGTCTTGTTTTTAGTCCTACTGGATTGCTCGCCACCCTCCTCACCAAATTTGGAACATGGTGGGGGAGCCGGTTTAGTCGCCGACCACTCGACTATGCAACAGGCTGTACTGGCTTACGTGTTACCCGTAGCAGTGCAAAACCTGACCTGGCATCAAGATTAATACAAGATGAGTCATTTAATTCCAGTCATTTTTGCATTAGTTATTGATTAAGATGGTTGCAACGATATGTTCCTTGCAAAACTGACTTCTAGCATAGCAACACGATATGACAAGACAGAGGGTGGATGATAGCGCATGAATGTGCCGAATCACTGCATACTCAGTAAAGTGCAACATAACAGTTAACTTTATTGATCTGCATGATTCCTATTATGATCATCTTGTACAGTTTGACAGGAAAATATCATAAAGATAACTGATAAAGATAACTGAATTACACAGTGATAAAACTGTTCACATACTAGTGAGCGCCGCCTTTCCTGACATTGTCCTCTTTAGAGATTCCCAGTCAGAGGAAAGAATGACTTTCTAAGGAAAGCAGAAGTGGGCAAAACAAATTCCATAATATCGCTAATGTAGACACAGTGAAGATAGAAGATCAAATGAAACAGCCAAACTCCTGTGCACATTTAATACCTGTATTAAATACAACACAGATGGTTTATTACTTCTGCATTACACTTACTAATAGGAATACGTTGGCATTTAAAAAAAAGTCTGGCATCATTACATTATTTATAAATTTTTATACTGTCACATATTTAAAAAAAAAAAAAAACAATCAACAGTAAATAAGGATAATTATTATCATCCAGTATGTAAAAATCAATACTAAGCATATAGTTTTGACCTGAAAATCTTAAATGTGCATATTTTTCTAAAATCTTTAGGATTTTCAGTTTTTATCACTTGTTATAATTATGATATTCAAACCATTATTATCATAATTATTATTAATGTGTGTTTAAAAGCCTGTAAATTCAGTATCTCATATACATCTGTACACATAGTTTAGTGCAGGGGTGTCAAACTTATTTTCACTGAGGGCCACCTCACTAAATTTAAAGGTGATCGAATGTCGAATATTCACTGAACATCTTTTCCAAAAGTGAAAAGGTGAAATCATGAATGGCAAAAATAATCTGTTTTGGGATTTTTTTTCTCTCTTTTCCTTTATTCACTTACATTTTCTGACAACATTTAAGAATGACAAGCTAGCATGCAATCTTTCTTGAATCGTGAATGACTAGCTGTTTGCTTGAAATAGGTTGCCGCCACCTAGTGGATGGAAGACAAATTAGGTTTTATGGTAATGGTCGAAAGAATGTAAGATGATATTCATTGAAAGCTCTTATGGCCACATAAAATAAGTTGGAGGGCCAAATTTGGCCCTCGCGACTTGAGATTCACACCTTGTGATTTTGAGTGATTTGTAGATGACATGAAATATACTTCAATTTAAGAAATTGAAAAAAAAATTGATGTCCTTTCCTTTGTGCTTGATGTGAATGACTGTCAGGTTCCAGATGGTCAGATTTGTTATTCCTCTTGAAATGTTGCGTTCGTATAAGTGTGATCCATTCTGTTCCTGTGATGCTCAATGGCAGCTGATGTAATGGAAGAAAAAGACACTGTGTGACATACACCTAAACATATTGTCCATTCGGCATCATTATTCTCTTAATAAAAATGCTACAGAGATCAGCGAGTTTTTTTTAGAGTAAAGTAATATAATGGGATATTACACTCTGAAATACATATATCTAAGATCTCTGTCATCTCAGCCTCTAATGGTACAACAAACATCAACTGAATTTGCGTGCATATGATATTCAAACTGAAACACAAGGCAGGTAAAATGTCGAACCAAACAATTCGTGTTTTTATAAAGTACAATTCTGACACATTATTTACACTTTCACTTCTGAGTAATTTATCATTGCTTTTCCATCCTTGATTTTATCACATGTCTCAGTCCACTTTTTTCCCCATTTATTTTTAAACAAGAATGTAATTATTTTAAACAACATGTTGATTTAAGACAAAGTAATGTGACATGGTGAGTAAAACTTATTTAAAAATACTTACTACTTACATTCTTATATTATATACTTACATTTAGCAGTCTGGGTGTTTAACTTGGTTCCTTGGTGTTGCACTGGATAAGTGACCCCACCCTCTGAGTTCACCATTAAACCAGACACAGAGTTTACATAAAATCTGAAATCTGTCCGTGGTATGGGGGAGTCCTTATTAGGTGTTTGAACAACCTTAAAAAAGGTGCAATACCACTTATTAGTGATAATACTGGTGTTGAGCTCTCTAAATGTCTCCAAAATAATATGCTATATACAGTAAGATCCACAAGTATTTTGATAGAGTAATAATTTTTGAATTTGAAAAAAAAAAAAAGACGTAAATTTTATTTTTTCCCCGATGT
>CM045750.1:14536918-14584418 GCA_024760905.1 Plotosus lineatus
AATCAGGGTCATGGGGAGGCTGGCGCAAATCCCAGCCGACTCCGGGCAAGGGCAGAGTGTAACATATCAGTTGAAGCAGATGACCATAGCGGGTTTAAGTCGTATGTTAATGACGTCATCAGGTCATGTGCACAAGTGCCGTAAAGCAATAGGCATGTCGTAACAATACATGTTGTCAATTACAGAAGCATACATTGTAGGATATGCTACACAGCGTACACTCTGGACAGCTCGCCAGGCCATCGCAGGGCAGAAACACACTGACAACTATGCAGCTACTCTTGATGAGAGTCAGCAATGGTTCTTTTATATGAACCTCACACCATAGACAGTGAGAGACATGGCCGGCCTTTGATAACCCAATGAGCTGCACTGGGAGGAAACCTTTAAATCAATGACGGGTAACTGGCAGCCTGCGGGCCATAGATGGCCCATAGTATCATTTATTTAGCTTATGGGATGCTAGTTTTTGCTATCTGAGGCAATAATAATAATGAGATTGAGATTTCCTTTCGGCTTTTCCCCTTTTTCAGGGGTCGATACAGCGAATGATTCGCACATTCGATTTGTCATAGGTTTTACATCGGATGCCCTTCCTGACACAACCCTTTAGCAAGGAGCAGAAACACGCTGATGGCTTTGGAGCTACTTTTTACGAAAGTCAGCAATGGTTCTTTTATATGAACCTCACACCATAGACAGTGAGAGACATGGCCGGCTTTTGATAAGCTGCACTGTGGGGACAGTGACGACCTTGTGGAGAGTGGGACGTGAACCCCCAACCTCAGGATCAGTTATCCAGTGCCCTATAATACCAGGCCACCACTGACCCTTGACGCAATAATAATAATAATAATAATAATAATAAGAAAAATATTATTAGTTGGCTGGGCAGTATCTGATTTAGAGGTTATTACTACCATTACTGCAATGAACCAGAGAAATTACTCTTTTTACTCAGTTGTTTGTCAGAGGTTTTGATCCTGCACTCATAACAGAACTTTATTTATCAGTATCCTCAGTATGTGCTTCAATGTTGGACCAAAAACGCCAAAAAACAAATGAAAAAGAGAAAAGTTGACCATGAGTATTGCAAGTTCTTTTCATGGCATCCACTGCTCAGAGTTGTGTTACTTGTGTTACTTGACCTTCGTACAGATGTGGTTATCATCGTATTCTACTTGAGAGATAATGTTGTTGGAGTTAAGCGACCAGCCTTATCCTTGCTTTGCTATTATTTAACTAATCGTTCCTAGTTTGTAGGGACTATGGTTTCCTCCCACAGTCCAAACACCTGCACAATAATTCAACCTAACTATCCAAGTAAGTTTCCTATAAATGTGATTGTGTGTGCATTAGCCCTATAGACTGGCAGTTCTACCCCAGTTCTCACTTGTGATTGGTTCCAGGTTCTCCAATTACTTTGATTGATAAAGGGATATAAATACCAGATGGATTGAAGTACCTTTACCTATTTAACCTATACAACAAAGTATGCACGTGTATATCAAAACCCTAATTTAAAGCGTATATTCTGTACTATAACCTCATGGTTATCATTCGTCAAAACCAGGGTACATATCTTATACATGTTTTATTATATGCCTCATGTGTCCACAGTCTGTGATGTTGGTTTTAATGGCACATTAGTATCATAAAATTAAATGTAGTATGCGATGAATATGGGATAAAATTAAAATGATTGTCAGCAACTGTACACAAGATCTAAACTCTAAAATGCAATATACAGTACACACAAAAAAAAAAATCTATGCTGAGGAAGAAAGAAAACAGCCAACATTGCTGAGAATTCAGCTTGAAAATAATAGCTTATACATTCTTTAATAATTAAATATTAAATACCTGCAAGGCAAAGTTGTCACGACATCACACCTCATAAAGGAATCTAAGCAAACGGCACAGCTGCTCTCTTCTGCTCCAACTTCCTGCAAAGACATTTATTTAATTATTCTGACTGCTTCACAATAAATATAAAATACTTTATAGCTTAATAAATGACTATTCAGAATGTACCAGGTCAGTTCTCCGAAGAGTCCGAATTTGTAATTTGGCAATGGCTTTCTGTGCCACTTTTTTCATTTTTCTCTGTAAAATTGACAGAAGATGAAGAAGTCAATTGTCAAATGTTTTATTAATTTTTATGATTAAACAAATTAAAACATAAGAATATTATGATTCAAGGGAATATTTTAAATTCTGTAAGAGTCTAAATAAAGCTTTACATAATCTTTTACTCTTAAACTCTTTGTTTTCCAACCAAGTTGCCAATCCCCATTTTAATTCATTAATTAATTCATTCATTCTCTAAGCCGCTTAATCATAATTAGGATTGTGGGTAGACTGGTGCCTGTCTCAGCAGACGGGGCAAAGGTGGGGTACACCCTCAACAGCAGGAAGACAGAGTTTTATTTCCAATAAGTGCTTTCACTATAGCTGATAAATTAAAGGGGTGGAGCCATGGTTGTTTAAACAAGGTAGCCCAGATAACACTAATGGTGTTGTCAAACAAAATAAATCTGTCTGTCTCTCTTCCTTTCGGCTTTTTCCCTTTTACTCGGGAGTCGCCACAGTGAATCATCAGATTTGCACGTTTGATTTGGCAGAGGTTTTTACGTCGGATGCCCTTCCTGTCACAACCCTTTTCAGCAAGGGACAGAAACACACTGACGACTTTGCAGCTACTCTTTACGAAAGTCAGAAATGGTTCTTTTACATGAACCTCTCACCATAGACAGTGAGAGACATGGCCCGCCTTTGATAACCCAGTTAGCTGCACTGGGGGGGTGGCAGTGACAACCTTGTGGAGAGTGGGACTCGAACCCCCAACCTTTGGATCAGCGATCTAGCGCCCTATACCACTAGACCATCACTGCCCCTTAAACAAAATAAATCTATTTATATAAAATTCTAAATTAGTTTATAAAATCTATCATAAATTTTTTTTTTTTGATTATTTTATGGTATTTCATTCTTTAAATACTGTTCATCTCAGCAAAAGTTCAATAAGTGGAAATCCATTCCCCTCTGTTCCATACCAGGTTCAAAAACTTTAGATTCCTTTTAATTTGAAATTCAAAGCTATCTAGCTAGCTAGCTAGCTATCTAGCTAGTTAGCTATCTATCCATCCATCCATCCATGCATCCATCCATGCATCCATCCATCCATCCATCCATCTCTGTAGTACTGTTATGCGGATATATAAAAATTGGGTACAGTGACTAGTTGTGATTTGATAAGCTTTGTGTAAAATTGATATGTAGATATTTAATTTAGCCGAATCAATCAGCTGATAGCTACTAAATGCCTAACCTTCTGAACCTGATGCTGTCGGTTTCGATAGAGCCGTCGCAAGACCAGAAAGAGAAAGTAGCCCAGAATGAAGGTTGTTACAAAAATGAAGGCAAAACATAAGACATAAAGCCAAAGAGTGTTAAGGGGCATATGGCGGTTCGCCACTGATATGCTCATAGAAACTTCTGTCCCACTTTCAATGAGTTCCTTAATGTCAGTCCCCAGGATATTTCCAATCATGATTGCTACTATGTTGCCAGACCCTGTGGAAGAGAAAGAATATTTAGAAGAGAAAATAATTAAATATTATATAAAAAGAAAAGCTCGATTGCTTGGTTTCATTGTTTTCAGTGCAGGGCAGGATTTTTGAAATGGTTACCCAAGACTTCAGGTCATACATCTTCACTCAATACAGGCATACTATCCTGCATGCTCATTGTGCATAACTTATTTCCACACAGAAATATCTAATCTTGGGACTTGAATCCAGGACCTTCTTGCAGTTAAGCGGAAATGCTAACCACTACATCACTGTGCATCAATATAGATTTTTTAAAACCTAAATTCTAAAGACCTGAATTTAAATCAAATGATTTTAGGACTAATATATAATAAATATAATAATAATAATAATAATAATAATAATAATAATACATAATAAATCTTAAGATTCACATGAAAAATCAAATGTTAACATTTCTTCATATTGTTCAGGTTGGACACATTGGACACAGTTGCTCACTGAATTGATTGGTAAACATAAAACTGTTCTAAATCATATTCAAAAGGTATCAGATCTCACACAGAATGTAAACTTTACAAAGTGCGCAGAAAATGTGTATGTATATTGATGTTATGTTACATGGTTTGCTCCAATTTCTGATCTGGAACATCAAAAATAAGTTGCAATATATGCTTTTTTTTTTTTTTTTTTTTTTGTGTGTGTGTGTGTGTGTGTGTGTGTGTGTGTGTGTGTGTCCTTATTCTATGGGGCTGTCTATGCTGTATTACACTGTAGAATACAGTATAGGTCAGGGGTGGGCAATCTTATCTGCAAAGGGCCGGTGTGGGTGCAGGTTTTCACTTCAACCAAACAATAGCCACACCTGCCACCTGTTTCCACCAATCACTGATCATCAAAAGAAAATTAAAAAAAAGCCTAGATTGGACATTACTGTTTCAATTCTGAAGTGGAGCCATCTTGGTGAGTTCACCTTGCTTTAAGTCTTAAACAGGAAGAAAGATAGACATGAGTGCCCCCTGTGCCACTGAGCAATCAGCCACCCCACTGTCAAACGGACTGGGTGAGTATGTGGAGTGGGGGAGCGACGGCATCCCAACATCACAGTTCACCAGAACTCTCTATGCGTGAGACCCCAGCTCTGCGCCTTCACCTAATAAAAGGACAGTAACAAAATTCTTGCCTAAAAAAGTATGTTTTTACCCTCATCTTAAAAACAGTGACTGTGTCTGAGTGACGAACATTAACTGGAAGGCTACTCCGTAACTGTGGGGCTTTGTAACAGAAAGCGCTGCCCCCTGCAGTAGTCTTCATTATTTGAGGTATCACTAAGCATCCTGCACATTTTGATCTAAAGGGGTGTATTGGATCATAAAAGAACTCTCACTGCTGCATTCTGGACTGACTGGAGCTTGTATTAGAACATGTACATGAACATGTATTAGAACCGAGTTCAAGTACTTCTGTCTTATCAGAGTTTAAAAGGACGTTAGTAAGCATCCAATATCTAATATCCTTTACACATGTCTCAACTTTATTTAGTTGATGTCTCTCATCTGTCTTTGTTGAAACATATAACTGGGTGTCATCAGCATAATAATGAAAGCGAATAGCATGATCACGAATGATAGAACTCACAGTAAGCATGAACAGAGAAAAGCAGCGGGCCTAAGACAGAACCTTGTGCAACACCAAACTTAACATTAGAACATACAGAGAAATCACCATTTACATCCGCAAACTGATCTTAACTCCAAATTTTTTCCTAATATGTTAAGAATTGCGTGATCAATAGTGTCAAAGGCTGCACTAAGGTCAAGTTGCACAAACAGGGAGACACAGCTGTGGTTGGAGGTCACCAGTAGGTCATTTGCCACCTTAAGGAGTGCCGTCTCTGTGCTATGCTGAGGTCTAAAGCCTGAGTGATACATTTCGTGAATCCTATTTCTACAAAGATATGAACATAACTGTTATGCTACAGCTTTTTCTAAGATCATAGAGGTAAAAGGGAGGTTTGATATGTCTATAGTTGGATTGTTGATATGGGTCAAGATCAGATTTTTTAATCAGAGGTTCGATAACTGTCAGTTTAAGTGATTTAGGTACATAACTGTGCTAAGGGAAGAATTTATTACATTTAATAAAGGGTTAACACTTCTGTTAATATTTGATTAAAGAAACATATAGGTACTGGTTCAAGCACACGGGTTGATTATTTTGATGAGGAAATTAATGAGATTATTTCTGTCTTTTGAATGGGGCTAAAACACTCAAGTTGTGGATCTGCTACCATTACATTATTCGCTGTTTTAGTTATTAACATACCTGCCTTTAAATTTAGGGGGTCAATTTTTTGCCTGATATTTTTAATTTTAACATTGAAAAATTCATAACATCAGCAATGCTATAAATTGATGGTTTACACATTTTGTTATTTGTGTTAGTTAATTCTTCAATAATATAAATAAGTATTTTGGATTATTATTTTTATTTTCTATTAGATTTGAGAAATATACTGCTCTAGCAGTACTAAGAGCTTTTCTGTAATTAAGGAAACTCTCCTTACATTCTAATTAGAAAACCAATAATTTAGTTTTCTGCCATTCTCCTTCTAATTTGCGGGTGTTCTGTTTTAGTGTGCGTGTTGAATCATTATACCAGGGGGCTAATTTTTTCACTTTGATTGGTTTTCTTTTAAGAGGAGCTACATTATCTTGTGTATGGCGTAAATTTGACTCAAAACACTCGGTGGCTTGATCGAGTTCTGCAGGGTCTGATGGTGATTCAATGGTAGTTTATATTTCTAGAAGATTATTAATGAAACTCCTTGCAGTCGTTGATCTAAAGCTATGCTTAATGTGATAATATAGCGAGGTGTATATATTAGTACTAAGAGGCATTGTAAGCGAGATAAGATTCATTCATTTCTTTCATTGTCTGAACCAGGACAAGGTGTGAGTGTGAGTATGAATGGTTGTGTGAGTGTCAGCCCTGCGATGGCCTGGCGAGCCGTCCAGGGTGTACCCTGCCCTTGCCTGGAGACAGCTAAGATGGGCGCCAGCCCCCCTGTGACCCGAATTAGGATTAAGGGGTTCAGAAAATGAATAAATTCTGAGTACAGTCCTGGGGGTCTGTAAATAATAATTAAAGGAATCAGCTTCATGGGCATATTTTTTCCCAGGAATATATGTAAAGGTAGTGTATAGAATTTCAAACGCATTAAATTCATGTCTGGATTTTTGTATAAGGCAGAGGTCAGTATAAATAACTGCGATGCCTCCTCCTCTGCCAGTTAGATGAGGTTGGTGTATATAACTGTTTCCGGGAGGACTCTCATCATTTAATGCTACATATTCATTGGGTTTAATCCATGTTTTTGCTAAAAGCATTATGTTAAACTCCCGATCAGTAATGATGTCATTAATAATAAGTGCTTTACATACACAAAATCTAACATTTAAGAACTCTATCCTTAGATCAAAGGTGCAGGTTGTATGTTCAGTATGATTTAAATTTATGTTAATAAGATTATTAAAACAAACTCTCTGAGAGTTTTTATATTTGTGCTTACATTTTTGTTCAGTTTGGGCAGTTTCTATAGCACTGAACTTGACCTTGAGTGATAACTCTGCGTTGCAAGCACACGTGCAGATTAGCCTGTTTGTCTGTTCTCTGGATACTCTGGATACTCACTGACTGATTGGCACTGTTCTTAGACTACATTGGTACCTCGGTGCTTGAACGCTTCAGAGCAACACTGCCCTCCCAAGCCAGACCGCAGTATCTGCAATTTTAGCCAAATTGGCCTTTTATGTTTTTCTGACTAAGTGCAATCAGCTCCACCTAGTGGGCTCAATTTTCTCAGTTTCATGATTTTGCAGATACTGCGGTCTGGCTTGGGAGGGCAGAACTAATCGTAATTCGACCAAAAAATCCTGTTTTTTTTTGTCCTGCAAGTCGACCAAAATCCGGAAGTCGAACGCTAAAAAAGCGCCAGAAAAAAATGAGACCGAGAGGGAGGGGAACTGCACGCTTTCCATAAGTCTGGAAGTTGTTGATACTATGTATCACCCTGATAAAGCTAGCCCTGTTCCGGGGAAGTCCGGAAGTTGTTGATACTATGTATTGCTGTGAACACCTTTAACAATGAGGTCATGAGCCACTTCCGTAAGGTTTTGAAAAGAAGGCAGAAACAAACCATTTTAGAAATGTTCTTCAAGAAAAGAAAGGGACATCCTGAAGAAGAGTCATCCATGCCAAAGTGTGTAGCAAGAGAAAAAACACCTTTGGCTGATTCACCTGAACCTTTTATGGAAGGGGATCCCCCTCCTCTCTCCCTTTCCAACATTCATGTAAGCCAACTGCTCACCAGCACAAAGGTTAAAATTCTCATCTGTGTTGTTCTTTAACTGTACTGTGGTTTTTATTTTAGTGTCTTATGGTCTCTTTTGTGATAGACTGGTTTTGGTGGCTCTAACTCTCTCTCTCTCTCTCTCTCTCTCTCTCTCTCTCTCTCTCTCTCTTATGTATGCAGCGCTGGAGAGGGGTGTAGCTGTCACATGCAGGTGAAGTGCTAAGCACACACACACACACACACCTGATTCCACTTAGCAATCACCAGGCTTCTCTAACAGTGACAACGATTTCCCCATGCTCTAGTGCCTTCCCTGTGAATAATAAAGCTCCTCTGTTTTCATCACAAGCTGTCTCCTGCATTTCTGGGTCCAGCTCAATGTTCCTGGGGTCACAGCATCTTCTAGCCCTTTTGATTGATCAGGCTGCTGATGTCTGAATGTTATTATTTTGAACTGAACTGTAATTGCATAACAATATCTGCAACAAATTTCACCACATTATTGGTTAAATCTTAATGAGATGACATCATCAGATTCTGTGATTGCAGCAATTGTGTCATGCTGATTTGGTTCTGAATGTTGTGTGTAATGGGCTTCAGTATTGAAGGAAAATTAAAAGACATTCATCTTCAGCTGATGTTTAGTATCTTTAATAATAAAGGAGTTTTTAGATTAAAATTGCTCATTCATGTTCTTAACCACTTAATCCTAATCAGGGTCATGGGGAGGCTGATGCCCATCTCCACCCATCTCCGCCGACTCTGGGCGAGGGCAGAGAGTACATCCTGGACAGCTCGCCAGGCCATTTCAGGCCAGAAACACGTTGACAGCTATGTAGCCTACTCTTGACGAAAGTTCAGCAATGGTTCTATTTACATGCCTCTCACCATAGACAGTGAGAATATATATATATATATATATATATATATATATATATATATATATATATATATATATATATATATATATTTATATACAGGGATCCCTCACTATTTCGTGCTTCAATTCATGCGGCTTCAGTGCATCACAGTTTTTTTTTTTAAATATTCATCAAATTAAAAAATAAGGAAATTAAGAAAGAATAGGGGAAAACGTTAAGGAAAACACCACAAAAACAAGGCCAATTACACACAGAAAATAAACCCCTAAACAAACACAAAACAAAAAACAACCCAAAACTTCCCATTAAAACTAGTTACATTTTTGTGAGGTGCGCATCTGAGTGCGTGCGCACCTGCATGTGTGTATTTATATTTTATTTACATGTTATGCCTTATTTTTGAATGTTTAATTGCTATTATAAGCATTTACAGCATTGAATATGCATTTATTGGTATTATATACACATATATATGTACGTATACGTCAGTCAGGAGTGGGGGTGGGGTGTGTGTGATCATACTTCACAACATTGAATGGTCGCGAGGGAACCTGAGTCCCAACTAACCACAGAAAGTGAGGGATCCCTGTATACATAAATATGTGTAATATATATTAATGTTCACTATAATATGTGGTCTCTTATTTATTTTATAGCTATATAATATTTAATACCCATGTTTTCTGAAAAATGTGAAAGTGTGAAGCACCTCCGCGAAGGAATGTGGCTCTTTGTGTACACTTAGACATGATAATAAGGCACAGTGCTATGTAAAAGACTGTGCATGGAGATTAAATCTTGAAATATTTGTAAAAAGTGAATGTTGCAATAAATCAATCAAGAAAAGAGAATCATAAACAAACAAAAAAAAAACACCAGGTCAATTGGTGTTTATATTACAGACAGCAATGTTAAATAGACAGTTGTATATACTGTCAATGAAAGCTTATGTTGGCAAAACAGATTCCCAAACCTCGTTGCTTCAGTCACTGGATCACAAAAAAGAGCTGCCGTACCTGAAAGAGGCATTTGGATTGTTTTATTTCCTGTCTCATCAAGATTGTAAATAACTACGGCTGATGCGCCTGCTTCCTTTGCAACTTGAATTTTCTTAGTATAGCTACAGTTGCCTCTTTTGATGAGCGCTATCCACGGATCCTTCTCAGCGATGAATGTGGTATTTGGATGGCAGGCCAGTGGATCAAAGTTTGGGAGCACCGTTAATCCAGAAACCTGTGCTGCAGGTGAGTTATACCCATACACTCCGCACTCACACATATCGGTCATTGTTTGGTTAATCCCAGGGATAACGTAGTCCAGCTCCACGTATGCGGTCCAGATTGCCATAGCTGAAACTGAATGGAACTGGGGCTGAATAGCCCACAGTGTCAGCCATGTCCAAGTCAACCCACCTATCACTCTATTGTCCCTTCTCATTTTCCAGACCCAGGTAAATAATCCTGACGTTCTTTGTAATCTTGCACAGTGTTGCTCTGTACCTGTGGCTAATTGGAATCAGATGTTGCTCCAGGTAATGCAAGATTGCTCTGTCAGTTGGAGCTGATCTTATCATTCTGGACCTTGAACACTGGCTAAGATAGAATTTATTTGAATAAGATAGCAATCCAAGTGCCCTACCCATTCCAGGTTATGGAGAAATAAAGTCTTAAAAGAACAAAACAAATACAAACGACTATAAGAATGCTTTATAGTACTATAGCACAATGGTATCATTTGCAACATGGAATTTCAGTAAATGCATTCTTCCTCTTTCCTCTTATATCCAGCACAGGTGATTATTTCAATCAGTTGGCACTTTCAAGTTAAGATGTTCTGATCCACTGTGCACTTCAACAAAGTTCCCTACTTCCTGTGCACAGACTCTTGACCCAAAGTCATTTCTTCCAGACAAAATTATTTCATCAGAACTTCCTGCAGCAGCATCACTAACAGAAACCTCCTGCACCTGCTACTGCTATCATGCACTGCTAAAAAACATAAACACCAACAACATGAACAACTAAAACAATAACAATAATAGTAATAATAATTAGAACAAAACTAAGGTACCATTATGTGATTTGTCATTAAAATGTGATTATAATCATTTAGATTTAGAAGGTCTGATTCATAGCTGTCCTTACTTTTATTCATTCATTCACTTTCTGAACTACTTAATCCTATGTAGGGTGGCGGGCACTTTGACACCCATCTCAGCCGACTCTGGGCGAGGGCAGAGTACACCCTGGACAGCTCACCAGAGCATGGCAGGGTAGAAACATGCTGACGCTATGCAACCTACTATTTATGAAGTCCAGTAATGGCCTTACTTTAAAGTGTCCAATTGAGTTCCATTATGTGGTATGAGGTATAGTGATCTTTATTACTCACATTTAGTTTGATGTCAACCACACAGATGGTTGAAGTGCAAAACATTTTGGTTTTTAAATGTCAAATAAATTTTGAATACTAAAAAAACTTTACCCAGCACATGTGGCATCCTTTTGTGCCAAAATAGCCCAAAAATTAAATTCACATTTCAGTGCAGGGTGGAATGATGGTGTAGTGGTTAGCAAAGCTGCCTCACAGCTAGAATGCCCTGGGTTTGAGTCCCAAGGAAGGGAAAGACGAGGGCGTTTACATGTGTGTGTGTGTGTGTGTGTGAAAATTCTTATTTTATGTCATACTTTTGTATGTTGCTTGAAGTCTTAGCAATAGCCAGTTGACCTTAGTAATGAGTTAAAACAAATATTTTTAGTTCAGTTCAGTTCATCAGTTCATTTTCTGTACCCGCTTAATCCTAACTTGGGTCACGGGGAGGCTGGCGCCCATCCCAGCCAACTTCGGGCGAGGGCAGAGTACACCCTGGACAGCTTGCCAGGCCATCGCAGGGCGGAAACACGCTGACGGCTTTGCAGCCTACTCTTGTCGAAAGTCAGCAATGGTTCTTTTACATGCCTCGCACCATAGACAGTGAGAGACATGGCCGGCCTTTGATAACCCAGTTGGCTCCACTGGGGGGGGGGGACAGTGACAACCTTGTGCAGAGTGGGACTCGAACCCCCAACCTTTGGATCAGCGATCCAGTGCCCTATACCACTAGACCACCACTGCCCCTATATTTTTAGTTATTATTTAATTATTAAGTGCAAGCATGATGAATATATGTGATCCTATGACAACTATGTATAGCTAAAGGGCTGTTAGTGTACTAATTTGAAATGACCACACTAAAACTCAAAGAAGAGAAAAGAAAGATTTATTTAACAAATTCGATATTACACATCAGTCAGCCTCATCCAGTGGAATAATGAGGATTACATCAGAACAGGAAGACCCGAACTCCATGGGGAAAGTGGGTGAATGATCATTTGATGAATCAGGCCAATTCATGGAGTCACCAGCATTGGAAGACAGTGGAGAGGGTGGTGGAGAAGAGTAGTTGGGAGAGGACAAATGAATGAAGTGTGACCCAGGTGGAGAAGAAGAAGAAGCAGTGGAGTAACCATCAGAAGTAAGGCCTTCGGTCTGGGTAGACTGATCACACGTCACTAATTGAGGGTAACAGGATGCAGAGGCTAAAACTGGGTAACTGGCAGAAAATGCAGGAAATCCATGAGGTCAGTAGACAGGATAGATGGGTGAGGATGAAAATGGCATTGTTCAACACTTCTCCTAAAGAGGTTACAACAGACTGACTGAGCAAAAGAAAAGAAAACAAAGAATTGGTATATAAGATGTGTGTCAATGTGGCAATGGAACACTAATGGCTATGAAAATACAACAATATTTAATCAGAAAGCTTAAGAAACACAACAAAACCTCATTTATATTTTATACCGTGTATACTTACTGTTTTAAATTGAAATATTAGAATAATAAGAATACTTACGTAGGTACAATACTGGTGGTACACATGATGATTAAAAAAATCATACACATGATGATTAAAAAATGAAAAATGGAGGAAGGGTAATCCCTGTTTTCAGTTCATGCAAGCAACATCAAATGAAGCAAACTAGGAAGAAGACGCTTATAAAACAAGTGCCTATATTATAAATACCTCCCAAATTCAGGCAAAAGTAAGGGGATAATTTACAATTGAAATGATGTCACAGAGGGGTGGATGAGATTAAACTGAGGGCAGTACTACAGGACAACCAGCTGAAATAATGAGAAATGGGAAAGTATGTAAATTAAGCTGGGGGGGCTAAAATTCCTTAAACTGCAAACATAATGTGAAATTATTTCAGATTACAGAAACTAACTGCACATGAAGGGCAGTGGTGGCCTAGTGGTATAGGGCACTGGGTCGCTGATCCTAAGGTTGGGGGTTCGAGTCCCACTCTCCACAAGTTTGTCACTGTCCCCCCACTGCAGCTCACTGGGTTATCAAAGGTGGGCCATTTCTCTCACTGTCTATGGGGTGAACTTTATGTAAAAGAACCAGTGCTGACTTTCGACAAGAGTAGCTGCAAAGCCGTCAGCTTGTTTCCGCCCTGTGATGGCCTGGCCAGCTGTCCAGGGTGTACTCTGTCCTTGCCCAGAGACGAATAGGATGGGCGCCATCCTCCCCTTGACCCTAATTAGGATTAAGCGGTTACAGAAAATGAACTGAACTGAAGGTTAAATGAGTGAGAGGGATGATGATTGCACGAGAGAGTGAGTGAGAGAGAGTGAGAGGGTGAATGAGAGAGATAAGGTGATTGAATGAGAGGGCAAATGAGTAAGAGGGTGAGAGGGCATTTGAATGAGTAAGAGGGTGAGAAGGCATTTGAATGAGTAAGAGGGTGAGAGAGTGAGAGGATGAAGGGAGTGTGACCGAGTGAAAGGGTGGAGGGATTAAGTGAGCAAAAGAGTGAAAGGGTAAAAGAGTGAGAGGGTGAGTGGAATTCAGCACACACACAGTCACACCACGTCAGCAGCGTTACATTTATCTGCGCATGCGCTGTAGTGTACAGTTGGCTGCCTGTGTATTGAAGTCCAAATCTCTTGTGTGTTTTTTTTTTATCAAGCGATTTTTTTTCTACAGTTAATTAATATTCGATTAAAACACGACGTTAAAACATACTAACCATACGACCATGACAGATGAACAAGAAATAATGTGCAAATTAGAAAATATTTTGGAAATAAGGTAAAAGTGCGGTGGTATTCAGTCAGTGTTAGCCGGTGGGCTGTCGAATTAGCATCTCCTGTTTGGCTAGTCAGTTGTTATGATTTATTGATTATGGATCAGGTTTAGATGACTAACCGTTTTCTTTATAGCGGCTGTGTGTTTTTATGTTTATGTATAAAGTGAATACAATGAATTTATAGCCTGTTTTGATGAAGTTTATAGATGCTGTGGAGAATACAGTACTGTGGACATAAATGCCGAACAAAGGAACCAGCCTCGATTAATAAATAACCAACATTAGCAACATATATTACTTTTTTGTAATTACAGAAAGAAGTCTTTTAAAAGACAATTTTTAATTTGTAAACCGCAAATAAGTCAAAGTTGCTTATTTCCTATCCTTCCATTTTATACCCGTTTTTTTGTTTGTTTGTTATTGTTTTGATGTATACTTTAGGAATAAAACTCTCCAGCTTCAGAAGATTAAATCCAGGTTGAAGAGCGAGTTTGAAGCCCTTGAAGCTGAGGAGAAACACCTGAGGGAATACAAGCAGGAGATGGACCTGCTCCTTCAGGAGAAGATGGCCCATGTGGAGGAACTGCGTTTGATTCATGCTGATATCAATGTGGTGTGTATCCACATCACCCACAAAGTTCACTCACTCACTCATTTACTGAAACATTTAATCCTATTGCGGAGACGCTGGAGCTTATCTCAGCCAACACTGGGCGAATATTGGGTCCATCCTCACAATGCCAACGTATTCACAACCATTCTCACTCATACACACGTGGGGATAATATGTATGTTCGCATCTTAGCCTGCAGCATACATTATGGGATCGGATAAAATTTTAGCTGCTAATTGAACCTGTGTAAATGGACTAATGCAGGTTGAATGTGTGCATCCTTTGCGTTGTTTGCCACAACAGCACGCTTGCTATAAAAAAATTGACAACCAGCTGTAATGTGTACAAATTTAACTCTTTGGTTAAGTGCATTTCAGGCCCAGTAATAAAATACACATGTGATGACATCAACTGAAACCGACAGTACTCTAGTATTCTACAGTCATGGAATTCATAAAAAATTCCAACTAAAACATGCCTGATGCGACATGCATGTCTAATAGCTTAATATTTTTGGTAAAAATGTTTAATAGTTGAGATATATTTCCATGTGCAAACTTGAAGTGATAGCGTGATAGCAAGCCTTTGTAATGATTTGCATCAAACTCCTTCTTCTTCTTGCATCAAACAATTAAAATAAATACAATGATCTCTCGCTACTTCGTGCTTCAGTTTCTATGGCTTCAGTGCATTGCGGGTTTTTCAAAAATATTCATCAAAAAATAAAAAAGTTAAAGAAAAATAAGGAAAAAATTACAGAAAATGCAGCAAACAAGGCCAATTATGCAAAAAACAAAACAAAACAAAAAAACAACCCAAAGCCCCTAAAAGAAACTACTTACATTTTTATGTGAGGTACGCATCTGAGTGTGTGTGTGTGCGCGCGTTCGCACGTCAGTATGCGTGTGTATTTATATTTTATTCACATATTATGCATTATTTTGAATGTTTAATTGTTATTATATGCATTTATAGCATTGGATATCCTGTCTGTCTTCCTTTCAGCTTTTCCCCTTTTACTCGGGAGTCGCCACAGCGAACCATTTGATTCGCACGTTTGATTTGGCAGAGGTTTTTACGTCGGATGCCCTTCCTGTCACAACCCTTTTAGCAAGGGACAGAAACACGCTGACGACTTTGCAGCATACTCTTTACGAAAGTCAGCAATGGTTCTTTTACATGCCTCTCACCATAGACAGTGAGAGACATGGCCCGCCTTTGATAACCCAGTTAGCTGCACTGGGGGGACAGTGACAACCTTGTGGAGAGTGGGACTCGAACCCCCAACCTTTGGATCAGCGATCCAGCGCCCTATACCACTAGACCACCACTGCCCCATTTCGCAGAAATTGGCTTTTGCGTGGGTCCCATTAACTGTGGAAAGTGAGGGATCCCTGTATATATACATATACAGTACTGGAAATGAGACATAAACTAAAGCTAGCCCTGTGCTCACGGGAATCAGGCCTAGAAATGTCTAAATAATTTTTTGTATAGAAGGTATTTAAAATTATACACCAATATATTAACGTAATACTAGTATTTCTCTAGAACAATTATAATAGCTGTAAACTTGTTATTGTGTACAGTAAGTAAAGTTAAACATGCTGTAGTGTAGTGGGAGATAATAGGGTGTCTGAGGTATTCGTACACATGACTTACAAATTTCATTAATTAAACATCATCTACTAAAATAGTTCATCTACTAATTTGCAATAATCAAATTATAAACATTTAACTTTAAGTCAGACACTTACTAGTTTAATCAATGTCTTGCGAGCGTCAGGGTTTTTCTTTGCTGCATGTATGTTATGCAGATCAAATGGTGGTATGCGTGTACACTATAGCTCTCAATTATCAAATAATTTTTGCTGTGAGGCGATTTTGCTAACCGCTGCACCACCATACCATTCCAAAATATTCCACAGAAATCTTTTTAAAAATTCAGCATATTTGTACTTGTATATTCTACCCTCTGTGATACATGATTACAGATGAAGCTGATCCTGTGGCAATGGCAAAAATTTTTAGATATTAAAGTTCCATGCTGGTGACATGGTGCGACTCTGAATGGTTGTGTTTTGGCCCTGTGATCGCCTGGCAAGCTGTCCAGGACATAGGTCAAAGTAAACTGGAACAATGTACTGGTAAGAAGTATACAGACTCCTTCTACTGGAATGTATTGGAATGCCTAGAAAAAGCAACTTTGACAAATACACACAATGCAAGCTTTTTCTTTTTAGCCTTCTGTGATGTGTAGAGCTTTTTTTTTTTTTTTTGCAGATAACAGGGTAGTCATTTTTTCAAAATAAGCAAAACAAAAATCCCCAAGTAAGAAATTGTGAGGTTTTAGGCGCTGTGAAATACTCTGTCTCTCTGTCATCTGAGCACCGCCACCACTCACTTCTGCAAACAGACACACGTGGAAAAGAGAAAACCCGATACTTTCATTTAATTTGATGGCTGGTTGCCTAGGGACCACAGACAGTGTTGTGGGGGTCAGTTGGAGGTTGCGTGCTTCCTTTTGATAGCGAAGGGTATCTCAACACAACCAAACATACTTGAAGGTAAAAAACGCAAAGAAAAAATTAATTTTTAATGTTTAAGAGAAAGAGGGATGACAAGCAAGTTGAACAAAGAGCGGTAAGTGCAGAGGAAGCACATGGTGCAGGTAGAAGATGCAGTAGACCAGAGATGGGCCACGAATGGCTGACAGTGTTACTAGACCAGAACACAACAGTAGGCTGTATGATTTTTTTTTTGTGTTGTCTACATTTATTTGGGGCCGAGGCTGTGATTAAGCTTTTGAAAAAACTTTAATTATGTGTAGGTTGTTGTGTTTTATTGCTCTGATTTACCTGAAAGTAAATGTTTTGCCATTTATTACACTATGAGTCTGACATCTTACATTATACACTCAAGGATGTGCACAAGATTCAACATTCAAAGTCAGAAAAGAGCAGGCAATTATTACAATTTTTAGAATGAGGTAAAATGTTTTTGAGATGCACAGTGCCTGCAAGAATCTTATCTTACTTTCACGCCTGGTCCAGCGTGTACCATGCCCTCGCCCAGAGTTAACTGAGATGGGAACCAACCTCCCCGCAACCTTTATTACGAGTAAGCGGCTTAAAAAAATGGATAAATGAAATTCAGTCTCTTCAATGATTCGATGAAATAAACTATATTTTAATTCGATTCCGTATTCAGCACAATACACCTAATAATAGAGAAATTATGGCAATTTTCAGTTCAGTTCATTTTCTGTACCCGCTTAATCCTAACTTGGGTCGCGGGGAGGCTGGCGCCCATCCCAGCCAACTTCGGGCGAGGGCAGAGTACACCCTGGACAGCTCGCCAGGCCATCGCTGGGCAGAAACACACTGACGGCTTTTTTCTTGTCGAAAGTCAGCAATGGTTCTTTTACATGCCTCACACCATAGACAGTGAGAGACATGGCCGGCCTTTGATAACCCAGTTAGCTCCACTGGGGGGGACAATGACAACCTTGTGCAGAGTGGGACTCGAACCCCCAACCTTTTGGATCAGCGATCCAGTGCCCTATACCACTAGACCACCACTGCCCCTTTATGGCAATTTTATCCATGGTTTTTATGTGCCCACCCCAATATTTTTCAATGGTCTAAGGCAGAAGTTGTGATCGAGGACTGTCTATTTTATGACAAAAACACTCAGGAGCTTCTTTAGAATGAGGATAATTTAATGAAATTTTAGCAATAATTAACAGAAATGTTGGGCGCTGCACTGGTGTAGGGATTAGCATGTCTGGCTCACAGCAAGAATGTCTTGGGTTCAAATCCAGGGCTCAGGATTTCCTTGTGGATTTTGCATGTGCTCTCTGTGCGGATGTGATTTTCCTCCACGCACTCTGGTTTCCTCACACCGTTCAGAGACATGCACATTAGGCTAATTCGCTGTTTCAAATTGCCCCTAGGTGTAAATGTGAATGGTTGTGTGCGTGTTGGCCCTGCCATGGTCAGTGGCGAGCTGTTCTAGGTGCACCCTACTTTTGCCCAGTGTTGATGCTCTCTTCGTTTGATTGTTGTATCCAGCCAATTATTAAATCACTGCTGTAGTTTTACTATTTATTTATTTTATTTTTTTCTCCATTTTCTCCATAATTTAGTCATATGCAATTCCTTTACCAATTATTTCCTTCCCTATCACATGACCACCACTGATGTGGAGGAGCATGCACACATCACCTCCATGACATGTAATATTAGCTACCCACCTCTTTTCAAACTGTGGCGCTTGTGTATTTTGGGTGCGGTCTAACACACTGGAGGGAGAACGCTATCTGCCCCTCATACAAATGAGCTCATAGACACCCATGATTGGTTGGCGATCGCCGTGTGTGAAAGGGAAGCGAGCATATGCCATCCGTCCCTCCTGTAAGAGCTCGGCCAGTTAGCTCCCATGGACTCTCGGTCATGTATAGCAGTGGCATTAACCTGGATTCGACCTTGCAATCTCCGAGTTAATAGTACTGTATGTTGATTTATTTCCATTTAGTTACATGCACACAGTGAATATGCAGTAACAGATAAAACAATATTAAGACTTTTAAAAATGATTTAAAAATAAATAATAATTGCTACTATTACTATTGCCTATTGCCCCTCCTGGAACATAGGCTGCCAACAAGGTCTCTGTTTTTAGCCTAGCCAGACTCTCCAGCTGCCCCCATGTGTGGCGTCTGCCGCTAGATCTAGTGCCAAGTGTTTCTTGGCCGTCCTCTCTTCCTTTTCCCTTGAGGATTTCATTGGAGGGCTTGCCTTGTAATATTAGTGGCTGGTTTGTGGAGCGCGTGGCCTGTGTACATGCAGCGGTGCTGTTGTATTATCACTCTCGCTGGCTCCTGTCCCGTTTGCTGCCACAGTTTCTGATTGCTGATTGTATCAATGCACCGTATGTCAAAGATTTTTCTTAGACCATTGTTGATGAGTGTCTGGATGCTCTTTGTTGTTGTGACTGGTCCTCCATGTCTAAGCTCCATAAAATAACAATTATTTAATACTTAGTATTTAAATACATAATTCAATAAAATACATGAAAGGAAAATATAATGAATATTGCAGCCTTTGTAAATAATTTCTAGTGTTTTTTAAGTGTTGTAGATATATTCCTTGCAGGTCTTCAATGTGGGCAGTGGTGGTCTAGTGGTATAGGGCGCTGAATTGCTGATCCAAAGGTTGGGGGTTCAAGTCCCATTCTCCACAGGGTTGTCACTGTCCCCCCCCCCCAGTGCAGCTAACTGGGTTATCAAAGGCGGGCCATGTCTCTCACTGTCTATGGTGAGAGGCATGTAAAAGAACCATTGCTGACTTTTGTAAAGAGTAGGCTGCAAAGTCGTCAGCGTGTTTCTGTCCCTTGCTAAAAAGGGTTGTGACAGGAAGGGCATCCGACGTAAAAACCTCTGCCAAATCAAATGTGCGAATCATATGATTCGCTGTGGCGACTCCTGAGTAAAAAGGGAAAAAGCCGAAAGGAAGACAGACAGACAGACCTTGCAGGTCTTCAATAAAATCATCCAGCAGTAAGACTCCCAAGTGAATAGAATGTTAAGTGTAGTATACGCTAAAACAGTAATTATTGTTAGCGCACCTTAATAGGAATAGATTGAGTATTAATATACTGAAGACGTAGCTTGTGCTTGACAGCACTTAAGATATGTCTGTGTGGCATATGTCCAGTGACCAATTTCATCATCCTTTTCATATCATTAAACAAACCAGATCCTTATGCTTATCATATGAGTTCTATAAAATCAGCACCAGCCGCTCCAAAATAAATTTTATTAAAGAGAATTTCCTGCAGATGGAATCAACTCTAATTAAACTTTTGATGTCTTATGTTCTCTGGTGGCATTATTGTTTATCATGCAATATAAACTGAAAATGATTTTGTGGTATTTTGGGGATATTTTTAAGACAATTCGTTGTATGATCCTGTATTAAAAGCAGATCTTGGTGCATATATGGTAGAAATGTTTATTATTATTTTAAAAAATGCATCATGACTAATTGTGACACGTGGACATCTTTGTAGAATTTCATGTTGTCTGTCTTCCTTTCAGCTTTTTCCCTTTTACTCGGGAGTCGCCACAGCGAATCATCTGATTCGCACGTTTTTGATTTTGGCAGAGGTTTTTTACGTCGGATGCCCTTCCTGTCACAACCCTTTTTTAGCAAGAGACAGAAACACGCTGACGACTTTGCAGCCTACTCTTTACGAAAGTCAGCAATGGTTCTTTTACATGCCTCTCGCCATAGACAGTGAGAGACATGGCCCGCCTTTGATAACCCAGTTAGCTGCATGTTGAAATCTGAAAATAGATAACGCGAGGTTTAGATTTCTACCAAGATCAGTGAGGAAGATCAAGTTTATTTTGTTTCCTTGATATCTGCAGATGGAGAGCACCATCAAGCAGTCAGAAAATGATCTGAATAAACTGTTGGAAACCACACGGCGCCTTCATGATGAATACAAGCCCCTGAAAGAGCATGTTGATGCTCTGAGAATGACTCTTGGCCTGAATCGGTTGCCCAATCTTAATGAGGAAGAGGAGAGGCTTTCACTAGAGTGAGTAATTTTTCAAGCTTAATCAAGTGACTTTCTCTGGCATGATTAAATTTATTGTACTGGCAAGTATTATAAAGAAACTTAAATTTAGGATCTTGATCATGGTTTCCTCATGTAGTTACTTTGAGAAGCAAAAGGCTGAATGGCAGAAAGAGCCACATGAGCCCATCATTCCTGAATCTCTAGCAGCAGCTGCGGCGGCTGCTCAACAGCTTCAAGTCTCAAGAAAACAAGACCCACGGCAGCCAGCAACTTTCAGGCAGCAGCCTCCACCCATGAAGGTCAGAAATTAATCACAGACCTGGTTGATGTAGTACTCATATTTACCCTGTTTACAGTAGTGCATACCACATCAGCTGATCGATATTCAAGACCAACCATAACATTAAAACATTGTTATTATAATTAGAAATGTCAATTTCTGAAATTAGAAATTGGATCATTTTCCAGCCTGCAACCTGGTTTTTTGGTTTGGGTTACAATTTTGCCATTGAGAAGTGTCAAATTCTACATAATTTTAAATCATTTTAAATTTTGGAATACTGACGAATGATCGAAGGATGGAATAGAAACTTGGATTACCTTTTTTCTCTCAAAATATAGAATATTTAATGTGAAAAGATGCAAGTTTACATAAAGGGGAATAGAAATGTAGCCACCCTGCCATACTGAGATCCATGCTCCAGCCCACGCCAGAGATATTCTGTACCGTGGTAGCTTTAGCACAGAGGGGCACATAACAACTGCACAAAGCAAGGTGTAAAGTAAATGATACAAGAAATTAAGATTTCCAACAGCTTGGTGTTTGCACCGACTGGGTTGCTGTCACCAGATTAAACAGAGCCATGTCAAGTCATGATTAATGATTACTAACTTGGGTCGAGCCATACATTTTTGGAGAGAGGATCTAACTATAGATTATTCCTGGCTTTCTCTGTGTTCTTAGTTCAGGTGTTTAGGAGAGGTGCTGGTGCATGATAAGAGTATTTTTAACCCAAAGGCTCAGGTTTGAAACCTGCCTCTCTTATTTTAACAGCTCATGAAGTTGGTTTGTTTGTTTTTGTTTGTATGATTTGTCTCAGATGCTACACGTTTATCTTTACTGAACAATCAAGTGGAGCATCAGATTTTGATCTGAATCAGATTTATAATCCTGAAGAATCTGCAGAAGTCAAACAGAAGTAAGAGAAATATCAGCAGAAATAGCAAAGTGAACATCTATAAGCCAATATCACTAGTTCAAGGCATGTTTTGCTCAAAGTTTACCTCGTCAACCCCATGGTTCTTGAAAAACATCACTATTTAACACAGCTAAGTATTCGCCTGCCAAAGCAGATCTGTAATTACTCACGTCTCAATTTTGCACCATAACGAGGTACAGAAGTGTTTGAGACCCTGCATGACAAGTTTCCAAATCTACAATAATGAAGTTCCACACAATTCAATGACCCTCTTTGAATGGATTAAATGCTGAGGCAATAATTTACCTTGAGGGATTAACACAGTATATCAGAAAAACAAAAGCAGTTGTGCGAGTCGCTCTTGAGAAGAGCTTCTGCTAAATGCTGTGAATGTAAATGTTCTTACCAGTAAAGCAAAAATCCAGCTGGACTGTATCTGACTGCATTTAAAGATTTCTCTCTTCTCGTTGTTCTGCAACTTGGCCAATTATCTCGGATAGAAATCGTTATTTTCTGTCGTTCCTTGTCGTGTTCATGTCTCAGGCTTTTCCGTTCAGACGCAGTTTTGAATACTCACCTTTTGCGTGTTGCCATTTTTGACTCTGTCGCTGCTGCAAATCTGTCACGAACCGCTTTCCGAAAACGACGTCACAGGTTTTTGTCAATACAAACCGTGAAATTCAAGTCAGTAAACTGGTATTCCTTAGGTTTGTTTGTTTACATTGCTTAGCTCTTATTCAGAGAGAAAGAAAATCATGATATTTTGTACTTCTAAATGTTTTGATCAGGAATAATGGAAAGGACTACATTTAATTAGCTGATTTTAACATCTTGTGCAGGACATGCCTTTAACATGAAAACCAGTGTGTTTTCCAACTGTAACACTGTGTTTATCTTTTTTATGCCCACTCTGTGTTAGGTTTTGGTATCATAAGCACAAACTGAAATCAAACTGAATATACTCAGGTTTTTTTCTGAATACTATAGGACCACAATGAAAAAAGTGGAAAATCCAACTTTTAATTCAAGTGCATTTAATGGGTGTGGAAAAAAAAAATCACACATTAAGAAATAATTATTTTACATCAAATTATGTGTGCCACAACTATTAGCACCCCTGATGTTAATACTTTGCACAATCTCCTTTTGCCAACAAAACAGCACCTAATCTTCTGAAGCTGCAGAATGAAAAGCCTGGAATACTGTAGATCCTCTTGAGATGTGTCTCTGAATTGTGCTCTCAGTCCATCCGAGTGATTTTCTCACTCTGGAATTTATATTTCACACAATCAATCATCTTCGGCTAAAACAGAAGAGCTCAGAATGTCATTACTCAACCCAACAAATCTTTCCATCTCCTGATCTCCTCTGTCCTTTCACTGACACATCCCTTTATCACCATGCGACATCATTGCGTGCGGATGATGTGATCATCATCGTATGTCTTAAATTGCCATAAGTGTTAGAGTTGAGAGGTGTGTCTACATTCTGATGTGTGATCAGCCTTGAATAATAAAGTTAAGACAGTTGTCCTGCATCATAAATAAAGGAGGCCGGTGTCCCTGTGACGCTACTCTATGTAAATGAAACAAATAACTCCCACCTGATCATGTCAGACCTGCATAAAGAAATTCTGATGTAAACTTATTTTGGAATAATTGATGTAAGAGCAGTAGACGTACTTTAGAAAAATTGTTAAAGAGCACAATGTAAAGGCCATTTTTTGCCTTTGATATGGGACCACCAATCTTAATGAAAGATTAGAATATGTTGGAACACAGCTGACATGTGAAGGGGGCAGTGCAGGCTCAGTGGTTAACCCATTGGGTTGGGGGTTCAAGTACCACCACCACTGTTGTGCTCTTGAGCAAGGCACTTAACCCTCAACTACATAGTTGTATTAAAAAATGATAATTGTAAGTTGCTCTGGACAAGCGTGGCAACCCCATGCTGTGAGTGTAAGGAAAGATTTGCCTGTGATTTATGACTGCGCTGTCTTATCTTCTCAGCCTTTGTTTTTGATATTTTTCTGTACATTATGTTTTCAGCTTGTTAATATCACTAATAGTGTTTGAATTTTCGAAACCTTTTGAATTCCGTCTGTCATTTTTAACATATTATTCATACAGGCATGCCTGTCCTGTCACCAGCAAATTCACCGCAATGCACCCATCTGTCCCCTGTGTAAAGCAAAGAGCCGTTCCAGAAATCCCAAGAAACCCAAGAGGAAGCCTGATGAGTAAATAAAATGAAATATAAATCGAAGAGACCCCTTTTATAGCCTTGTTTAATGTAAAATGTGTTTTAGTCCCTTTTGTGTTGTGTACTTGATTTGAATATATTCCACTTTATGGGTTTTTATTGGCATCATCAATGCAATAATTACTAATAATGCTTTGAAAGTGAGGAGGATGTCGCTGAATAGTTGCTCTGGATAAGTACAGGTACTATTTAGTACTTATAGTACTAATCAATTCAGTAACATCCGCTTTGCTCTTTGCATAATTGTTTTAATATATACGACATGGGAACATGAGCAAAAAAAAAAAGATTTTTATGGTTTTATTTTTAAGTTTTTAAGATTCGGGTGTGCTCAGGGTGAGCAGGTGCACAGATATGTAACAGCATATCCTTTAAGAATATACCACGTGGAAACATAAAGAAAGGCAAACTAAAACAAGATGGTTAAAGTTAAATGTTTTAGAAAAATATTTTGAGCCAAGCCAAGAGTTGTGTAGCTAACAGTGTCTTTTGAGTCTGTTCATTCAGAGTTTAGTACATTGCTTCACTGAAGGAAAAATAATCCATGCTCTGTGAAGGTATTTTAATATATGCTACACAGAAACACAAGGGGGAAAAAAGGAAATGAAATTTTACAGCTTTATTTATTTTTTCATTTTAGAATATGATGATGATGATGTCACCGTTTAAGCATTGTCTATTCAGATTTAAAAATATACTAATACTCTGTTAAGTTAGTATTAAAAACATTATTCTGAGTGGATATTGCCTGACTGGAAATGATAGACACTCAAGCTTTGCCATATTCACTGCTGCTGAAATCCAAGAAATGAAATGAAGTTCTGTCTTAAAAGTACTCAGAAAGTCACACAGCATGGCCTTGATATTTTTAAAAGGTATAAAAAAAACACTATTCAAACTGTGGCCATGCAAAACATCAGCATAATTTTACCAGGAATATGTTCCAGTTGTGTAAAAACTGTTACCGGACAAGAGTATTCTGAGCTTGACAGAAAAACCACAGCTGTTTGGGTCAACCAGGGAGGGCCAGACGGCACAATGACCTGCCTTGATGCTGATTGGCTCTGAAAGTGTATCCAGGTTGTGAATTACTGATTGAATGATCTTAAATATTCCGTTAAAGTTTTTTGTTCTCACAGTGTTGAATCTGAAACACATATGCTGCGGCCAAAGCGATCAGGAGTTCAACTCCTCCTGGATAGGACGCTCGTCCATCGCAGGTTACCGTCCCAGTATATTTTTACTGGTACCCATTTATACTGCTGGGTGAACAGAGACACAGTTGTGGTTGAGACCTTGCCCAGGGGTCTTAGCTCAGTGGGATTTGAACTCGCAACCTCCCAATCACGAACGCAGCACCCTAACCACTACACCACCGGCTCCACAACATCTTCTGCTGTAATGCTTACAAAAACAAATCAGTTTGCATCTTGCGTATGTTCCCATGTGTTATATATTAAAACAAGTATTTGCCTTAGGCTTGTTGGTTGCTGAGGACTCGGATCTGTTCAGCAGCTTCCACCCCGCCTTTGCCAAATAATGAAATGAAATAATCCAGAGATAGCAGACCAATCAGACTGCGTCATCCCTATGTAGTATATACTACTGAATATTGATAGCATTGCATTAAAGTCCATGTAAATGGTTCCACCTGCTCTACTATTAATAGTTGTTATAGTTTAATGCAAAACCCTAATCAGAAAACGTTGGGATGATGTGTTGAAATTTAAAGTACCGTATTTTTCGGACCGGATTATAAGGCGCAACATCAATGAACAGCCACTGAATGGCCCAACTGTGGCCATCTCGCTTTGTTCCCTCAGAAACTTCATCTGGTCTTACTTACCTTATTCTTCTTGCTTCCTCCACTTTCGTACCATCGATTCATTAATATTGAATTCTCTAGCAAATGTTCTATTTCCATGTTGACTGATAGCCTTCAGTTTGAAATCTGCCTTGTAAGCATGTCTCTTAATGGGTGCCATTGTGGGGTCCTATACATGCCGTAATATCACCTGACTATGTTGGCCGTAACGCTCAACAACGCGCCTTCATCAATACATAAAGCGCACCGCCGGTTTTTGATAGCATTAAAGGATTTTAAGTGTGCCTTATGGTTTGAAAAATACGGTAAATTTGAGAACCAAGAGTTAATAATCTGACCCATCTGTACTTTTCTGTAGTAATGCATTCAGTACAGCGGTGTAAGTTACTTAATACAGCACTTATGGTACTGATTCAACTCCATACCATGTCACCCTCTAGTTTTTGGATTTGTTACTGGTAATACTGTAGATGGTCCATTACCTCTTTCATCCAAGCAAATTTAAAAAAAAAAAAAAAAAAGACCACCGAACCCAGCGAGGTTGACAGTGTTTCTGGACACGATTAATATAAGGCTTCTATTTTGTGCACCAAGTAGCAAACTGGCATTTAAAGATGAATTCTGTATTGTAGTGCTTGACAAATGTTTGCAAAGTAACCCAGATGGCCTGTGGTTGTATAGCTCAGAGTGACGGACAGTTCTGGGTGTAATGTCATCTGAGGGACTAATCATTTCCTCTCATTTCTATCCCCAAATAGACCTCGAACAAATAAACAAATGAAATGGAGTTAACCAAACAGAACCTGAAATATCTTAATTCCTGCATTAAAATACAAAGAAAAAAAAATCGCATAAAAATGAATATAGCTTTTAGCTTTTTTTTTTTAAATCCTGTCTCAATTTTTCCTGATTTGCAGTTAAATTATTAAGTACAGTAATAATTCTGTAGTTTGTTATTAAACCCCAAAATTTTTGTTTTGTATCAGAAACTTACACCTCGAATGGGATCTGCGACTGATGATAAAAATGTGGTTGTATTAGACAGTAGTAACACTGAAATTACAGCCTTGCATGTTTGGGGTCTTTAACATTCAGAATAATTGAATTGTGACTAGTTTGTCAATTAAACAAATCTTATTAATACATTTAGTAACTGTTACTGAGGTGTTAACTATTGAATGTTTTTATATTTCCATTTTTAAAAAAATGTTTGTCGGATGTTGTACTGTGCATTTTAATTGATGAAGTAGGTTGTTTAATAAAAGAGTCGTGCAGTCATTAAAATGTCTTCCCAACTGATTTTCAAAGGCTTGGTAGAAAGTTTCAAAATAGATTTACACATCAAAAAAACGAAATCTCTCACAAGGTACAGGCGTCACCATGGAGCTCAGACCAAACCTCGTGGAAGCTTGGCATAGCTGGCTGCCAGGTTTCAGCTGAAATATTTCTCAAATAAAAATTAAACACCGCACAAGAACATATAAAATTAGTCCAAGGTTTTCAAGTAGGGGGGGTGGGGGGTGGGGGGTTTGCTAGTGCCTATCAGCCAAACCTGGGAAACGGTGGGGTTCAGCATGAAAGCTTACAGGGCAACACATCTACGGGCAATTTTCGTCATTTAGCCTACTGTGCGTGGCAGCGGTGGTCAAAGGTGCTGGATCACTGATCCTAGATTTGGGGGTTTGAGTCCCACTCTCCACAAGGTTGTCAGTGTCCCCTCAGTGCAGCTAACTGGGTTATCAAATGCTGGCCATGTCATGTACTGTCTATGGTGAGAGGTTCATGTAAAAGAACCATTGCTGACTTTAGTAAAGAGGAGCTGGCTGCATAGCCGTCAGCGTGTTTCTGCCCCTTGCTAAAGCGTTGTGTCAGGAAGCTCATCTGATGTAAAGGTAGGTAGGTAAGTCTGTTGGGCTTTTTACACCCGAGCCTGGTAGTGGCTCATCAGGCCGGTGCTTATCCCCAGTTTCCATAGCGTGAAGCGATCAGGAGTTCAACTCCTCCAGGATGGGACGCGAGTCCATCACAGGTTACCTTCCCAGTATATTTTACTGGTACCCATTTATACTGCTGGGTGAACAGAGGCCCACTTGTGGTTAAGACCTTGCCCAGGGGTCTTAGCACAGTGAGGGTCTCAGTGGGATTCGAACTCACAACCTCCTGATCATGAGCACAGCACCCTAACCACCCAGCCCCACAGAGCTGGAGGTAGCAGAGATGAAAATGTTGAGGTTCTCTCTAGGAGTAACGAGGATGGATAGGATCAGAAATGAGTACATCAGAGGGACAGCCCATGTAAAATGTTTTGGAGACAAAGTCAGAGAGGCTAGATTGAGATGGTTTGGACATGTACAGAGCAGGGATAGTGAGTATATTGACAGTAGGATGCTGAGGTTGGAACTACCAGGCAAAAGGCCTCGAGGAAGACCAAAGAAGAGATTTATGGATGTGGTGAAGGAAGACATGAAGGTCGTTGGAGTAAGAGAAGAAGATGCAGAGGACGGGGTGAGATGGAGGTGGATGATTTGCTGTGGCGACCCCTGAAGGGAACAGCCGAAAGGAAAAGAAGAAGAAAATTCAAAGGAAAATGGATCGTTCCAGACATTGTTCAGAAGATCTGTATCTTGATTAAAAAGTTGATTGGAGAGGAAAACACAAAGAAGTGCAGGAAATGCTAGGCTGCTTCGCTAAAATGATCACAAATGGCAACCAAAACCTGAAGAACATGGAAGAAAGTGAACAACTCCAATTTGAATGGATCGAAGAGCAGCCAAAATGGCAAGGACTCGGTCAAACAATCAGCTCGAGGAAAATCAAAAACGGTCTAAAGTTACCTGTGAGTCCTGTTAGAATTCGAAGATGCCGATGTGAAGCCATAGAAAACTTCTGAAGAAGTTACAATTTGCCAAAGAGAACAATGACTGGCTTACAGAGAAATGGTGCAAGAATTTGTGCACTGATGAAGGTAAGATTGTTCTTTTTGGGTCTTGTGGCCGGAGACAGTTTGTCAGACGACCCCCAAACACTGTAAAGACAGTGAAGCATGGTGGTGCCAGCATCGTGATATGGTAATGCTTCACATACTACGGTGTTGGGCCTATTTATCGCATACCAGGGATCATAGATCAGTTTGAATACATCGAAGACTTCGTGCTGCCTTATGATGAAGAGGAAATGCCCTGGAAATGAGTGTTCCAACAAGGCAATGACCCCAAATACACCAGTAAATGGGCAACATCCTGGTTCTGGACCAACAAGATTGACGTGCCCTGAACTTAATCCAATAGAAAACTTATGGTCTGACATCAGAAATGTAGCTTCTGAGGCAAAACCAAGAAATACAGACGAACTATGACTGTAGTCCAATCATCCTTGGGTTGGACCACCTGTTCACAGGTGTCAGAAGTTAGTCGACTCCATGCAACACAGATATACAGCAGTTCTCCGAAACAGTATTTATACAAATATCAGTTCAGTGAGTCAAAGGAAAGCAAAACATTAAATCATTTTTAGTTCATACAGTGAATGTTTCAGTTTTTTAAAAAAGAATGCAGGCACTGCTATTTTTTTTGAACAGTCTATTCAATTTCTTTGAAGGATTTTGACATTTTTCTTCATGTTTTGATTTGGAATAGAATGCGTAGTGTTCCCAATCCATTTATATCTATGGAAATAAAAGCTATTATAAGAACCGTTGAGCTTTATTCACTTTTTTAAACACATTGATATTATTTGGATCACAACTGTGTGTGTGTGTGTGTGTGTGTGTACAGTGATCCCTCGCTACTTCGTGCTTCTGTTGCTGCGACTTCAGTGCATAGTGGGTTTTTAAAAAATGTTAATCGAAAAATAAAACAATAAGGAAATTAATGAAAAATAGGGGGACAAGTTAAGGGAAATGCTGCAAAACAAGGCCAAGTATGCAAAAAAAACCCCAACAACCATGAACAAACAAAAACAAAAAACAACCCAAAACCCCCCATCAAAACTACTTACACTTTTATATGAGGTGCACATCTGCGTGTGCGCCCGCGTCTCTGTATGTGTGTGCATTTATATTTTATTTACATCTTATGCATTATTTTTGAACGTTTAATTGTTATTATAAGCATTATAGTGTTGAATATGTATTTATTGATATTACTAGTATATACACATATACATGTACGGAAACATCAGTCGGGGGGGGGGGGTTTGATCTACTTCGTGGAAATCGATGGTTGCAGGGGGGTCTCGGTAATAATTAATTGCGGAAAGTGATTGATCCCTGTATATGTATACATGAAAAATGTACCAAGGCATCATTACTGAATAGAGCTTCTAATAACATTCATCTGTATTTCTGTTCATGGTTCAATCAAATATATTGTTTGACATTAACACAAACAGAAATATTTAGAGTGAAACTTTTATTAACGTCAACAAATGAATCATCAGCATCATGTACAGAAAATAAATACCCTGTTGAGAAAACATGAACTCAAAATTACAAAATCACAAGACTCTATATATATATATATATATATATATATATATATATATATATATACATACACACACATATATACACATATATATATATATATATATATATATATATATATATATATATATATATATATATATATATATATATATATATATATATATATATGTGTGTGTGTATATATATGTATATATATATGTGTGTGTATGTATATATATATATATGTGTGTATATATATATATATATATATATATATAAAATAAAACTTCATTTATGATAAATCAATCAGATGGAAAACACTTCTTAAAATTCTCATTAATAGAAATTTATAAAAAGAGAAATGTTAAAGGTGCTGACAGTAAATTAAAATTTGTGAGTCATTATATTGGTAAACATCACTGTACATTTTTTGTTAGTTTGAACAGGACTGAAAAGAATTTGGTCGCTTACATATCGTCTTCCAGGAGGAATAAAGTTTTGAGGAAATATTGATGAAAAAATTGAAGTTTCTTGATGTATTGTAATAAGTGAGCATTTCATTGCAGTCCTAGTAATGTAGTAAAGTTCTTGCCAGCTCCTTTTGCCACCAGAAGGGGGCTCTGCACTGGAGTTTTATTGTGCAGAAAAATTTTATTTCAGCAAAAATGACACTTACGAGCTTTATTCCTTCCACAATATGAGCAATAAATCACCTGCATCATTCAGCACTGTTATGGTCCCATGAAAGAGCTGAGAATATTCCATGTTTGTGTGATTTTAGCCATCCAGAATTTTTACAGGATGATGATTGGATTGTGCCATGTCCTCAGTGGACGCAAAGGATCCTTTGGCTATGGGTTCCTTGGGGAAAGATGGCGAATGTTGCACATACCTGTTTGGACTTGGAGCTGACCAACAAACAAGAAAACATATACAACTATTACTGAGATTATTTACATACCCCAAACTACCCATGTCTTTAATCCTTCTTCTTTTCCTTTCGGCTTTTCCCTTCAGGGGTCGCCACAGCGAATCATCTGCCTCCATCTCACCCTATCCTTTGCATCTTCTTCTCTTACACCAACGACCTTCATGTCCTCCTTTACCACATCCATGAATCTTCTCTTTGGTCTTCCTCTAGGCCTTTTGCCTGGTAGTTCCAGCCTCAGCATCCTATTACCAATATACTCACTATCCCTCCTCTGTACATGTCCAAACCATCTCAATCTAGCCTCTCTGACTTTGTCTCCAAAACGTCTTACATGTGCTGTCCCTCTGACGTGCTCATTCCTAATCCTATCCATCCTCGTTACTACCAAAGAGAACCTCAACATTTTCATCTCTGACCCATGTCTTTAATCCAACTAACATTATTCATCCCTTTCTTGGACATACACAACATTTTTCGAGATACGGTACATGCCAATACTACTGATAAATCTAAAGGAAAACTGAACCACTCCATAAAGTCTTCTGCCTCACATCCCGAAAACTTTCAGTAGAGTTAAGGTCCGGACTCTGGCGTACCAATACATAAGTGAAAATGATTCCTCGTGCTCCCTGAACCATGCTCTCATTATTTCAGTCCTCATTTTATATCTGTACCATCAGGAAAGAAAAAGTCCATTGATGTGAGAACCTGCTTTTTCAATACATTGGGCTCATCAGCTGCTTCATTTTATTGCCACATAATTGTTGCTGAGCCTTGACCGGACCAACTGGACCAGCAATGCCACAGAGATTACATGTTGTAATTGAGCACCTCATGAAAATATGATTATTATTTTTTTTAATAATAAAGTATTATTATCATTATATTTATATTATTATATAAATGTGTGTGTTTGTATGTGTGTATATATATATATATATATATATATATATATATATATATATATATATAGAGGGAGAAAGAGGGAGAGATACAGTCATGTGAGAAAATTAGGACACCCAATGGTCAACTCTTTATAATTGATATTTATCTTGATTTTACTTATTTCTGGAAAAGAAACGGAATGAATTGTAATTAAACCACATAAATTAACATATTTTTACTCATCAAACAAAAACAATGCATATTTCAATGGAGGAAAAAATTAAGACACATTAACACCTAATAAGTGTGGCTGGTGGTGTAGTGGTTAGGGTGTTGCGCTCGTGATCAGGAGGTTGTGAGTTCGAATCCCACTGAGACCCCAACTGTGCTAAGACCCCTGAACAAGGTCTCAACCACAAGTGTGCCTCTGTTCACCCAGCAGTATAAATGGGTACCAGTAAACTATACTGGGTAGGTAACCTGTGATGGACTCGTGTCCCATTCAGGAGGAGTTGACGCTACAGAAACCGGGGATAAGCACCGGCCTGATGAGCCGCTATGGCTCGGGTGTGAAAACCTAAAAGACTTACCTACCACCTAATAACTGGTGTTATTAACAAACAGGTCTTCTTTTCTGGTGTCCAAATAATTAAACTTTAGACTTATCTGTCCAAAGAGCATTATTCCAGAAGACCTGGTCTTTGTCTATGTTCTCCCTTGCAAACTTGAGTCTAGCCTTAATGTTCTGTTTGCATGGTTTCCTAATTGCACACGTCCTGTGAAGGTCAAACGCGTGCGCGTGTGGTTGGTCTCTTTCTGATAATAGTTTTGCGCTTTCACATCATTGTAGTGAGAGCCTGTTGGCCTGCTGTAGCTCCTGTGATGATATTTTAGGAGTTTTGATGACTTCTTTTATCATCTTGCAGTCTGCTCTGGGGTGATCTTGCTTGGACGGTCACGGCTGGGCATGGTGACAGTTGTTTTGAATTGTCCTCCACTGGTAAACAAGTTTCCGGATGGTGAAAGAACTGATGTCAAATTATTTTGATATCTTTTTAAAACCCTCACGAGACTCAAAGCAGACACAAGGGCCTCAGACAGCTCTGTGGATCTTACCATGAGGTCAACAGACAGAAGAAGCACAACAAATTAAATGTCTGAGGTTTAAATAGGGAAAATCTTCTTCAAAATGCTGGGTAATGATGATGTAATCTTGTGCACCTGATCGGATACACCTGTGGCGATTATAGCCATTTTAAGTGGCAAAATTTGTGGGGGTGTCCTAATTTTTTTTCCTCCATTGAAATACGCATTTGTTTATATCTTTTGTTTGATAAGTAAAAGTATGTTAATTCATGTTGTTTAATTACAATTAATCAATGTATTTTCCAGAAGTAAATTAAAACAAGATTGGGCATTGTTAAATAAACATTTCATAATAAACAGGTGCCTATTTAATGGGGTGTCCTTTTTTTCCACATGACTGTAGACACACACACACACACTTCTTGTGGAACTAATACTAATTAATATATGTATGTATGTATATATACACACACACACACACAGTACAGTATATATAATATTTGTCACTAGGGTAGTGGTGATCTAGTGGATAGGGCGCAGGATCGCTGATCCTAAGGTTGGGGGTTTGAGTCCCCACAAGGTTGTCGCTGTCCCCCCCCAGTGCAGCTAACTGGGTTATCAAAGGCGGGCCATGTCTCTCACTGTCTATGGCGAGAGGTTCATGTAAAATAACCATTGCTGACTTTCGTAAAGAGTAGCTGCAAAGCCGTCAGCGTGTTTCTGTCCCTTGCGAAAGGGTTGTGACAGGAAGGGCATCTGGTGTAAAAACCTCTGCCGAATCAAACCTGCGAATCAGATGATTCGCTGTGGCAACTCTCGAGAACGGGAAAAAGCTGAATGAATGAATATAATATTTGTGACTGACTTTTTAAAATGTAGCCATGACACCTGTTTTAAGGACATTGTGTTGAGTTATATTGTTAAAGAGTACAAATCCAATTTCAACTATGCAAAATAGAACACAATACAAATCCGGTACAACGCCAACCCTGACCAACTCATTGAGTAAGCAATCACATCAAAAAGTACAAACATTTTTATTTTGAGGGTAATTAAATAAATTTGAACTGGAATTTGCATATTTTCAGAGGTAGCCAGTCAAATGCAAGGTAAACGGACAGTATTTACGGTCTTGGAAAGAAGTTTTGGTGTGAATTGAGAGTACAGTACTGTATCTCGAATACAAGCAAACAGCTTCAGAAGCAGTTTGGTTCTTTTCGCGTGTTTTTCTGACAGCTTAAGCGACTGCTGTTTGCTTTCACCATGTGAATCCGCCCCCTCTCTTTTTTTCTACAAAGAAAAACACACGAAATGATGTACAGGTCATGTTAATCCACCCCTTCTGTAAAGAGGCGGCCAGCGGGAGTCGTGTACACCTCTAGTTACACTTTTGTTTTCAAAAATCTGCATACGTCCTACACGCAACATGCCTTTTGCCATCTCACACAAGTATGATAAACATATAATATTATTTCTAAATATAAATGCTGGTGTGGTGTCAGTGTTCTTACAGCTGAAACTGCTTATCACAACAGACAGAAGAATGCACATCTGTTCCGTTTGCGCTCGGATCTGATTCTTTGGGATGTGTTTATAGGGGACATATGGGAAATGTATGTCGGTTATGCAGTAATCTTTTGCTGTTTTTTTTTAGTTATTTTTTTCGGAATCATCAATTCAACTTGGATTTCCCACTCACAGATTTAGTCTCTCCGCTGATATAAAACAGGATTTTCCTTACCGCAAAGTAGAAGCTGATCTAGTCTATTAAACACATCCAAAATTAATAAAAAAAAATAAAAAAAATCTGAGGTCAAACCCCTAATTAAGCATTTATGCTCCGAGGTGACAAGGAATGAAGTCATGGTGGAGGACGACACAGGTTTTTACGTGCAGCTCTGCTCTCCACTATCTCACACACATGTCTGGACTTTACCTACAAACCAACAGTGCAGGCTGAAATATCAGCTGCCCCATAAGATAAAACCGAGTAGCTCATGCTGGAATACACAACTAATTCAACTGGACCCACTGGACTCCAGACAATCAAATGGAGGTTATATGTAGAATGTCTGTCTTCCTTTCGGCTTTTTCCCTTTTACTCAGGAGTCGCCACAGCGAATCATCTGATTCGCACGTTTGATTTGGCAGAGGTTTTTACGTCGGATGCCCTTCCTGTCACAACCCTTTTTAGCAAGGGACAGAAACACACTGACGGCTTTTCAGCTACTCTTTACGAAAGTCAGCAATGGTTCTTTTACATGCCTCTCACCATAGACAGTGACAGACATGGCCCGCCTTTGATAACCCAGTTAGCTGCACTGTGGGGGACACAGTGACAACCTTGTGGAGAGTGAGACTCGAACCCCCAACCTTTGGATCAGCGATCCAGCGCCCTATACCACTAGACCACCACTGCCCCGGAGGTTATATGTAGAATATACATTGAAAAAAGTGTAAAAACTCTAAGAAAAGAAAGCACTTGGATTCGTTTTATTTACATTTAAAGGGCAGGTTCAATACAATACATCTAGTGGTCCCCAACCTTTTTATCACCGCGGACCGATCAATGCTTGACAATTTTACTGTTGCCAGGGGAAGGGGGGGGGGGGTTGCTTGTTTATATTGTAAATATAATACCCCACCCTTGCCCAGAGTCGGCTGAGATGTGCACCAGCCTTCCTAATCAGGATTCAGCGTTACATCGAACTCCCACAGGTGATGGTGCACCAGCTGGGAGAATGAAGACTCAGGCTCAGTTTCACCTGAAATCCCCGCTATTGTTTGAAACATGTCCAACTCGCCTCTGTTCATGTGCCGTCCGATTGTGGGTTACATTTTAGTGCTCAAATGACCGACATGGAACCGAGAGAATCCGGTCATTTTCAAAATAAAAGTTTTTTCAACAATAAAAGATCGTTCAGACTCAGATAATAAATAAAACAGAAATAAGTAATTGATCCACGGACCGGTACCGGTCCGCGGCCCGGGCGTTGGGGACCACTGCAATACATGACACCCAGCCAGTGCAGGGACACGGATCCTTCTATATTCGAAGGTTTTCGAAGAGACCGTGCATTTTTTCAGCACGCCAAAATCAAAAGCAACCGAGAAAAAAGTTGCACTATTTCACAGCTATACGTACACGTGAGCCACCTATTTAGAGGTTTCATGCACCATTACGTGTTTTTATAATGTCACTACATAAACTGTAATTTTTCTGTGAATAATAAATTCGCTGACAATACTATAGTTATATTTATTAACTACAATATTGTTAGTGAGCCAGCACTAAGCAAATTAAGAACACGAAGCAAATTAAGCAACGCAAAACCGTACACAACTGCAAATTCCTCACAAAACAAAAATAAAAAGACAGCATGCAGGTCTATTTGATGTCTCACCTTTCTCTTTGGTCACCTCACACACCGTCATGGCAGCTTGACGTTTCTGGTATTCAGAAATTTCAAAATCTAAAATAATACAAGATTGACACAAATATACACATTATCTTTCTTCAGCTAAAATCTTTACAGAAAACATTAATTTCATATTAACACACAAGAGGCAAAGAATAGACCTGTTCAATCTGAATATCTAAACTTATATTTAATGTATAGACATTACCCATAAAATTGTAATAATTTACTGTATTCTACGGATCACCGATCCTAAGGTTGGGGGTTCGAGTCCCACTCTCCATGGCTTGTCACCCCCCCCACCCCCCCCACCCCCCCATAGTGCAGCTAACTGGGTTATCAAAGGCCGGCCATGTCTCTCACTGTCTATGGTGTGAAGTTCATGTCAAAGAGCCATTGCTGACTTTCGACAAGAGTAGCTGTGAAGCCGTCAGCGTTTTTCCGCCCTGTGATGACCTGGTGAGCTGTCCAGGGTGTACTCTGTCCTCGCCCGGAGTCGGCTGGGATGGGTGCCAACCTCCCCGCGAACCTAATTAGGATTAAGCGGTTACAGAAAATGAACGATAAACGAACTGTATTCTACACTTTAGGAACATTTTCCTTTATACAGAAGTTCACTGGAATTAAAGTTTCTGATATCCAGGTCTTTAAAACAAACCTATTTTTTCGTCCTCCATCACCATTTTCCTCTCTTCTTGAAATGCCCTAAGCCAGCGAATCTTGTCCTCCAGTTTTTTGGCGAAGAAGATGTGAACCTCGTCTGTATATTTGTTGTGCAGTTTGAATGCATTCTTGATGATAACATTGAAATCATCGTCCCATCCATCGATCACATCATTTACTTCATACTTGTCCATGTTTATGCGGCCTTTGTAGTTAAGGATATCACGTCGAATGAGATCCTGTACATCAGGAGAAAATACAACTGTAAGCAATGAGTCAAAACTCAGGGTTGGTGAATTATGAGTTAAAGTCTTATTTTGGTGTAACCAAGTCTACAAAACCACCAGCAGATGCGACCACCATGCCAACAGATTATTTAAAAGGCGAACCAGAAAAAAGACAGAAAATGTAACAACCCTTTGATTAAAATCTTAAATCTTATTAAAAATCTTTATTAAAAATCTTATTAAAAAATTAAAAATTTTGAATCTTGAATATTTTTAATCACCATTTGTGCTTTTACACACATAGGAATTCTTGTGCGGTTGTTCGCAGAGTCACAAAGTTACAAAACAGAAAGGAGGGGTCAAATCAACAAAAACACAAACTACTATAAAATAAATACATAAAAATTCCATTTTTAAAAGGGCCTTACACAGACCCAGTAAACAACATAATAACAATAATAAAAGTAATAAAAATAAATAATAATAATAAAAATTAAAAAATAATGAAATGATACTAATAATAATGATGATAATACAATAAATAAATAATCAGTAGATACAACAGCAATAAATTAAATTGCACTAAATTATATTATATTATATTATTATAATTGTAATTATACTCAGTCCATATGAAAACGCACCACTCACGAAATCTGGAATAGCTCCACGGATTGATATGTGAAGTATATACTTATGATGCATTTCAGATCATGAATGATTTAAGAAGACATGTAAACATCATTCAATTTCATTCACGATAACGTTAATGCGATAATATTCATGCGTCAAACATATATGCGTCAAAATGGGGCCAAAATAAGGACGTCGTGCACGCAGGCCTGCAGGTCGCAGACGGTTCCGTACAGTGTTAGGGTGAATGAATCCACGTCGTCCTTGAACTTGAGCAGCCGATCTTGTCACTGGTAGTGTTCGATCTCGGACATGATCCCGTACGATCTGACGGTCCTGCCGTTGTCACACGTTGTTGACCGGGTAGAGGACGGTTCCGAGTGCTCCCCGTTTGCAAAAACCTTTGATGGAGTCTTGCGATCGTTGTGTGCGTGCAGTGTAGTTGTCTGGCAATTTCCCTGGTGCCAGCACCATTTTGAAGCCTGCCGATGGCACGTTCTTGTTCAGGGGCTGTAAGTCACGGCATCATGTCGGCTTTTCACAAGTGTCAGTGAACAAGTGAAATTTTATTTGGATTCACACGTTTTTAAAGGCAATGTGTGCACAAATTCAGAGTGAAATTCATTTTTCCTGTGGTGTGCGTGCAAAATGTTGCGTTGTTGCGAAAAATTGCTTAGCGTTACAGTTAACATGAAATTCTCACATTTCTTGCACCTGGCATGTCGGGAGACGTCACTGTAGTGTTGTTGTGTTAAAGTATAAGTTCATTTGAACTTAATATTGACTTTTTTCAAGTGGTGCGTTTTCATGTGTACTCAGTATATATAATTACATTTATCACTCTTCTTCTTTTCCTTTCGGCTGTTCCCTTCAGGGGTCGCCACAGCAAATGATCTGCCTCCATCTCTCCCTATCCTCTGCATCTTCTACTCTTACTCCAACGACCTTCATGTCCGCCTTCACTGCATCCATAAATCTTCTCTTTGGTCTTCCTCTGGGCCTTTTGCCTGGTAGTTCCAACCTCAGCATCCTACTACCAATATACTCACTATCCCTCCTCTGTACATGTCCAAACCATCTCAATCTAGCCTCTCTGACTTTGTCTCCAAAACATCTAACATGTGCTGTCCCTCTGATGTACTCATTTCTGATCCTATCCATCCTCGTTTCTCCCAAAGAGAACCTCAACATTTTCATCTCTGCTACCTCCAGCTCTGACTCCTGTGTTTCCCCCAGGGCCACTGTCTCTAAACCATACAACATTGCTGGCCTCATCACCGTCTTGTACACTTTTCCCTTCATTCTTGCCGATACTCTTCTATCACACATCACACCGGACACTTTTCTCCATCCATTCCAACCTGCCTGCACGCGCACTATGCCCATTATTTTGTTTGGGAAAAAAAAAAAAAAAAACAATTCTCTGGGTAAACAAAATGGCCACAACCTCAAAGTTAGATATTTCACATTCTCAGAGCAAGACTGAGAGTTCCGTGTGTTCTGTAATAATAAATTCCAAATAAACAAATATTGTGCTTTTTGGCAAAAGTACCCAAAGTTTACTTTTACTCTTATAGCACTCTCTAACCACCCTGTCTCTGTACACGTGACCTGCTTGAGCATAATACGGATTAAGTGGAAATGTGACAATCTGAGATATTTGTAAATACTGTCTTCTTTGATATTTGGAAAGATGCTTCAAAATAAGGTGTAGTGCAAGATTATAGCATGAAACGTACAGAACCTGTTTCTGACTGTCTGCATTTGAAACTCCTGAACACCCCTAAACTAAATTAATCTGGAGCTCCAAAAATTACATCGTGCTAGCAACAGATGAGTTCCATTTCCACAAAGTCATTTCTGTTTTGAGGCGTCTCATTGGTTTAGCTTCATGTGTTCCGGCGAATCCTTTTAGGATTCTGTAAGTAGGGGGCGCATTCTGGTAGTGAACATGGACAGTAAGCCCCAGGTAATCACCAAAGCTGTTTGAAAATCAGTGAAATTAGTGGATATTACTATTGTTTTACAACAATTTGGACATGGAACCGTTTCTTAAATGAGTATTATAGCATGGATAGATTGTGTTTTTGGATATTTCAACTTGGTCTTGTCAAAGATTACATTTTAAAAGATATATTTTGGCGATATTTCATTTTCATCCAGGTACACCACTTTCAGTGGTGGTCTAGTGGTATAGGGCGCAGGATCGCTGATCCTAAGGTTGGGGGGTTCGAGTCCCCACAAGGTTGTGACTGTCCCCCCCAGTGCAGCTAACTGGGTTATCAAGGCAGGTCATGTCTCTCACTGTCTATGGTGAGAGGCATGTAAAAGAACCATTGCTGACTTTCATAAAGAGTAGCTGCAAAGTCGTCAGCGTGTTTCTGTCCCTTGCTAAAAGGGTTGTGACAGGAAGGGCATCCAACATAAAAAAACCCTCTGCCAAATAAAATGTGCGAATCAGATGATTCGCTGTGGCGACTCCCGAGAAAGGGAAAAAGCCGAAAGGAAAGAAGAGAAGAAGAAGAAGATACCACTTTCAGTTTACTTGGCTCCTCCTCAAAACATGACCTTGCTGGAGGTGGCTACATTTGATTTGATTGACCAGAGAGCTGGAGCCTATCTCTGCGAACACCGGGTGAAGGCAGGGTACAACCTGAACAGTACACCAGTCCATCTGAGGGCAACCCAGGACCTTCCTGCCGTGGAGTGAACATTTTTAATCCCTCACACACACACACACACACACACACACACACACACACACACACACACACACACACACACACACACACACACACTTGTCCCATTCTTCAATAATGACAAATTAAATAATACACAACCTTTTTACAAAACACCAGCTGATGATCAAAGAGGAAAAACACGCGATGCTGATTCCTCCTACATGGTTGATCCATCCATGACAGCTCTCCTGTGTAGATCAGTTCAGTACTTCTGTCCAAAATGTCATTACCCTGCGCAGATGAACATGCATCAAACTCTACTTATTTTCTAAATATAGAGAATTTTTGAGTTGCCATCATTATAAGAATATACAAAATATTTTAAATAATATATCAATCACAACCACAATTATGCTTTCTATATTACTCCACAAATGGTTTCAACCTAATAAATAGATGTTAAGGTCAAAACTTTTGTTTTTTTTTTTTGGGATGCTTGCATTTCATGACTCACTTAACTGCTCAACAGCTTAATCCTACTAGGGTCGTGGGGAGGCTGGCGCCTATCTCAGCAGTGCCGCCTCCTTGCCAATAAACTTCACAAATAACTCCATATCTGGACAGTAACCAACAGCATTAAAAAAGCCAGGGTTTTACCCATCTTAAAGAACCCATCTATGGATCCATCAGACATCAACAAGTACAGGGTGGTAGCTCTTCTTTCTTTCCTTTAAAATTCTTAAATGCAGTGTTTATAATCAAATGTCTTTCTGTCTTTTGCAGAATAAACTTCTTGACCCTAATCAGTCTGGCTTCAAAACAGCACATTCCACAGGGACTGCACTCTTGACTGGTGCAGAGAAGCTACATGCTGCAAGATCAGCCAAGATGTCAACAGTACTCATCCTGCTCGACCCTTCATCAGCATTTCATACTGTCAACCACAAGATTCTGTTGTCCACCCTTAGGAGTCTAGGAATTTGTGGTGTAGCATGGCAGTGGTTTGCTTCCTACATGGAAGGTCGCTCATATGAGGTTACATATATACCGACTTTCCAGTGGCATTCCACAGGGCTCAGTACTTTGTCCACTTCTGTTCTCTCTTTATACAAAGTCATCTGGTGATGTCATATCCTCACATGGGTTCTCATACCGATGATACGCAGCTTTCATACAATTTGTTCTCTTTTCCTCCCTCAGACACTGATGTTTCTACCCAGATCTCTACATGCCTGGCAAGTATCTCCTCATAGCTGGCAGTTCATCAGTTGATGCTTAATTCCAGCAAGACTGAATTGCTGTTAATCTCAGTTGACTCATCCCCACATCAAGATCTTGCAATCTCCTTGTACAATGCTCTGATTGCTCCTTCAGGCACTGCACAAATTCTTGGAGTAACCATTGATCCTATCTGTCCTCTTCTCATATCACTAATCATTCTCGGTCATGCTGATTTCTTCTCTTTAATATTGGAAGGATTCGTCCATTTCTTTCCAGGAAGGCCACTCAGACACTTGTTCAACCTCTTGTCATCTCAAGACTAGATTACTGCAACTCACTCCTTTCAGTTCTACCTTTGAGCACTATTCGACCTCTACAAATGACCCAAAATGCAGCTGCATGGCTTGTTTTCAACCTTTCCAAATTTCCCCACACCACACTACTGCTACAATCTCTCCATTGGCTTCCTGTAACTCTCTCATTCGATTTAAAACACTAAGGCTTGCCTACAAAACCGAAAATGGACCTGCACCTTCCTACCTCAAAGCACTTATTACACCTTGCACTGCACTGCATTCTGTCAGATCCTCAAGCACTGCGAGACTGTCCCCTCCTCTACCAAGGAACAAGGGAAAAATGCATCTAAACTCTTCTTTGTTCTGACTCCAAGGTGGTGGAATGAACTTCCTCTGGACATCCGGACAGCTGAATCACTGGGTATCTCCAAATGACGGCTGAAAACTTACCTTTTTCAGCAGTACTTAGATTAAGTACTATGGTGTATACAAACACGTACACCACACACAAAAAAGGAAGAAAAAAACCCCAAACAAACAAGCACAACACCTACCATCTGAGTTTGACTGACAGTATACTTAGTCTATGTTCTAACAAACCAGTATAAGAATATATTCATTGATAGAGACTTTAAAACACTTTCTGTAGGTCACTCTGGATAAGAGCATCTGTTAAATGCTGTAATTATAAATATAAATGTTGCAGAGACGTGTCAACCAAGACAGTCCTATAACATCCAAAGATCTGTGATATTCAGGGCAAATCTCATCCACCCCCGGAGCCCGATCACAGAGTCGCTTTTTGACTACCTCAATGACCTCAGTGATGGGTGGACCCCCATCCAAACCCCTAGAATCTTCCTGCTCCACATAGGGCATGTTGGTGAGATTCATTCCACTTTCTGACAACATCCCCAGTTGAGGTGAACAGCTCCCCACTTCCACTGTAAACAGTATTTGTGGAGAACTAATTCCTCCTCCTGAGGCGCTGGATGGTGGTCCAGAATCTTTTTGAGGCCAACTGATAATCGCTTTACAGGCCCTCTCCGAACTCCTCCTACGTCCGATATTTATATACTCTATATTTATACTCGCAATTTATATACCCTAATTAAATAAAAGTATCTTTTGTATAATAGAATCTGTTGGAGTTTGTTCATTAATAAACAAATATAAAATGCATTAATCACTTGCCAAAAGAGATCTGACCTTCCAAACTCACCTCCCAGTCCAGAATGGATGCCTGCCACTGAGCAATCTTGTCAATGTTCTCCAGTCTCCTCTTGCGGTCATTGATCTGCTGAGTCACATTCCTCATGACAGCGAACGCTGTGGCCACAGAGCAATAATCACTGAGGAATCAAACGGATAAAAAACAGATATTACACATTTCACAAATACACTGCCACATAGAGCTAAAAATTTTTTTAAATTATAATTGTAAATGTTTGATTAAAGTGTTGACCAGGCTATCCATCTGTGGATGGACGATACTGGAGTAAATTGATAAATCATAAATATTTTGTATAGTTTGCTGAGTGTGTATCATGAAGATTAGGATTGTGCTGTGATCAGTTAAGATCTCTATGGGTATATCAACTTGAAAGAATCCATGAGAGAGTACCAATAGAACACTGCATGTGAGAATGTTGCACAGAGGCACTGATTTATGACACTGCATTGCCATGACCACCCGTTTTAATAAACCAGGCAACAAACATGTTTTATGCATTACATCTACACTAATGGTCTGTACAAAAGAGATCATTTTTATATTTTTTTATATGGACAGCTGTTGCTGTACCAGTGAAAATGCTTTGAGTTCTTGTAATTTCACAGTTTGAGGTATAAATACCTTCAGTTGTAAATAAATGTACTTCACCAGTTTTTCAAAAATGTCTCGTTTCTCTGCTTATGATGCTAAGCATGTCTGGGGCACCAAAGGCATGAGTCCCTGAATTGTCCAAAACTAATTACAAATTTTGCCATTTTCACAGATTATTTGTGGCTGTTTCACACATGGTACAAAGTTCAAATTTTATGCAGGGGCAGTTCGTATCGGTCATTTTTGGAAAAAAAAAAAAAAAAAAAGATTTGAACCCGGTACCACATGCCCCAAGCTCACTTTCAGGAGCTAGAAATGGGGTCCAATTTTACAGCATCATTAGTTCATGAAAAAGTATAAACAACAAAATTGATTGACAAAACAAATTTTGCAACAATCAATGCCACACCCATTTGTTGATTTGACAATGAATGACTCAGCAGCAAGAACAATACAAGATATTCCAGATATTGATTGTTCTTACTATGAGCGTTCTGTTCCGTATTCCTGTCCTTATATGTTGAAACAGAAAAAAAGAACGTTTCCACTCCAAAATATTGAAACCGAAAGAAAAAATTACAGCGTGGGGGAAAAACTGCACTGAAAAAGCTGGACATGAAAAAACAAAGAAAAGATCATGTTATTAAAAAAAAGAATAACCTTCAAGAAAGCTCAGATTATTTTAATAAGTTCCTTTAAATTTAAAATAACTCCTTTCCTGCTCAGGGTTAATTTCAACACAATTGCTTCAATGCCATCTGTTCTGTCTATGTTTTTAAATTACAAATACAGTTCCACAAAGAGTACTCTGTGTGTGTGTGTGTGTGTGTGTGTGTGTGTTTTACCTGTGCTCCTGTGCTGTGTGCTTGAGAAGTTCAGCCAACTGAAGGGGGTATTTGCAGATCTTCTGCACTGGGGTAAGCAAGAAGCCATCAATTGAAATGTCAATCATTTGCTGCAGGAGGCGACATGCTTCAAAGAAATGCTGGTAGTGTCCATCTTTCATCAGCTTTGACAGCTCCATACATGCATCAAGATGGTTGTTGCAGTATTCAGAGTAGATCCAGAACCCGTGTTGCTATAATCCAGTGGCATGCAAAAATCCAAATTTCATTTAAGTTTTTATTTATTTTTAACTGATTATTTAAAACAATACTTTAGTTTTGATGGTGCTGATTATACAAGGTGTGACTGAACACTTGTCCATGATATTTGAACATGTTTGACGAAGTGTTTGGCGCCCATCTCAGCCAACTCTGGGCGAGGGCAGAATACATCCTGGATGGCTCCCAAGGCCATCGCATGGCAAAAACATGCTGACGGCTATGCAGCTTACTCTTGATGAAAGTAAGCAAAGGTTCTTTTTACATGAACCTCTCACCATAGACAGTGAGAGACATTGGCCGGTCTCTGATAACTCGGTTAGCTGCACTGGGGAGACAGCAGTGACAACTGTTGAGAGTAGCACTTGAAACCTCAACCTTAATTCATTCATTTTCTGAACTGTTTAATCCATATTATGGTCGCAGGGAGGCTGGCATCCATCTCAGCTGACTCTGGGCGGGGGGGGGGGGGGAGATACAACCTGGACAGCTCAGCAGGCCATCGTAGAGCCACACTCACACAATCATTCACATTCACACCTAAGGGTGATTCGGACCTGTGCATGTTTTCGGACTGTGGGAGTAAACCAGAAAGAGAAACCCTCGACTTTAGGATCCGCTAATCCACCACTTTATCACCAGGCCAGCACGGCCCCAATTTTGTCATTTTGGCCATTGGCATTTTTAGTGAAAACGTGGACCATAAAAATATTTAATTCCGAAGATGTTTAAAATCCTGTAACTTTTGACCCACTTATGCTTTCTTATTGAATTAGGGTTCTTTCTGAGAGATTATATAAAACAAAACAAAAAAATGCCTTGGGGTATCAATGGAAAGCCAGCAGTGCTCTTTCTGAAGAGCCATGTTCTTGCAGCTCTACTATAGACATCATTTTTGTTTAGTGTTCTCCTGATGGACTCAAGGACATTAATATTAGCTAATGCAAGAAAGACCTTAAATTGCTTCGTATTACCCAGGGTTCCATGTGCTGTAAACCACAGGAACCCAGTGTGAATCATACCCCTCAACTACCACCCTCTGTTTCCTCCCCTTCAGATAAGTCCTAAAGATATCTTGAAGGTTTGATTTTAACCACAAATGCCTGAAATTTGTGAAGGACACTATCAAAGGCCTTTGAGAAATCATAGTGCATCCGATCGACTTGGCCAGCACTATTCATGGTGTTGCTAATTTCATGAAACACTTTGAGAACTTGAGTAACAGTGGAGCGGCCTTTTATAAAACCATTCTGCAGAGGATATAAAACTCTGACATTAGGAAAAGGAACTTTAAGAATAACTTGTTCCAACACTTTACCACAAATATCTTCTTCTTTTCCTTTCATCTGTTCCCTTCAGGGGTCGCCACAGCGAATCATCTGCCTCCATCTCACCCTATGCTCTGCATCTTCTTCTCTTACACCAACTGCCTTCATGTCCTCCTTCACCACTTCCATAAATCTTCTCTTTGGTCTTCCTTTAGGCCTTCTGCCTGGTAGTTCCAACCTCAACATCCTTCTACACCAATATATCCACTATCTCTCCTATGTACATGTCCAAACCATCTCAGTCTAGCCTCTCTGACTTTGTCTCCAAAACCTCTTACATGTGCTGTCCCTCTGATGTGCTCATTCCTGATCCTATCTATCCTCGT
>CM045750.1:14589418-14601918 GCA_024760905.1 Plotosus lineatus
TGTTATTGGGGTTTTTTTTTGCTTCAGGTCATTGTCATTGGAGTCCCTGTCCCTGACAGTCAGCCCCATACAGACGCTCCCCGACTTACATTCATTTGTTTTACGTATTTTTCAATTTTACTTTAAAAAAAAAAGTCAAATTTTGATTTTAGCATGCTCTCTGTAGTACTAGACGTACCTACGTAGTACGCTGATGTAATGACGCAATGACGTAATGACGCTGCATCCATTGTTTACAAAAGACAGGCTGAACGTGCCCCTCCTTCTTCCCAGTTCACTGCGTGTTACCCCTGTGTTAAGACATTGTCTCTGTTCTCTTTGTGTTTACACTGTTTTGTGAACTTTTGTAACCCTAAGCAAATATGGTTGGTCAGAAGCGTAAGCCTATTAGTGATAGTGGTAATCAGAAAAAGCGGCATGCCATCTCGTTAGAAACGAAGATGGGTATTATCAAGACAATCGAAGCTGGTGAAAAACATGTGAATATTGCACGTTTCTTTCAAACGGCTCCGTCGACCATCGGAACTATTTACAAGCAGAAAGATCGCATCACAGAGCATGTTAAAGGTTATATTTGATACTGTATTTGATATTTGATGAGTGAATTTGATTAAAATTAATCTATTTGAAATTATTTTGCTTGAATTTAATTTATTTTAAATCAATGTTGATATTATTTGATATATCGGATATTATTTTACAATGTTATGTTTATAATAATTTTTTTAGTTGTGTTTTATGAGCTCCGGTAATGGTATTTATGATGTACAGTAACAACTTACGGTTTTTCGCCTTACGTTTGGCCGTCTGGAACCAAACTAAAACGTAAGTTGGGGAGCGTCTGTGCTATGATGCTGTCATCATTACGCTTCATAACCGGAATGAAATCATTCATTCATTCATTTTCTGAATCGCTTAACCCTAATTAGGGGCACGGGTAGCCTGGTGCCCATCCCAACCAACTCTGGGTGAGGTCAGATTACTCTCTGTACAGCTCACCAGGCATTCACACAGCACAAACATACTTTACGAAACTCAGCACTATTTCTTTTACATGCCTCTCACCATAGACAGTGAGAGTCATGGCTGGCTTTTGACAACCCAGTTAGGTGCAGTGGGGCACAGAACAAACTGATGGCAGTGAGGCTTGAACCCTTAATGGAATAGAATCATCCATTGTTCTGCTGTAAGACCGTATACTGCTTTATATATTTGTTACTCTACTCAACATTACTTCCCTCCCTGAATCGCCACCTTATCATGGATGGTTTACATGTCCTAATGATCCTAGGAACTATGTTGTCACGGGCATTAAGCCGCTAGTAGAACCATCCAAGGCAAACAGGTCCTTTGTGAAGGTCCAGATGAAACGCAGTTCAAAGATCCCGATGGAAAAACTTAAAAAGGACATGGTTTCCCTTGCCTGGACGTGAGTCACTTTTATAGTAAGACAGCCATCTACAAAAAAAATTGGACATTGCTGCACAAGAACCATGCAAATGTCATGTGTTTTCATCATTACTCATGTATCTCCTCATGGATGGCCAGTCTGCAGCTGAAGCTTAATCACAGCAAGATTGAATTGCTGTTCATCCCAGCTGACTCCTCCCTACATCAAGATCTTACAATCTCCTTGGACAATCTGTGATGTCTCCTTTAGGCACTGCAAGAAGCCTTGGAGTAACCACGGACAATTGTCTTCCTTCTCTTCTCATATCACTAATCTTTCTCGATCATGTTGATTTGTTCTCTTTAATATCCGAAGGATTTGTCCACTTCTTTCCAGTAAGGCCACTCAGATACTTGTTTAATCCCTTGTCATCTCAAGACTAGATTACTGTAACTCACTCCTGGCAGGTCTACCTTTGAACACTATTCAAGCTCTGCAAATAATCCAGAATACAACTGCACAGCTTGTTTTCAACCTTCCCAACTTTTTCATCCCACTGCTATGATCTCTCCACTGGCTTCCTGTAGCTGCTTGCATTCATTTTAAAACACTAATGCTTTCCTACGAAGCCAAAAATGAACCTGCTTCTTCCTACATTTATCACACCTTGTGTAGCACCACATTCTCTCAGATCTTCAAGCACTGCTGGACTGATCTCTCCTTCTACCAAGGGACAAGGGAAAAATGTATATACGTAAACTCTTCTCTGTTCTTGCTCCAAGGTGGTAGAATGAACTTTCTCTGGACTTCCGGACAGCTGAGTCACTGGGTATCTTCAAACAAAAGCTGAAAACTTAACTTTTTCAGCATTGCTCAGATTAAGTACTATGCTGTTTATAAACACGAACCACAAAAAACACACACAACACCTGTTGCCTGAGTTTGACTGATGTTATACATAGTCAATGTTCTGACAAACACCGACTAAGTATATGTTCACCGACTAAGTATATGTATACATATACATTATGTTCACTGATAAAGACTTTAAAGCACTTCTGTAAGTCCCTCTGGATAAGAGCATCTGCTAAATGCTGTACATGTAAATAAAATATCTTACCCTCACAGAGCTTGCAGGAAACCAACCTTGCTCATCATCGATTTTCCCCCACCACCAATCCTCGTTGGAGGCATCTAGGACATTAATGATGGCTCCTGCCTTAAATGGCAACTCATGGTAAGCCATGGTTACATGATCCCATACTGCCTCAGCCCTAAACATGGAGCCTTGTTTGATCAACTAAAAAGGAATAAATAAAGACCAATACATTTAATTAATCATCAAATAATCAATCATGCTCAGTTTGAGTCAAAACTTTACATGTATCTACATTTTCTCAAAAACTTTATTTTTCACTGAGTTACATGACTAAGCTTATATAATAATAATATTCATATTATATAATAATAATATTCAAGCATAAATTGATTATGGTGACAAATGCAATGAGTAAACTGAGAAATCTGGCTAGAACTGCAGGTTTCATTACAACTTTGAAATGTGTCCTGAGTGGGCATTGGATGAGCATTCATTTACCCATTATGTGCACATATTGACCACAATCCTATAATGAATAACGGAGATAATCTGGTTAAAAATTTAAAAAATTCTTTCTAGCAATTCTTACAAAATTCTTATTATTTAATTGTTTATTATATGGCTTAGACCATTTCTACACCAACATTCTAATGCTCTCCGTGCCAGCTGTGAATTAGAAGTAAAGCAGATAATATACAGGGATCCCTCACTTTCCGCAGTTAATTGGGACTGAGATCCCCACTCGAAGTAGGATATCCCCCCAAACCCCCCCGACTGACGTATATGTACATGTATATGTGTATATAATATCTATAAATACATATTAAATGCTATAAATGATTATAAAAATAATGCACAAGATGTAAATAAAATATATACACACACAAATACAGATGCGCCCGCAAGCACGCAGATGCACACCTCACAAGAATGTACGTAGTTTTAATGGGAGATTTTGGGTTGTTTTTTGTTTTGTGTTGGCTGAGGTTTTTTTTTTTTTTGCATAATTGGCCTTGTTTTTGTGGCATTTTCCTTAACCTTTTCCTCTATTCTTCTTTAATTTCCTTATTTTTTAATTTGATTAATATTTAAAAAAAAAAAAACACGATGCACTGAAGCCGCATGAATTGAAGCGCGAAGTAACGAGAGATCCCTATATATATATATATATATATATATATATATATATATATATATATATATATTTTTTTTTTTTCCTTTCAGCTGTTCCCTTCAGGGGTCACCACAGCAAATAATCTGCCTCCATCTCACCCTATCCTCTGGATCTTCTTCTCTTACACCAACTAGCTTCATGTCCTCCTTAACCACATACGTAAATATCCTGTTTGGTCTTCCTCTAGGCCTTCTACCTGGTAGTTCCAACCTCAGCATCCTACTACCAATATATTCACTATCCCGTACATGTCCAAACCATCTCAATCGCGCCTCTCTGACTTTGTCTCCAAAACCTGTTACATATACATATATATATATATATATATATATATATATATATGTATATATATATATATATATATACACACACACACACACACACATATATATATAAACATATATATATATATATATAAACAAAAATAAAAGGACAGGACAAAGACTTTCTATTGAAACTCCATTTATCACTACAGATCTGTTTCGAGGGGTGGTGAAACCATCCTCTCTCTTCAGGTGATTATAGAAGATTATAGAAGGTGATTCTTCTATAATCACCTGAAGAGAGAGGATGGTTTCACCACCCCTAGAAACAGATCTGTAGTGATAAATGGAGTTTCAATAGAAAGTCTTTGTCCTGTCCTTTTATTTTTGTTATTTGCTCTACCAAAAAGTATTGAGCACTCTCCTACGGAAGGATCTACTCAGAAAATCATATATATATATATATATATATATATATATATATATATATATATATATATACACACACACACACACACACACACACACACACACATTATATATATATATATACACACACATATACATATATATATATATATATATATATATATATATATATATATATATATATATATATATATATATATATATATATATATATTCATGCTTTAAATCAAAATCATTAATTTTCTGTAACCACTTAATCCTAATTAGGGATGCAGGGAGGCTGAAGCCCATCCTGGCCAACTCTGGGCAGGTCATCACAGGGCAGAAACATGCTGACAGCTTTGTAGCCTTCTCTTGTCGAAAGTCAGCAATGGTTCTTTTACACCTCAGACCATAGACAGTGAGAGACATGGCCAGCCTTTGATAACCCAGTTGGCGCACTGGGGGGGACAGTGACAACCCGTGGACTCGAACCCCCAACCTTAGGATCCAACACCTTTACCACTAGGCCACCACTGCCCTAAATAAAAAGCCATTGATAAATTTTTATCATCCACACTAACAAACAAAGCAACACAGGAGTAAAATTGTCAAATGTTGCTAAAATTCTATTCGTAGTCAGACGATACCTAAGGTAATGTATGTTCGCCTTCATAAAAAATGCCTACTAGAAAGGCAGTAAAACAGAGCAAGGTGCTGCTGTCAGGCACAAATAAATTATTATAACTCTGCATAGTTATAATAAAATATCTGCCCTTAGTGGTTGTCTGATGAACATTTTGGTGCATATGGCTATAACATGGCCATTTTTCCAGAGTTCAGAAAATTTTTCTACATCATGTTCATCGCCTTGTAAATTTTATCTACCACATCGCACTCAACAAAAAAAAAAATCTCTTCAAATCGGTCATAATATTTTGAGTTATTTTGCAAACAATAAACCAAAACAAACAAACAAAAAAAATCTCACAAAGTAACAGTTGTGAAAATATAACTAGGATGAAGCCATACAAAATGAGGGGAGGGTTGAACAAAAAGATTATCGAAGAAATATAAAAATTTGCTCAAAACCGAAGTATGGTTCTTAATAACAAAACATATAGAACTCAATGTTTTCAATATAGATCATGAAAAAGTGGCAATTCTAGATCATAAGTTGTTATAACTGCACAAGGTATTAAAAGTTGAATATATTTAATTCCTTCAAAATTCATATTCATTATTTTTGATACACTTACTCATGATTTTAAATACTGTAGATCCAGGTTTATTTGACTTGAATGAATGAGATGCACAAGTAACTCAAATAGTAAGTAAAAAATATACATTTCATTTTCTCAACATATGGACAATAGGATAAGAATTTTGCTAAAAAACAAAACAAATTATGTGTGCAAAAAGCATGATAGATGCCTCCACTACAAAGCAGCTAATATTGATCTGATGAATCCTCCTTCACTGCTAATGCCTTTACACATGATTAGTAGCTTCATGTTCTCAGAACTGGGATCTTATAGTATGGGACTGAAACTGCTATAACCTTTTCTATACATCTTTAAAGTGACCTTATATGTGTCCCAACTGAAAAGATCAGAAGCCTGATTGAGAGGAACAATCAAGAGTACAGTGTAAATATGTAGAAAAAAGTACCTTCAATTAAAGCAGCCCTCACCTTGAAATTTATCGTATTTACTGTATACAGTATTTGATTTAACTTCAGCATAGTAGTTAGTATATCTGCCTCACACCAAGAAGGTTCTAGGTTCAAGTTCCATGTAAGGCATTTCTGTGTAGACGTTGCATGCTCTCCCTGTACTTGCTAGGGTTTCCTCGGGGTATTCAGATTTTCTCCCAGAGTCTAAACAAATGTTCCAAATTGTCTGGCAGGCTGTTCAGGATACACCCTATCTATTTTAATTATAATCTTTGTTTTTATATCGGTCAATAGCTAGTAGTAAAGTCAACACTTTCCACAGACAGAATCAGTGATGAGAAAATGGACCGCATAATATCACTTCACCTACAATACATTGAGGGTAATTATGAATCAAGAACGTATATAATTAAAATGTATATAAATACCTATAAAACTGCAATACGGAATGTATATAAAATAATTTCTACACATAAGAATATGTGATTTTATACATGTTATGATTTGTACTCCTGGATCATGCTTCTGATCCAGGTGCTTGTAGTTTTACAATACAGTGATACCTCACCTTACGAAATTAGTCCGTTCCAGAGCCTTTTTCGTAACCTGGAGTTTTCCTAAGTAGAACCACATTTTACATGTAAAATGCATGATTCGTTCCAAGGCCCCAAATACTACCCTTTCAAAATTATAAAAACATACCTTTTAAGGTACTTACTTCATGCTGACCATGTCTTCTTAGCAGAGTTATGATCTTACAAATGTTTATGCAAGGTTAAAAGCCTGAGCCAAAAAATAAAGTTGCAATGCGCACACTCGAAAAACTCATGAACAAGCTGCTGCTCAAGGGAGCTGTGTCATCCCTCCTAGCCAATGGGAGGCCAGCGGGGTGGGATGTTGGAAGATAGTCAATGGGAGAGAAGCTCGTGCATTGTTTGAATGTTTGAATGGCGCGTTTGGCGTGTTTCATAAGGAGAACTTGTTTCGTATATAGATAGAAACAAAAAATTTTGGAAAATGTTTCTCGTAACCTGGATTTTTTGTTTGCTGGGACTATCGTAAGGTACCACTGTATATTAAATAAAACAATACATAAGTTATTTATATAATTAAAACAGCGAAGATCAGTCTTCATTAGTTTAGTTTTATAGAAGCAACTGGATTTTTAATTTAATATCTACATAATTGTACATATTGCCAAGAAACTGAAGCTCTCATACAACGGTATGCACTACTCCCTTCATAGAACAGCACAAATTGGCTCTAACCAAGGTGGAAAGAGAGGTCTGAAGCCCCGGTGCACATATGTAAATTACATTGTCATGTGATAAAAACCACAATGGCAGAACATAAAATATAATGAACATTGGTGAGATGGTTTTAGTAGAAAATTACAGTCTAGCAAACATTTACCATAAACATTAAAACAATGGAATCAAGAGACTGAAAACTAAATGACAGAGCAAGCATTCTCTACACTGCCTTACCGTAAATATTTCATTTGGAGGGTCTGTAATGATATTTGTGCAAATATCTCTTTTTTCACCAGTTTTCTGTTCTTTGTTTTTATCTATGCCAGAAAACTCAGATTCACTTGGTTCATGCAGGTCACACTGAAGTCCAGGCTCAGCCAGAGAGCTTCCTTCTCTGCCATTGTCTCTCTGCTGGTTCATGAAGGTATCTAGAGTGGTGTGAGTGAAGGTATGTTGTGATTTTGTCCCATCAGAGAATCTATTCGCGCTTAATGAGTCTAGCAATACTTTCCCGGATTTCAGCACCACATGTGGAGAGCTGTTTAATACTTCAGCAGGCGAGATCACCTCACATATGTCAGGAGTGAAGGCAGGCTTAGAGAAAGCCTTATCGTCTCTCGTTATTGCAGTCGCTTTTTCCTGAAGAAACTCTTCAGTCCGCTGTGTTCTTATTGAGTCATTACTGGGACATTCACTTCCAGGTGGTGAAAAACGTCTCGACGAGTTTCTCCATTTTCGAGCGGTCTCAGCCATGCTATTAAAGAACCTGAACAGTCCTCTAAAGTGGCTGCTCTTGACATCTGTACCCGTCTGTTTCGGAACTGGCATGGTGTCATTAATGTACTCTATGTTAACAGAGCCATAGTCGGAGTCAATCGTTTTGTCTAGTGTCTGCATGGAGTCAAAACTCTTTGCCAAAAAAATCGAACTTCCCTTCCCTATCAAAGAAATTCTTTTCAAGTAATTCCACACATCGCCTCCTTTTGACTGTCTTGCTCCGAGAGGTACCTTGGGGCTGTCTTTCACATAGTGTTCTTCTTGGCTCATCACAAACGAGTTGTTGCAATTAGAGTGAGCTTTTTTTGTGCATGTGTGACTTTTTAAACAGTTTTGTTGCCTAACTGTGCTTGCAGGTAGCTGGTGATCGTTCTCTATTGTAGCAGTAAAGTCTATATCCTCGAAAGAGCAATCAAACTGAGTAGTGTAACCTGCATATGAGTGCCTCTTGCCTTTATACCTGAGTATGTTCCTTTGGGAATGTAAAAAACTAGGAGATTTTCTGCTGTCCTCATTTGCTTCTGTCTTCAGTGTACTGTGAAACTTAGCATTGGCAAGCTTGGCAGATTTGCCCTTTAAGACCGAAGGGGACTTCAGCTTTTTGAAACACCTTACTTTGTCAGCAAATGACTGCTTGGAACCAGATGCTTCCCCTGGAAGTATCATAGAACGAGGCCGTCTCTCGCTGTCAGAAGTAAGTTTCCGGTGATTAAGAATCCTCCAGATGCTTGTTGTTTTGGACGTCTGGTTCACTTCCTGTTTCTCTCTGATTGGATTTTGAAAGGAATCCAGATCCAACGACTCCTTAGTCCTTTGATCCGAATCCTTTGAGTTGCATATTTGAACAATCTCTGATTCACTCCCCATTTCCAGAGAAGCAGTGAAGACTTTGTTGACATACCCATGTAAAATATCACAGTCCGACACAGAGCTTCCTACACTATCCATCCTCTCACATTGCAAGGTGTGATGTCAGCTTTCAAATATTACAGATGTCATCTTCATAACCCACCTTATTACCTAAGACAGAAATAATAGAAAAATAAATTAATTTAACCTTTAGGTACAAATTGATACATTAAGATGCAAATGATTTGAGGATAAATTGGTTTATTATAATATCTGCTAAAGAAATAAACGCACCAGCAAGTCCAGCCAGAAGAACTTTTTTTAATAAATAACCCTTAAACACAGTTAAGAAAAAATTAGTACATCCCATTCAGTTTGCTAATTTAAACACACACACACACACACACACATTTTATATATATATATATATATATATATATGTGTGTGTGTGTGTGTGTGTGAGACCATGTGTCCATATTTGACACTGTAACACTGCCTACAAACAAAGGTGATGTATTCCAATAAACTGCTCAATTATTTCCTTTATCAGGGTTAAAGGGACCTAAAGCCCTCCCAGCTGACTCCAGGTCAAAGTGGGGAACACCCTGAACAGCTCAGCAATTTACTGCAGGGGCACAAAAACTCAATTTCATAGTTTATTTTTTAGAATTAAAAACAAAAGAAGAACAAGAAAAAAATTGAGATCAATTATGTACTTATTTCAATCTGTAGGCTGGTGTTTTATTTTATTTATTTATCTATCTATTTATTTATTTATTTTTGCGACTGACCTATGTGCTCTCAAAATTCATATAAATTTGAAGAGCTCCCTTTGACTGATGGTTAAGGTGTATGCCCAGCAGTTTGACAAAGTACAGTACATGTATTTAAAACGAGAGCAAAACTGAACGAATGACTGACTGACTGTTTACTTTAAATAAGATGCTTCCACCTAGTGGAAGGATGATGAATTAGTTTTAATGGTAATGGTCAACGGGGAAAAAAACATGGCATCATCATCATCTTTGAAAGCTCTTGCAGGTCACATAAAACAAGTTGGATGGCCAGATTAGGCACACAGGCCTTGAGTTTCACACCTGTGATATAACAGGTTACTTTTGTCTGTGGGAGAAACAAGTCCTATTTAAAGCTACAAGGGATTTTCATGCTTTATTTTAATAAACTACAAGCAAAATTATTACTTGTCCTTGAGATAGTATAGATACTGTATTATGCATTCATCCCATGTAATGTAAGGTACCTGTAGATTGACATGTAACTCTGATAGGTTGCACAAACTGTGCCAGTCTCATAAGGTGCTGTTTAACATCAAGAGAGCACAAAAACTGAGTTTTATTTTTTAGCTAATGTGGACCTAAAAGGCATACACAGTTTGTGAAGTAGCCCAGATACATGTTTATTATTCACTTATGTATCATTGATATGTAGAATGAAAAACATTTTATTATTTATTTACTATAATTACGTATTGCTTTTATTATTTTTATTATTATTGTTTACCAATGTAGAAGTTTCTGCTATTTAAAATTCCAAATATAGGGTTTATTTTATTCTGTCTGTATTCTTATCTGATCAAATTAAAATGAAAAATTATAAAAAAAAATCTCATTTAAACAACAACGACTCGATACTGTAAGTAATTATATTTAATTAATTCATATGGTAGAGTGCTGGATTACTGATCCGAAGGTCGGGAGTCCAAACCTCATTATGACTGTGTTGCCATTGCTCTCCTCCCAGTGCAGCTAACTGGGTTATCAAAGGCCAACCATGTCTCTCACCGTTTATGGTGAGAGGTGTAAAAGAACCATTTCTGACATTTTTGAAGAATAGGCTGCATAGCTGTCAGTGTATTTCTGCCCTGCAATAACCTGGTGAGCTGTCCAGGGTGTAATCTGCCCTCGCCCCAAGTCGGCTGAGATGGGTACCAGCCTCCCTGCGACCATGAATAGGATTAATCACTGTTCTTACTAATGTAATCTCCTGACAATATGTTGGCATCCTGGTTTTGTTGGTCGCCACGGCTTAAAATTTTACATTAAAGTATTTTCCATTCCTCATATCTGGACATTATCAATGCACAGTCTCAGAAAAAAATACAGAGCGTGACTCATTATGAAAAAAACTTCCTGTGTCACCAAACACACCCTGTTTTCATGAATTCACAAACTCCAATTAAACTTACATAGATTAAACGAACCAAAATCTTAATCACAGTCGTAGCAGAATTTTAAACTGGTTTAGGGTTGTTAATCTTGACTTTCTGAGTCAGTTAAAGTCTATTTGTAGTACTGGTCATCTCTGAGAAACATCAGCCTTAATCCTAACCAGTAGTTATACTGTAGTTATTTTGGATATAAATCGCCTCCTTGTTGCCACCAGCCCTAACAACATAGCTGCTACCTGGAGATGAAAATATTCTCATTTACCAACACAACATTACAGACAAATGATTTAGAGGAAAAATTACATAACAATAAAGCAATAAGGGTATCAGTGTGGCCGGTAGTGTAGTGGTTAGGGAGCTGGGTCCATGATCGGGAGGTTGTGTGTTCGAATCCCAGTGAGACCCTCACTGTGCTAAGACCCCTGGGTAAGGTCTCAACCACAAATGTGCCTCTGTTCACCCAGCAGTATAAACGGGTACCAGTAAAAATATTCTGGGAAGGTAACCTGTGATGGACTAGCGTCCCATCCATCCAGGAGGAGTTGAACTCCTAGTTGCTTCATGATTCGGAAACTGGGGATAAGTACTGGCCTGATGAGCCACTATGGCTCGGGTGTAAGAGGGAAAAAAAATGGGGGGGGGGGGGGGGAGCATATAAAGTATTTCTTTAAGGGGTTGCACGGTGGTGTAGTATTTTGCATATCCACCTCTCGGCAAAAAAGTCCTTGGGTTTGAGCGTTTTCTGACTGAAGTTCTCCTTCCTGCTTCGATGGGTTCCCTCCGTGTACCCCAGTTTCCTCCCACAGTCGCAGGACATGCTCGTTAGGCTAATTTGCTGTTCCACATTGCCTCTAGGCAAGGATGTGATCATTAATCATTCCGTTTATTGACCCTGCAATAGTCTGGCAAGCTGTCCATTGGTGTCCCTTCAGACCCGTGTTGGCGGAGAAAGACTCCTGCATCCCTTCGACCCTAGTAGGATTAAGGCGTGATGATAAACGAGTGACAAATTTAGTAACTTGTACATGCTTGGAAAGATCAGACTAAGGTTAGTTTTGTGGGTCTGAACCGGATTTTTCTTGGGGGCAAACAGGGGCCATATGACCCACCCAGGTAACAGACATTCCTTATACAGTAATAGGATTTATATAGGCGATAATAAACTTTAAATGTCGTTGTTTAGGTTTGAGAGCAGTTTGTTTATTTTATAAGGTGCACAGATCATCCACAGTTCTCATCCTTCGATTTAAACATCTACAGTAGCAACTGAATTCCTACAGTGGACCTTCATTTATGATCCTACAGGTTCCATTTCAACCATGGGTCAGGGCCTGCTGCTGTTTATATGTCCTATTTTAGTGCCTCAGTAATATTATATCAGTTATTATAATGTCTATTTATTCACATAAGGAATCATTACTCAC
>CM045750.1:14606918-14646918 GCA_024760905.1 Plotosus lineatus
ATCGACTGAGATAGTCTCCAGCCTTCCCATGAGTAGGATTAAGCGTCGTCTCACCTTTTACTGATTTAAAGATATAAAATTATTCATTCATTTTCTGTAACATTTTGATGCTAATTAGGGTCACGGGGAGGCTGGCGCCCATCCCAGCACTCTGGGCGATAACAGAGTACACCCTGGACAACTTGCCAGGCCATTGCAGGGCAGAAACATGTTGACGGCTATGTAGCTACTCTTGTCGAAAGTCAGCAATGGTTCTTTTACACCTCACACCATAGACAGTGAGAGACATGGCCGGCCTTTGATAACCCAGTTAGCTGCACTGGGAGGATATAAAATTATGCACTTATAAATGACCTTCTAGACATAGTATAATAATCATTATAAACAACTTTAGCATAAAATATGGTAAGAGTCTTAATACATCTGCAAGGATCCGTTCATCTTGATGTGTGTCTAGCGCAGGGAGGCTCACTTCCCATGCTCATTGTATTCAGAGCACTTCCTAAGGTGGATTTCCTGCTGTCCACACACAATGTACATCATCTACAGCTGATTTTCAGCATTTTACCTTTTCCCTGGCTAAAAAAACCCTGCTCATTTAAATAAAAGGCCATGGAAATGGCAAGCAGAGTAAACACTCGCTACTTCATGCTTCAGTTTCTGCAGCTTCGGTGCATCGCGGGCTTTCAAAAATATTCATAGAAAAATAAAAACATAAGGAAATTAAGGAAGAATAGGGGAAAAAGTTAAGGAAAATGCCGCAAAACAAGGCCCATTATGAAAAAAAAACCCAAACAAATAAAAACAAGAAAAAATAACCCACAAAACTGCTTACATTTTTATGTGAGGTGTGCATCTGTGTGTGTGTGTATTTATATTTTATTTCCATCTTATGCATTATTTTTGAATGTTTAATTGTTATTATATGCATTTATTGCAGGGGTGCTCACACTTTTCCAGCACGCGAGCTACTTATAGAATGACCAAGTCACAAAGATCTACCCACTACAAAAATGCAAAACATATATTTATTTTAAAGTATACAGTTTTGATGATTCTTGATGTGTAAATGTATGTTTATGTGCCTTGCATAACCGCGTGAGCCAATATTGCACAACACAACATAATTAACTATGAACATTTTTTGTAACTGAGTTCACTTTGATGACGTGCACTGAATTGAATCAGCCAGGGATGCATAGGCCGGATAGTAGCTGCTGACAGCCAGCCTCAAGCACACTTCCAAACGCACTTCGAAAATGACATCGTGAAAAAAAAAAAAAAAAGTCCGCCTCCCATTCCGTATGAAAGTGATACTTTGTCTTATTCTTTGCTCCAGATTCCATACTCATGTTTGATAAGCTTTCTTTACTTTAAGAAAAAAGCGAGGGCTTAAAATAGAGGGAACTCGCTGACTAGCTTGTTTTGCTGTACTTAGTGCCGTTGTTTGTACATGCGCGGTGAGCTAAACGTCAGAAAAATACGTCGATACGTCTATTTTTTTAACGTCATGTTATTTACCAATACTACCCTCGAGATAGACTGGTAGCTGCCGATCGACGTATTGAGCACCCCTGATTTATAGTGTTGAATATGTATTTATTGATATATACACATATACATGTACGTACACTTCAGACGTGGAGGAGGGGGGTCGATTCTATTTCGCGGATATCGGCAGTCGCGGAGAGGGGGTGGTTGTCTCGGTCCCCATTAACCGCGGAAATTGAGGGATCCTTGTACTATACATGAGACAATGTTCGAAGGAGAAATGAAAATAGAAAACATGTAAAGATCCATCAGAATTTTCTGTTTGCTATAAATCAACAAACAAACTAACAAACGAAAAGCAGAGTTGAGAGCTTAATGGCCACATACACAACATATGTGTTCCATGAGTTGATATAAAATATACAGACAAAAGTTAATGGACACTTGACCATAACACTCCTCTGTGTGGTGGAGGTTGGACTCCAGGTTTCGCTCCTGTAAGAAATTTCTTTCTTCTGGGAAGGCTCTGTCTCTTTGGGAATTTGTGATCATTCATATACAAGAGCACTATTAAGCACTGATGTCAAGCGGTGAGATCTGAGGCAACTGCTATTCTAGTTCACCTGAAGCATGTTCAGTGGGGTTAAGGTCTCAAGTGACCAACATTCGCCCCACTCCAACCTTGGTCCAACCTTGGTAAGGCATGTCTTCATAGAGCTCAGTGTGTGTGTGCAGGGGGGATGGTCATTCTAGAACAGGTTTGAGGGTCTCAGTTCAAGTGAAGGTAAATCGTAACCCAACAGAAAATGAAGACATTCTGTACAGTTTTCAAATTTGTGTCACCAACGTTGGTTCAAAGCTACATATATTAAAAAAAAAATGTTTAAATCACTGACCTCCTATATGCACTTTAATAAAATGTAATTCATTTATTAATATATTCGCCAAACTCTTAATCAATCAAAGGGAGGCTGGAGAAATTTCTCAAATGGCTCTGGGTGAAGGCGGGTTACATCCTGAACAGCTCACCAATCCATCACAGGGCCAACACACAGACACACACAACCATTCTCACTAACATGTACTGTAATTTGGACGGGTCAATTTGCCGAATGTCTTTAGACCAGGGATCACCAACGTGGTGCCCGTGGGCACCAGGTAGCCCGCAAGGACACTATAAGTTGCCCGCGGACCTGTTCACTGCTAGTTTTAGGACAGGCCCACAGCTCCATAGCGCCACTCTCCATTGAGCTGCATCTAATTTTTTTGAATATATTTTAAATCAAATCAATATCTTCACATAGATAAATATCATTAATTATTAATGATAACATATAATTAAAGGTAAATTGAGCAAATTTGTAATTTCAGAGGTGTGTTTTGACCTGGTAGCCCTTCGCATTAATTGGTACCCAAGAAGTAGCTCTCGGTTTCAAAAAGGTCGGTGACCCCTGCTTTAGACTGTGGGACGAGATCAGAGTACCCAGAGGAAACCCATGCAAGAATGGGTAACACATTGAAGCTCCACACAGAAACACCCTTTCCAAGCCTGAGACTCAAACCCAGGAACATTGTGCTCTGGATGTTATAACCACTACACCACCATGCCATCCTAGAATTCAATAAAATTGATTAATTGTATCACTAATATTCAATTCAGTTTTATTTCTATAGCGCTTTTTATGGTCAACATTGTCGCAATCAGCTTTACACAGTAAAACAGTAAAAGTGGAGGTTTACAAAGTATTAAAAAATGTAAACACATCCTATTATCCCTACATATCCCTAATGAGCAAGCTGACGGTGACGGTGTCAAGGAAAAACTCTCTCAGTAGATGCAAGGAAGAAACCTTGAGAGGAACCAGGCACTAAAGGGAAACTCATCCTCATTTGGGTGAAATTGGAGAATTCAACTTCTGTGGATTCTGATGGTGATCCAATCATAGTTGATAATTCTGGAAGATTATGTGTATACAGTATATTAGTACTAAGAGGCATTGTAAGCGGGATACAATAATGAGCTGAAATAGTTTCCGACTGTGGAACTGCAAATATATTTTCGATATTTAATCCAAAATTTAGCATTTAATATAGTCCTATTATATTATATTATATAGCATCGATACAAACATTGCTCTTAAAGGGTCTTCTGGGTTATCGAAATGAATACCCTGGAAAACTCTGCTATAGGACAAGGCAGTTGCTATTAACACGACTATACTGCTGGATAAGCCAGGAACAGTTTTTTATTTTTTTTATTTGTGTGTGTGTGTGTGTGTGTGTGTGTGTGTGTGTGTGTGTGTGTGTGTGTGGTGTATGTGTGTGTGTGTGTGTGTGTGTGATATTATTGGACAGTTTTCAGTGTAGCCCTGCAATGGCCTAGTGAGCTGTCCATGATTTGGCTGAGATGGGCACTGACCCTAATTAGTATTTCATGGCTCAGAAAATGAATGAATGAATGAATGAGTTTTCAGTGTATTTTCAAGGCCACACCTACCAAGTTACCAACCTCCAATAAATAAGTTTGTTTATGTTTGAGCGTTTCAAGTCTTTTAGTAAAAGGTTTGACTTTTGGAGAAAACAGCTGATTAATTCACTTTACTTGGATTAAAATTTATGAGGGCAGTCATGGCCTGGTGGTAAAGGGCGCTAGATCGCTGATCCTAAAGTTGGGGGTTCGAGTCCCACTCTCCACAAGGTTGTCACTGTCCCGCCAATGCAGCTAACTGGGTTATCAAAGGCCGGCCATGTCTCTCACTGTCTATGGTGTGAGGTTCATGTAAAAGAACCATTGCTGACTTTCAACAAAAGTACCTGCAAAGCCATTAGCGCGTTTCTGTCCCTTGCTAAAGGGTTGTGTCAGGAAGGGCATCTGACATAAAAAGCTATGCCAAATCAAACGTGCGAATCAGATGATTTGGGGTGGCGATCCCTGGAAAAGGGAAAAAGCCGAAAGGAAAGGAAGAAGAAGACTTGGATTGAGATTTGTGCAATAAAAAGAAACTTATTCAGATAAAAAAAGAAATTCAAACCAGGAATAAATATCTAAATTTGTCATACATGTGTACACGGTATCATTAGGGGCTGTTCATGTGGATGTGATGTACGTACTGGCAAATAGAGAGGGAGATATTCTGCCATTTTTGGATAGGAATGGACCTCAAGCCTATCAGACAGAATCTGAAGACAGGAAGTCAGTCTACAACAAACAAGGTTACACATCCTCTCTCATGAATCCAAGGGAAGTGAGACATTCCTAAGGAATTCTAGTAAATAATGAGAACCTCAGACAGCAATGGTTTAAATCACAATAAATTCAATCACAATAAAGACACCTACATTTAAAATGTGGTTGTAATGTTTTCACAATACTAAGTTAATATTAATTAATTAAACATTAAGAAACAAATCAGCATGCATCCATTCTTTTTTTTTTTACTTTGTGTCCATGCCCCCATCCATCATCTTCATTTTATATACTGTACATTATTCTGTCATAGCACAGTCGGGGGCAGGCACAGACTTTGGAAAAATATCCATCAATTCATAAACAAGCCCATCCCCCAGCCTCCCTTCCAAAAAATAGAGTAATGCCCAGCAAATGAATGTGACATACAATAAGCCACAGAAGATTTTAAATATGAGATTACTCTTTAATTTCTTCCTCCAACCAAGAAATGGTGGAGTACTGGAAGTAAAGGTGCTGGATCACTGATCCTAAGGTTGGGGGTTCAAGCCCCGTTCTCAACGGGTTGTCACTATCACCCCAGTGCAGCTAACTGGGTTATCAAAGGCCGGCCATGTCTCTCGCTATCTATGGTCTGAGGCATGTAAAAGAACCTGGATAGCTTGTTTCTGCCCTGTGATGGTCTGGCGAGTTGTCCAGGGTGTACGTTGCCCTTGCCCGGAGTTGGCTGGGATGGGCGCCAGCCTCCCTGCGACCCCACTTAGGATTAAGTGGTTACAGAAAATGAATGTAAACCAAGCAAAAACAGAGTACGCAGAGGAAACCAGTGTAAGCATGTGGGCAACATGCAAGCGCCACACAGAAGCACCTGAGTTGAGGTGTTGAACACAGGAACTTCTTGCTGTTAGTTGCTAACCACTACATCACTGTGCCCCTCTTTTTAGCATAAATTATCAGTTTCAAATCAAACAGTTTAACATTTATAGCACTAAATGGTTCATGGAACATAGCACTGATTTTACTATGAATTTTTGCTGATTTAGGAAACCTTTTTTCAGAATTAATTACAGCATACTAACAATTTGAAAACATATGGTATCTGTGGAGTGGAGCTAGATTGGGTGAAAAGTTAGCTGAGAAAAAGGTAACAGTTTGTGAAGAAGGGAAATGATAAATTATAATGTTTGGGCATTACTTGTAGAGTCCCCCAGAGGTCAGTATTGGGTCCAAAATCATTTTAATTAAATAAAAATGGCAAGGCACATCTTATCCAGAGCAACTTACAAATATCATTTTTATATAACCGAGCTTTAAGAGCCTTGCTGAAAGGCCCGATAGCGGTAATAGTGGGGATTGAACCACTGGCCTTCAGATCAGTAACCTTTATCCACTACGCCACTACTGCCCTACGGTAATGAACATCTGATTGCACTGCACTTAATTCTATTTGCAGGTGATAGTAATCTGCTGATGAGGATTTCAAAGAGGACAACACAAGAGATGAATAAATTATTATTCTGGCTTAACAAAAAACAATTATCATTGAATTTAGATAAAATTGAAATTATAATGATAATTATAATTATCATTATAATTCAGAGAATCTGCTGGGAACTTTGTATTAAACATATACAATCAAAAATATCAAAAATCATCACAGTTATGTTTCTGTGTGGTGGTATAAAAGCACTTTGAACCCATTAGGGTAATTAATAATGCAGGAAGACCCCTTTCCCTTTGCCAAGTGTTGGCCAAGATAGATTCCAGCCTCCATGTGACCCAATAGGATTAAACAGATTCAGCAGTCAGTGAGTGAGTGAGTGAGTGAGTGAGCACCTATTGGCAGAATGATATTAAAGAGTTTTTCTTTCTTTACATCTCTGGTATAAAATTATGAAACATTTTTATACATTCTGAACCGCTTAATCATAGTTAGGGTCACGGAGAGACTGGTGCCCATCTCAGCCCATTCTGGGCGAGGGCAGAGCACACAGCTCTAAACATTTTTATCTTGCAGGTTAAAAAGATAAAATGACCTCTCCTTGAATTGCCATCTTATTGTGGTGGAAGGGTTTGTCTATCCTAATGATCCTAGGAGCCATCTTGTCGGCGTCATTATCCTCCTGATAGGGTTACCCAAGGCAAACAGGTCCTAGATGAAGGTCCAGACAAAGCACGGTTCAAAAGACATTGATGAAAAAACTAAAAACAAGGATATAATTTCCCTTGCTCGGATGCGGGTCACCAGGGTCCCCAAGTGCCAGACCTGGGGGCAGGGCTCAAAGGCAAGCACCTGGTGGTTGGGCTTCTGCCCATGGAGCCTGGCCAGATTTAGCCCAAAAAGGAGACATGGGTCTGCCCTCCCATGGTCCCACTACCTGTGGAAGGGGCAATAGTGGTCAGATGCAGTGTGAGTTGGCTGGCAGCTGAAGGCATGGGTTCTGTTGGACCGATCCTCTGCTACTGACTCTGACTCTTGGGACATGGAATGTCACCTCTCTGGCGATGAAGGAGCACCATTTGGACAGATACCAACTAGATATAGTCGGACTCACTTCAATGCATAACTTGGGCTCTGGAGCCACCCATCTCGAGAGGGGCTGGACCTTATACCATTTTTGAGTTGCTCATGGGGAGAGGCAGCGAGCTGGTGTGAGCATCCTTGTTGCCCCCCATCTTGGTGCTCACACGTTGGAGTTCTCCAAGGTTTGTGCTTATGCACAAACTGACAATTTAGAGTACCTAAAGTACCTGTGGGACTCCTTAGGCAGCAAACTGGTACCGAAAAACCAAACGTACTGCAGCCCGAGCTGCCACCGATGCAAAATCTCGGGTGTGGGTGGGTGAAGTTTGGTGAAGACCTGGAATGCGATTATTGGTTGGCCTCAAAAAGGTTCTGGACCACCATCTGACGCCTCAGGAGGGGGGAAGCAATTCTCCACAAATACTGTTTACATTGGAAGTGGGGAGCTGCTCACCTCAACTGGGGATGTAGTTGGGAGGTGGAAGGAATACTTCGAGGACATCCTCAGTCCCACCAACATGGCTTCTGTGGAGGACGAAGACCCTGGGGGTTTGGGTGGAGGTCCAGCCATCACTGGAACTGAGGTCACTGAGGTAGCCTAAAAGCTCCTCGGTGGTTGGGCTCCGGGGGTGTATGAGATCCGCTCTGAATATCTCAGGGCTCTGGATGTTGTAGCACTGTCTTGGTTGACAAACCTCTGCAACAACACGAGGCCATCGGGTGCCGTACACCTGGATTGGCAAACCGGGGGTCCAATTATTGAGGAATCACACTCCTCAGCCGATCTGGGAAAGTCTATGCAGGGGTACTGGAGAGGAGCATCTGACCAATAGTTGAACCTCGGATTCAGGAATAACAATGTGGTTTTCGTCTTGGCTGCAACACTCTCGACAAACTCTATCCACTCTACAGGATCCTGGAGGAGGCATGGGAGTTTGCCCAACCTGTCCACATAAGTTTTGTAGATTTGGAGAAGGCTTTATTTTTATATCTGGTTCTGTAAGCTACAGAAAGAACATGCTGGATCATTACTAAGACACGCTCTACGTGTAGGGGATGGCTGACTTTCGCAGTACAATTTAGAAAAAGTTTGGAGAAGAGTAGCATTGAAGTTCTTTTCTCTGATAGTATTGGTGTTGAAGATCAACTTCAGTTTGAATTACTGTACCCCTTAAAAGAAACTTGCCAATCCTGGAACTTGAACCCAGGGCCTTCTTGCTGTGACGCTGATGTGCTAACCACTATACTACCATGGCGCTCTAAAATGTAAATGATTCAGATTGTTATTAATAAATTAATACAGAATCACGGCACTCCACTGTGAGTACGCAATGATCCGATGTGAACTGAGCCCAGTATTGGTACATGCTGTAAAATAAATATGACAGTGCAACACTTACTGTGGTATGAAAGCATGTGTGGGTGGGATAGTGCATGATCATTTTAGTAAAAAACAAACAAACAAACAAACAAAAAACCCATATACAGCCAAATTCCCAGTTCTTTGGACATTTTTTGCTTTGCATGGAAGTCTCTTTTTCAAATCCCATTTCATTTGGTTTTGCAAGTCCCTACATCCATTTTAAAATATTTGATGCCAGTTGTTTTGACAGACATGTCTTTCAATAGGAAGCGAAAATGCATATGTTAACATTTTGCTATTTTTAAAAAGTTTTTTTAGGCAGTTTATACTTAAAGAATTGTGCAACTCATGATCTCCGAGACTAACCTGTAACATTCAGCTCACCTTCAGGGTATAATTGTTAATTACTATCAAAGTGACGGGCCGGTGGTATAGTGGTTAGGGTGCTGTGCTCATGACCGGGAGGTTGTGAGTTCAAATCCCAGTGAGACCCTCAACTGTGCCAAGACCCCTGGGCAAGGTCTCAGCCACAAGTGTACCTCTGTTCACCCAGCAGTATAAATGAGTACCAGTAAAAATTTCCTGTGATGGACTAGCGTCCCCTCCAGGAGAAGTTGAACTCCTGGTTGCTTCATGCTACAGAAACTGGGGATAAGAACCAGCCTGATGAGCCACTAGGCTCGGGTGTAAAAATCCAACAGACTTTACCTTTTTACCTTTTACTATCAAAGGCGAATTGTTGAATTGCAACACAGGGATTATATGAAGGATTATAGAAGCATCATAATTATTATTGAATAAAAATCCAACTTTCTCAGTAAATAATCACGTGTTCTTACTGTAAATTGTTAGCTGGGAAATGTTGCAGTAGAGGATGCTTAGTGCCCTCACAGTTTCCCAAGACAGGTCATGTGGGTGTGTGTTTGTGTTTCTCTGCGGCTTTGCAATTACTTCCTGCTTTGCATCTACTTCTCCTGCAAATATTTTTATTTAACAAAAATACAGTAAGATTACATTCAGTCCTGCAGATACAGCAGTTTATTTGTTGTTAGTTGAGGAGGTACAATTTCCTGTGACTCTGTTTTGTGAAAAAAAAGGGGAGGGGGAGGAAAGGAAATTGTCCAACCAGAACACATGTTCAGAGAAAGGGGGGAAAACCTCCACATCCTGACCTAAAAACTTTTCTTCATTAGTCATGTAAACATCCTATACCTACCTGAACACAGAGCACGGAGCAGGCCGCTTCCTCTCCAAGTCACAGTAGATCAGTATAGTAATTGTTTTGATCACACAGGTTTCATCTCACCAGCTTCCAGCCAACCATCACACAGTTAAATGCTGGTAATCTTTGCTGATGGTAATTCATTGAACAGGGTAAACAAATTATTTTTATGAAAACTATATTGCAGCAAGAAAAAAAAACCCCACATTTAAAAACTTATGAAATCCAGTTTAAGATGACCAACACAAATCAAGTATCAGCTTTCAAAAGTCACCTAAAGCTTTTCTTCAATCGTTCATTTATCACAGTCTATCTCAGCCAACTCTGGGCCAAGATGGAGAACATTCTGAACAGCTCACAATCCATCACAGGGCCATTCTCACCCACACTCACAAATGGGATAATTTGGAGCAGTCAGTTATCCTAATGTGAATGTTTTTGGACTGTGGGAGGACACCGAAGTACTAGTCCTTCTCAAAAAATTAGCATATAGTGATAAAGTTCATTTTCTGTAATGTACTGATAAACATTAAAACCCAAATAAACCCAAAATTCCTATCTCAAAAAATTAGCATATCATGAAAAGGTAGTCTAAATGAGCTATTAACCTAATCATCTGAATCAACCAATTAACTCTAAACACCTGCAAAAGATTCCTGAGGCTTTTAAAAACTCCCAGTCTGGTTCATTACTCAAAACCGCAATCATGGGTAAGACTGCCGACCTGACTGCTGTCCAGAAGGCCATCATTGACACCCTCAAGCAAGAGGGTAAGATACAGAAAGAAATCTCTGAGTGAATAGGCTGTTCCCAGAGTGCTGTGTCAAGGCCCCTCAGTGGGACGTCTGTGGGAAGGAAAAAGTGAAAGAAGGGCCGATTCCAGACCTTGGGGGACCTGTGGAAGCAGTGGACTGAGTCTGGAGTAGAAACATCCAGAGCCACCGTGCACAGGCGTGTGCAGGAAATGGGCTACACGTGCCACATTCCCCAGGTCAAGCCACTTTTGAACCAGAAACAGCGGCAGAAGCGGCTGACCTGGGCTACAAAGAAGCAGCACTGGACTGTTGCTCAGTGGTCCAAAGTACTTTTTTCGGATGAAAGCAAATTTTGCATGTCATTCGGAAATCAAGGTGCCAGAGTCTGGAGGAAGACTGGGGAGAAGGAAATGCCAAAATGCCCGAAGTCCAGTGTCAAGTACCCACAGTCAGTGATGGTCTGTGGTGCCATGTCAGCTGCTGGTGTTGGTCCACTGTGTTTTATCAAGGGCGGGGTCAATGCAGCTAGCTATCAGGAGATTTTGGAGCACTTCATGCTTCCATCTGCTGAAAAGCTTTATGGAGATGAAGATTTCATTTTTCAGCACGACCTGGCACCTGCTCACAGTGCCAAAACCACTGCGAAATGGTTTACTGACCATGCTATTACTGTGCTCAATTGGCCTGCCAACTCTCCTGACCTGAAGCCCATAGAGAATCTGTGGGATATTGTGAAGAGAAAGTTGAGAGACACCAGACCCAACACTGTGGATGAGCTTAAGGCCGCTATCGAAGCATCCTGGGCCTCCGTAACACCTCAGCAGTGCCACAGGCTGATCGCCTCCATGCCACGCCGCATTGAAGCAGTCATTTCTGCAAAAGGATTCCCGACCAAGTATCGAGTGCAGAACTGAACATAATTATTTGATGGTTGACTTTTTTTTTGTATTAAAAACACATTATAGTTATTTTATTTTTTTTTTTTTTGAGATAGGAATTTTGGGTTTTCATGAGCTGTATACCAAAATCATCAGTATTAAAACAATAAAAGACCTGAAATATCTCATATATTTTAGATTCATTGCACACCAACTGAAAGTTTAATTTTTATCACAGATATTACAGAAAATAATGAACGTATCACAATATGCTAATTTTTTGAGAAGCACTAGTACTTGGCGCACAGGGAGAACATACAAAAAAAAAAAATAGACAGTAGGAACATTACCCTGGAAACAATTTCCATCTACCAAAATAGGGCCGAGGTGGCAGAGTAGATTAGTGGATAGCACGTGCAAGAAGGTCGCGAGTTTAAATTGACAGGCGTTTCTCTTTGGAGTTTGCAAGTTGTCTCCATGCTTGTGTGAGTTTACTGCAGGCACTCTGGCGTTCTCCTGCAGCTCAGTGAGTGCACATCAGATTAATTGGCTGTTAATCTAATGGAGTGTGGATCTGAGTGTAAATGGTTGTTTTGTGTGTGTGTGTGTGTGTGTGTGTGTGTGTGTGTGTGTGTGTGAGAGAGAGAGAGAGAGAGAGAGATGCCGTACAATGGTCTTGCAAATTATTCAGAATGTAGCCTGCCTTTGCCCAGTGTTGGCTGAGATAGGCTCCAGCCTCCCTGTAACACAAGTAGGTTTAAATGGTTCAGCAAATGAGTAACAGAGAAGAAAAGCACTGCATATTGGACTGAATCTGAAATGCAGAGGCCAAATTCCATAACTGTAAATATAAATGATCTTCTGGCTGCTCCTCAGTCTCTGTCTAACATGATCCTCTGCAACTGCCACAAGTGCGGTGCAATTAAAAAATAAAAATAAAAATAAATAAATACAATACAGTAGATTATTTTTCCACATACGATATGGTCAGTGTTATGGATGTATAAATAACAGCATTCTAGAAACACAGCAAAGATGAGGATGAAGTAAAGTGTAACCAGTCCTGTATTCTTACTTAATGAGTTAATTGATGTCTACCTTTTTTATCAGGAAAAAAATAAAAGAATACTTAGCTTTAAGGCGTTAAAGAATTAGATGTATTTATTAATTAGACAATATTCTTAAAGATCCTTGTTCTGATGTCATAGACTGAAGCTAAGGCTAGACTCATTGGAATCATTCTTGATTCCAGAATATTTTTTCTCTTGGATTGATGCCGTAGCGTTTGTTTTCTAAAATAAATGTAATCGGGCCTACAGTAATTATCAAGACTCTTGTATTCGTCCTGCCATTGTGTGTGTGTGTGTGTGTGTGTTGTTTTCTTTTTAAGTATTTGTGTCTTTATGCAAATATGTATGATGTAAAATATGCAGGGTATTAAATATAATAATATTTTATGGTGAAGTGGGTTAGATGGAATTGATACTTGTTGAGCAGAATGAATATGAAAATGGAAAATTCTGTCAGGAGCGAAGGCAGTGCTATTCATTTGTGCCACAACACCAACATAATACTTCTTCCAATCACGGCACCCAGAGGTCAGGTGCATTGGCTCACCATCAGCAGCATTCACCTTCTCAATGGGGTCTCTGTCCAAGGCCACAACATCTCCCAGTTCACTCACCATGGCAACACTGGTTTCCTCACATAAAAGCCTGATCAAAATGGATGAACCACAATGTAATATGAGCCAAGCCCTAATTTATAGCTTTTGGACCATTAATAGCATTTCAGAGTACACTCTCTCTTCCTCAAAGCTCTGAGTACCAGTGTGAGGTATAAGTGCCATCTTGTGGTTACTTCGGCCTTAATGGCTCGTCAGAAACCTGCTGAAGGCTACTTTTTTTTTTTTTAATTTATTTATCATTCCAAGCATTCTCTGCAGCAAGAAGGTCCTGGGTTTAAGTCTAGGGCTTGATGAAGGAATTTCTGTGTGATGTTTGCATATTCGCTTCCTCCATGTACTCCGGTTTCCTTCCTCACTCCCAAGGAATGCACATTAGGCTAGTTGCTTGTTTCAAATTGGCTGTAGGTTTGAGTGTGAATTGTTGCGTGCATGTTGTGTGCAACTATTTAGGGGTGTATTCCACCGAAGGATGCACTAATCACTATGCTACCATTCCACCTCTTCTATTACAAAACCCCACAATACATTTAATGTTCATAACATTTTTATATATAAAAAGAAATTATATATTCACTCATTGACTGAACCATTTAATTCTATTCAGGTTGCGGGTGTAGTCGGGGCACGCCCTGAACAACCTATCAGACTATCACAGGTCCAACATTGACACATTCTCCTGTTCACACCTTCATTCACACCTAGGGATAATTTGAAACAGTCAGCCGGATGTGCAGATGTTTGCACTGTGGTCAGAAACCAGAGTAATCAGAGGGCATGCAAACTCATATCAAAACTCTCTCACCAAGCCCAGGAGTCAAACCCAGGAGTCAAACCCAGAACCGTTTGCTTTGAGGCAGATATGCTAACTACTCTGACACCATGCTAATCTCCTTGCCATTAGATAAGTTCAACATCTTATAATCTATAGACTAATCTGCATTTCTAAACTTGTGGTGCCTTCTGTTTTACAAATGATGAACTCCAAGATGATGCAATATTTTTTCCCGGGGATTATAGGGCTGTTGGCACATTTTTTTTTGTCCAAATTAATTAAAAGGAACTTGAGCAGATTTTGCTGATCACATGACCAGAGTGTGAAGATGTGTACGTGCATACAATCCTCCCATTTTCAGAGGCTCGAATGTAACTGGACAAGCCAAAAATCATAAATAAAAGCATACAATTTAAATATATGCAGGGTGATGGGCGGGCAGTAGGCTAATGAGTACATCAGCGGGACAGCACATGTGAGAGGTTTTGGAGACAAAGTCAGAGAGGCTAGATTGAGATGGTTCGGACATGTACAGAGGAGGGATAGTGAGTATATTGGTAGTAGGATGCTGAGGTTGGAACTACCAGGCAGAAGGCCCAGAGGAAGACCAAAGAAAAGATTTATGGAGGACATGAAGGTAGTTGGAGTAAGAGTAGAAGATGCAGAGGATAGGGTGAGATGGAGGTGGATGGTTTGCTGTGGTGACCCTTGAAGGGAACAGCAGAAAGGAAACGAAGAATAATAATAGAAAGATGGGCGGGAAGTAGACGCCTTTCAATTATAGACAAGCAACTGCATCCACTGTACAATATAATCACCAGACAGAGGAGCGGTATCAGCGAATAGGCTGCTCTCATTGCCCCGCTTCACTGACAGACTGAGGAGATTGTTTCCTCCTGCACCATCAGACTCTTTAACTCAAGCATGGGGAGACACTAACCCCCCACACACACACGCTTTGCACTGCACCGTTCATTGCGCACTACGCACACACGTCTACATCCAATCACAAGGAATGGACGTCGATCCCTGAAGCGTGAATGATAATCGTACAGGGATTGTCATGGCTGTGATCACAATGATGTATCGTATAGTTCGCCAGGCCACATACAGACTCACTCACACCTACGGACAATTTGGAACGGCCAATTACGTAACCTACTGTGCATGCTTTTGGAATGTGGGAGGAAACTGGACTACCCGGAGGAAACACACACAAGCACGCTGAGAACATGCAAACTGCACACAGAAACGCCCAGGCCTGGAATCGAACCTTCTTTTTGTGAAGCGGATGTGCTAATCACTACGCCACCATGCTGCCGCACACTACGCAACTTCACCCACGCAAACGTTTCTGCTGGACTTCATAAATCATTTGCTCTGAAGAGGTAATTACCAGGCCAGCACTAGACTCTGCATTGCACAATTACCTCTAATTTGCACATGAATGTTTATACCGGACTTAACTTTCTGCACTAAACTGACAAGCTATACCATTACAGCACAATTCTTACACCTTCTTGTACTTTCTACAATTTCTGCCTCGAGGTCTTTTTAATTTTTAAATTTCAACCATATAAATGCATTGTTCATTTATCCTGTGACATGTCTTCCTATCAGATTTACTGCATTACTAAAAATGAAACTAAAGTCACATAAAACAGGTGCAACTACTTGAAGGAAGCTACAGAAAAGTGTTGATGAAGTTTCTCAAGGGCGGAAACTCCGCCCTTGGAGGTGTCCATGGTTTCCAGAATTCAGATGGTCATGGACGGCAGAGGATTTTCAAGAATTCAAGAATTTAAAACAATTCTTATATCGTATATAAATTAACATATGTACGTACTTACATTCTTTGCTTTAATATCTGTGAGAAAACTTAGCAGAAGTGTGAAGCCACAGAGGCCTCCACAAAATAAAAGCAAGCATACAGTAATAGGAAATGGCTTTTCATACATTTCTGACAACACACTGTTTTACTTTCAGGTTTGAAAATATGTTACTTCACTTTTTGAATATAAATCAAGTAAAAGCATCATGTGTCTTTGTTTGCAAAAGCAACACCTTACCCTTATTTGTCCTCAGTACAGCTTGTTTTCACACATTAACCACCGTTTTAACAGACCATGCAGAGAAAAATGTACCGTGAGTGCAGATGGTGCGTTGCATGAAAGATTCTATAGTAACATGAAACTTTTCATACTGAACCACTTGTATTAGTTGGGATGCTAAAGCTATGAATGTGCAACAGTCCGAGTCTGAGCAAATGAAGGAAGCTATAATGGCATTAACGGTGCGGGTACCCACCCTCACTTACGTACAACTTACCAGAAGGGCTTTCGGTGTAAGTAATGAGCACGGTGAACAAGTTACTGAAAAAGATTTGCCAGCCATATCAAAGCGTTCGTTTTAAAGTTTATTTCAAGTAATATGATAATCGCTTAATGTAATGCAAAATAACTATTTCATTCATAATTGATGAACCATTTTAGAGTTCAAATTAATTTTCAAATACCAAAAAATGAGGTCACAGACTACTGTTATTGATCATGTTTCATTAATTGTAAAAGGAAAAATAACAAATGTCAGTTTGTGGTAAATGGAAAAAATGAGTGACTGGCATGTACAATTTTTTTTTCCAGTTTGAGGCTTTCTTGGCTGTGGCAAGACGGTAGCTACTAATAATGGTTTTATTTTGGTTATATTTACAAAACAGGACTTGTATTATGAGTATTGGCTGGTCTGCTATTAAGCCGAATCTCAGGGATGGATATTCAGAGTGTTGGCTGTGTTTGAGCTAATCTATAGATTTGTACATAAATATACTTACAAAAGGTTTTGCTGGAGATCTCTTGCTGCACTACTCTGGCGAACTTTATTTCACTGCAGCATCAGTTTTATTACAATCTGAATTATATTAAGCAGTTCTAATTGTTTCACTCACTGATCTCATGACCATAGCTGGAGTTTGAAATGTCGCTGGACTGGTAAATCGAAAGCTATGCCTTTAGGTGCAGCTCTCCTTTCACCACAACATCTTGGTGCAGCAGTCTCATGACCTATTATTAGTTATAGTGATAAACTACCGAGTAATAAAGATAACCCGGTCCAGCATAATAGGGGCAGTGGTGGTCTAGTGGTATAAGGCGCCGGATTTCTGATGCAAAGATTGGGGGTTCGAGTCCCACTCTCCACAAGGTTGTCACTGTCCCCCCCAGTGCAGCTAACTGAGTTATCAAAGGCCGGCCATGTCTCTCACTGTCTATTTATGTGAGGCATGTAAAAGAACCATTGCTGACTTTCGACAAGAGTAGGCTGCAAAGCCGTCGGCGTGTTTCTGCCCTGCGATGGCCTGGCGCGCTGTCCAGGGTGTACTCTGCCCTCGCCCTGAGTTGGCTGGGATGGGCACCAGCCTCCCCGCAACCCTAATTAGGATGAAGTGGTTACAGAAAATGAAATGAACTGAACGGTCCAGCATAACCGTGCCCTGCACACACTGGGTAGCTCCATGAAGACATGCCTTATCAAGGTTGGAGTGGGAGAATGTGAGTCTCTTGCACAAAGCACTCGCCTCAAACCCCAATTTTGTAGTCCAGCATTTTAAGCAATTATTAATTAATAGGCAGTAATTATCCAATCGAATCTTCTTGCCTCTTTGCTCATTTAAATCCTGGGAGTGACTTTTTTTCCAGTCTAGAACATTACATTCATTCATTCGTTTTCTGAAATGCTTAATCCTAATTAGGATTGCAGGGAGGCTGGCGCCCACCTCAGCCAACTCCGGGCGAAGGCAGGGTACACCCTGGACAGCTTGCCAGGCCATCGCAGGGCCGACACACTCACAAAATGTTAATTTGAAAACTTTAATTATTAAATTACGAGTTGAACTCCTGGTCTCGTCATGCTACAGAAACTGGGATAAGCTCTGTCCCTGATGAGCCCGTAGGCTCGGGTGTAAAATGACCAAAGGACTTACTGCCTAGAATACATAATAACCTTCCAGTTAATGTTCGGGACTGAGAGACAGTCTGTTTGTAAGACAAGGCTGAAAACTTACTTGTTTAGTCAAGTATTTTGTTAATAACCTTTTATTGGGTAAAGGAGCAGATCTGATGGTTCTCAGAGGGAACAGGGGGTTTTGGTAAACTGTAGTGTTGGGATGCTGTCACTCCCCCACTCTACAGGTTCACCCAAGTCCGTTGACAGTGGAGCGGCTGCTTGCGCAATGTCACAGGGTGACCTCATGTCTGCTCTCCTTCTGGTTCTTTCTCTTTTAGTTATGCTACTAATGCCAGTCACAGTGGCGTCCCTACTTGCACTCAGCAATAATAAATTCTTCTTTTTCCATTACACTATTATTAGTATACCTAACAATCTCACTCTCTCTCTCTCTCTCTCTCTCTCTCTCTGTGAGTATTTGTGTTTTTGCTGAGGTAAACATGCTGCTTCTGGGATGCCGGTGATCCTGATCCTGCTGCTTTCTGAGTGCTGTGGTATGTTCTGGTGTAGGATTTTAGGTGGAGGATTTTAAGTACTTAGGCTCAACAATCCAGAGCAATGGAGAGTGTGGAAAAGAGGTGAAGAAGCGTGTGCAGGCAGGTTGGAATGGTTGGAGAAAAGTGTCCGGTGTGATGTGCGATAGCAGAGTGTCAGCAAGAATGAAGGGAAAAGTGTACAAGACGGTGTTGAGGCCAGCGATGTTGTATGGCTTAGAAACAGTGGCGCTGAGGAAAAGACAGGAGGCAGAGCTGGAGGTAGTGGAGATGAAAATGTTGAGGTTCTCTCTGGGAGTAACGAGGATGGATAGGATCAGAAATGAGGATATCAGAGGGACAGCACATGTAAGATGTTTTGGAGACAAAGTCAGAGAGGCTAGATTGAGATGGTTTGGACATGTACAGAGGAGGGATAGTTAGTATATTGGCAGTAGGATGCTGAGGTTGGAACTACCAGGCAGAAGGCCTCGAGGAAGACCAAAGAAGAGATTTATGGATGTGGTGAAGGAAGACATGACGGTCGTTGGAGGCAGAAAAGAAGATTCAGAGGACAGGGAGAGATGGAGGCGGATGATTTGCTGTGGCGACCCCTGAAGGGAACAGCCGAAAGTAAAAGAAGAAGAAGAAGAAGAAGTGGTATGTTCTGATGTGCTGATGCTGGCCGGGGTTCTGATCTTGGAAGTCCCTCACTTCTGTCAATGAAGATCTATATGGACTTAGATGTGCACTCAGACTTATCACTGCAGGTGATATAAACTCTTTTTCTTTTTTTCCCACAATGATTTAAGACTTAAAGTTGTGGTATAACCAACTACATTTTGTACTGTAAGGAGGTTTCTCATATGTGAGCCACTCCACCGAAAGTAGGCTCTTGGGTCCAAAAATTAAAAATGAGCTTTTTTGCACAGTCAGATAGAGGAGGCCCAAAGCTGCAAAATACAGTAAAATGTTTGTCGATACCTTGAAAACTGAGCGAGCTATGCCATTTTTTGTGTCAGCATTCAACTAAAAATTTCAAAAGACGTTTTAGAGAAAAATGAGCGCAAAGATTTCAGTTCTTCCAAGAACATTAGTCCTTAGCAACCAAACATTTTTATGCACTTCAGCCATATAAACTTTTAGAAAACATGTCTAGGAAGAGTTTTATGAAGAGATGATAAGAGAAATCATCCTCATTTTAATCTAACACGCCCTTTTTAAACCCATCAGTCACCGTGGTAACCCCCCAAAAATTAACAAAAAAAATACTTTTTTTTCATTTCTGTTTAATCCAATAAGATCAGTATGTATCTTTTTGATCATTATATAAATGTTCAAATGCCTTCAAATGATATTGATTGAAAAAAAAAAAAAAAAACACTGCCGGGTTCAAACAATCACACTGAAATTAAGAAAACTATATATATAAGATAACCATATAACAAAACTCTCTGATCTCTTTTTATACAAGTAAGCTTCATCAACTCCGCCCTCAGCATCATCATCTTAATCTATATACTGCTCAGCAGGTAAAATCACATCTTCTTCACAAACGCCAGTCATCACACTTTTTAAGATGCCTCTTTTTCATCAAAATCAAAATCTTCATGAACACAGCTGGCATCATCATCATCATCATCATCATCAGTTTGTTTATATGTAAAAGGTATGAAACATTTAAGTATTTTTCAGGTCTTGACCAATTTTCGTACAAAACTAAACAACCCACGATCCAGCATGTCCAGTCCACACAAGATTACACACAAATCAAATAATCAAAAAAAAATTCATAATCAAATTTTGCATGCAGAGAAAAATACCAATACTCATACAATACTCATATTAACTTTCTAAAGTACATAATACTGAGCATATGGGATTTTCTTTGACTGAATTGCAATGGAATCATCTCTTAATATTCCAGCAGACCTGAGGTATCTCACTCTCACACACACACACACATACAGACTGTAAGCTGTGGGAAACTGCTCATTTGTCCAGCTACTGCACCATTTGCACTCATTTGCCCCACTCCCTTCATATACTGTATTTTCTTCCATTCAAATTGCACTAGTTCATCTGGATGCTGCTAATTTGACCGTTTGCACACACTGTGTGTGTGTATGTGTATGTGTGTATGTATGTATGTATGAGAGAGAGAGAGAGAGAGAGAGAGAGAGAAATCTTCTTCAAAGCCGAATTCCAGCGTGGAATTAAACATCTATACTAATATTGCTAAACATCACAGATGACATTTCACTCTCAGTTTCCAGAAATTATGTGTATTCACAAGCTTATAAATAAATTTACTTACTGTTATTGAAGAGAAAGTCAGAGATAAGTTCCACATGCGGTATACTAGAGTCAGGAAGTAAACAGGAAGTTAACGTGTGACGGGCACTGAGCATGTGCAATGTGAACATGTGACCAAGTTCACCAATCAGGGTGCTCGTTTCAGATCTTCCTTAGCGACTAGCCTGCATTGTTTATGTGCATATTGTCTTTATAACCTTTATTTTATTCACTGAAATGGCATTTTAATATTAAAACAGTATCCAAAATGGAGAGACAACTTCACGACCGTTCTTCTGGTGTATGGATTATAGTGTCTCTTGTACTGAACACGGTGAATAATTGCAAGGAAAACCGGTAAGTTTGCTACTGTTTTTATCTAGTTTTATGAGGGTACTCGTCAGAACAATGGAAATAAGACATTTTTAGTGAGTTTTAGTCGATTTCACTTCAACAAATGATAGTTGAATACTTGTTTTAATGGTTTATGCAAAAATCCGAATTTTGATAAAAAATGACCACTTTTACTTTTTTGGCCATTTTCTCAAAAGTAGTCCGTGCTACAAGCGCCAACATTCGATGGAGCGCCATGCGACACGCTCTACCGAATATAGGTGGTGTTGCAACTGCCACCGGAGCTTTTGAGACAAAACGCGGCTTATCCGGACTTCCGAACGTTCAAGTAAGCAAATGAATGTTGAGTACTAAACAAGTATTCAAAGCGAACTTACTTACTTGACCGATCGGAAGTCTGGATAAGCTGCGTTTTGTCTCAAAAGCTTCGGTGTCAGTTGCGACACCACCTACATTCGGTGGAAAGCGTCACATATGGTTTGTGTCTTTATGGTTGCACCCAAATGAAGACCCTTTTGGGCCTGGTTCCCCTCAAGGTTTCTTCTTCACGTCAAAGGGATTTTATCTTTGCCACCATCGCCGCGGGCTTGCTCACTAGGGATGTGTCGGAGTTGTAGAAAATGTTTAAACTCTTTTATACTTTGTAAACTCCTACTTTTACTGTGCAACGCTGCTTTGCGACAATGTCAATTGTAAAAAGCCCTATACAAATAAAACTGAACTGAACTGAATTCAGTTAAATTGAATTGAATTGAATCAAACTACTACTGGATAAACTGTAGGAATCCAAGTGCATAAGAAGACACTAAAAGAGTATGAAGTTTGTATGTTGCATCGCAATACAGAGCTAGGAAAGGGACCTGTTGTTAGCAATTACCTACAAGATGGAAAGCGATTTTTAACAGGTTCAAAACTCAGTGGACTACAATGATGCACAGCATGTAATCCCTGAACAATAGATCTACAGTTGTCCTAGGAACAGTGTGAGGAACCTTTTTCCACACGTTTATTATCAACATGTGCTTTAAGTTCTGTCTTGGATTTATTCTCTTGTGATAAGGTAGGATTTTTCATTTATTCGTTTACTGAACCGCTTAATCCTAATTTGGGTCACGGGGAGGCCTCAAAGTGCTTATCATACCGCGCACTGCACTACGTTCTCTCAGATCCTCTAGCACTGCTAGACTGGTCCCTTCCTCCACCAAGGGACAAAAGAAAAAACTATCTAAACTCCTCCCTGTTCTGGCTCCAAGGTGTTGGAATGCACTTCCACTGGATGTCCAGACAGCTGAGTCACTGGGTATCTTCAATGACGGCTGAATTACTTAGATTAGTTCTGTAATGTACATACACACACACACACATACAAAAAAAACCCCTCGCACAGACAATACCTCCTGACTTGAGTTTGAGTGACAGTATACAGTGATCCCTCTCTACTTCGAGCTTCACTTTTTGCAGCTTCAGTGCATCGCAGATTTTTCAAAAATAATCATCAAAAAATAAAAAAATAAGGAAATTAAGGGAAAATAGGGAAAACGTTAAGGAAAATGCCACAAAACAAGGCCAATTATGCAAAAAAAAAACCAACCCAAAATAAACAAAAACAAAAAACAACCCAAAACCCCCCAACAAAACCACTTTGAGGTGCGCATCTGTTTGTGTGTGTATTTATATTTTATGTGCATCTTATGCATTATTTTTGAATGTTTAATTGTTATTAAAAGCATTTATAGCATTGAATATGTATTGATTGATATTATATACACATATACATGTACGTATGCTTTAGTCAGGGAGGGTTGATCCTACTTCGTGGAATTTGGCGGTCGCGAGGGGGTCTCGGTCCCAATTAACCGCGGAAAGTGAGGGATTCCTGTACTTACTTTGTGTTCCAACTAACCAGTATAAGATTATTTTTTCACTAATAATGATTTTAAACCACTTTTGTAAGTCACACTAGATAAAAGCATCTGTTAACTGCTGTAAATGTAAAATACTCCACAATATCTTGTGAGTTATCCCAATAGACATTTTTTTGATATGATGTGCTTTGACTGTCTCTCATCCTCAGCACAAGATCTCAGTGAAAAATTTCTACAACTCTGAATTGAAGTAAAAGTTACTGTAATTGATATGATGCCATAACGAATGCATACTGAAAGGCAAAGCTAAATTTGGACTCAAGAAATATTAGAGTGTGCAACATTTATTTTGGCACGGCAGTGTATAATGTTCAATATCTGTATGTGTAATGTAATAAAGTGTTGTACGTTTTTGCATAATTTGATTCACTGTGTTCTCAATATTTAACTTTAGATATTAGATTTGGTTAAATTTCAAGTTAATTTTATTAGAAATGCAGGACATTGTAAAATTCCCTCACTTTCTAGTTGCACTGCACGTATCTCACAGACACACTTATTTATATGATATTTCTACTGAATTTGTACTGTATTTGAAAATGAAGATCTTGTTGTATAATCTTTGTTGTTTGCTGGCACACTGTAAATGTTTGAAGATTACCACATTCAGGAAATCATCAAGGCACTAAGGTGTGTGTCTACCAACTGACAAAGTCATCTGAATGCAGAAGTGTTTGCTAGTTAAAGGTATCCAGTATATGTAACTCCTCAGCATGTCCACGACCTAAAGATATCTAGCATTAGCATTAATTACTTGATGTAGATGTAGGAGGTCCATGGACTAATTCCTCCTAATTTTCTTATCTGAACAAATTTCTTACAATTTATTTCTTATGATTTACATTCTCTATAAGCTCTGAAAATACTCCAGGAATGTCCAATCTCGTCTAATCTTGGAGGCTTGGCTGGGAGATCTCCCAAAAGACCAGGTGCTGTAACGTTTTGATGGAGGGCAAAGGCAAAATTATTATTATTATTATTATTATTATTATTATTATTATTCAACCCACTTCAAGGGCAGTGATGGTCTGGTGGTATACGTGGTGGATCACTGATCCTAAGGTTGGGGGTTCAAGCCCCACTCACCACGGGCTGTCACTGTCCCACCCCAGTTCAGATAACTGGGTTATCAAAGGCCGGCCATGTCTCTTACTTAACTATGGTGTGAGGTTCAGTGGTGGCCTAGTGGTAAAGGTGCTGGATCCTAAGGCTGGGGGTTCGAGTCCCACTCTCCACGGGTTGTCACTGTCCCCCCAGTGCGCCAACTGGGTTATCAAAGGCTGGCCATGTCTCTCACTGTCTATGGTCTGAGGTGTAAAAGAACCATTGCTGACTTTTGACAAGAGTAGCTGCAAAGCCGTCAGCGTGTTTCCGCCGTGCGATGGCCTGGCGAGCTGTCCAGGGTGTACTCTTCCCTCCCACTGAGTCGGCTGGGATAGGTGCCAGCCTCCCGGCGACCCTAATTAGGATTAAGTGGTTACAGAAAATGAACCCATTTCAATAAAATTTCTAAACTGATGCTTCCCAATACCACAAATCTAAAATTCTGGGATCTAATGTGTGTGTACAAAATTCCCAGAAGTCAGCCAAACTGGACACAGAACTGATTGTAAGTTAGTATTTATAAGTTTGAACATCTGATATTATAATCCCCCTCCCCCGACTCAAAAATACTGTTTTTGCATTGTTTCTTTTTTTTAAGCAATCATTTTTCTAATCGTAGAAACCTTTAATGCGTTCACCCCTCAGAGAAATACCTCTCGGACCAAACCTGAAACTAAAAGTCAATGGGAAACTCAAGGGGACATTTTTACTGTAGTATAAAACAGAAGAATGAATCACTGCTGAAGGATCTGAATGACACAGCGATGTGGGTATAAAACAGCCCACCAGTTCTTTCATGTGGTCCGAATATACTGACTGCATCAGTCTAGATCTTTATTTACATGCTTCGTACTGCCATGAAACCCCCCAATGAATGTGATAATATAATAAATTTAAACTGTATTGGTACATGAACCACAGAAAGTGCTGTTGGACTCCAGGGAAGAGAGTGGACAAGTGTCCACACCCCTTCATTTCAAATGATGTCTATCGTTCAAAAACATGTCTGTTCTTATACCGTCAGTAGAAAATGACAACTGGTCAAAATAACCAAAAAAATTAAAAAATTAAAAAGGCGGTGATTCAGATCTTGAATACGTAATGCATAAAAATATGATTAAAATAAGCTTTGCACAACAGTTAGCATTTAATCACTGCTTTCAGACATGTTTTCATGCTTCCCAACGGTTTGTCACCTTGCTCTTTGGTGACTTTATGCCACTTCTACATTAAAAATTAAATCAACTGGGTTTCAAATTAAAAAAAATTTAAATCCCTGCCCAATTCTAGTCATGCTGAAACACCATTGATTATCATCCATTCCTCCACCAAATACCATAAGTGCTGTGGTTTGTAGGTTTGTAGCCAATGGAAACAACTAAACATCTACCACTAATCAGAAAAGAATTTTGGTCATTTAATGTCCAAGATTTATTCATTCATCCATTTTCTGTAACCGCTTAATCCTAATTAGGGTCACAAGAAGGCTGGTGCCCATCCCAGCCAACTCCAGGCGAGAGCAGAGTACACCCTGGACAGCTTGCCAGGCCATTGCAGGGCAGAAACACACTGACAGCTATGCAGGCTACTCTTGTTGAAAGTCAGCAAGTTGAACTGTGTGATTAAACCAAAGTACAGGACAGAATCCCATTCAGCTTAATTTGGTTTCAGGCCGAATTTTTCTAGTACTACAGGTCTTCCCCCAGAGCAGCTAACCCTGGATCACTGATCCTAAGGTTGTGGGTTCGAGTCCCACTCTCCTTCTCACATACCCCCCCGCCAGTGCAGCTAACTGGGTTATCAAGCACCAGCCATGTCTCTGACTGTCTATGGTGTGCGGCATGTAAAAGAACCACTGCTGACTTTTGTCAAGAGCAGGCTGCATAGCTGTTAGCATGTTTCTGACCTGCGATGGCCTGGCGAGCTGTCCAGGGTGTACTCTGCCCTGCCTGGACATGCCTGACATGGGCACCAGCCTCCCTGTGACCCTAATTAAGATTAATTGGTTCAGAAAATGAATGAATGAATGACTACAGCTCTTCAGAAATTCACAATTTCTTCTGTTAAAAATATCTGCTAAAAATGTGTTTGTGCTCGGATGTTCTGGAATATTTTGTTATTTCGGGTTCATAAGGGAGAGGAGAGACTAAGAGAGCCTACTACCTCTTTTTGAGGCCATAAATAATTCAGGGTGAAACGAGAACATTAACTTTCCATTTATGCTTTTTTACCCGTATATTCCTTTTTATCATAATCTTGTACATTGCACATTTTGTAATCACAGCTAGCATAAATTTAGTAGCGTGACTCGGGTCACATAGCCTGAGTGTCTGACTGTTGTGTCACCAAGATTTAATTTCCTCAATTTGGGGTATAAATAACCCTGTACTGGTAAGCATACGTTGGTGATCGGTGAACAAACACTTGAGCACTTGACTTGGCCGGTGTCTGTGCTTACTTTACTGCACTTCACTACAGCGCGCGCTGGGTGGCACTCAGGAACTGATCCGCGGGAAGACTGCTTAGGGCCGTCATAGACTCTAACAATCTGTAGGTGAGGCTTTTGCCTTCATAGATAAATCCCATTAATTCATTCATTCATTCATTTTCTGAACCGCTTAATTCCAATTTGTTGTGTTAGGGTGCTGCGCTCATGATCGGGAGGTTATGTGTTCAAATCCCAGTGAGACCCCCACTGTGCTAAGACCTCTGGGCAAGGTCTTATTCACAAGTGTGCCTCTGTTCACCCAGCAGTATCAATGGGTACCAGTAAAAATATACTGGGAAAGTAACCTGCGATGGACTCGCGTCCCATCCAGAAGGAGTTGAACTCCTAGTTGCTTCACGCTATGGAAACCGGGGATAAGCACCGGTCCGATAAGCCACTATGGCTCGGGTGTGAAATGCCCAATGGACTTTACTTTTAGATTAATTCCAATTAGGTTCATGGGGAGGTTTCCTATCAAAAGACTATCCTCCCAATTAAATTAAATTCAAATAGGAAGATTAGGAAGGTTATAAATACCTTAAAATTATAATTGTTACTTACTAGTATGCTTTTAAAATTTGGAGGGACGGTGGCGCAGTGTAGCACATCTGCCTCACATGAAGAAGGTCCTGGGTTCAATTCCCAATTCGGGTGTCGCTGTGTGGACTTTGCATGCATGTTTTCACCGAGCTTGTGTGGGTTCCTCTGGGTATTCCGGTTTCCTCCCACAGTACAAAGACATGTACAGTCGGTTAATTGGCTGTTCCAAGGTGTGAGTGTGCATCGTTGTGTGAGTGTTGGCCCTGCAATTGGCCGGATGAGCCGTCCAGGGTGTACCCTACCCTTGTATGGAATCATCTGAGATGAGTGCTGACCTCCCTGCGAACCAAATTAGGATTAAGTGGTTGAGGAAATGAATGAATTTAAAACTTCAGTGTGCAAGACAGTGCTTTTTATGCTTTCTTTTAAACTAACTATATTACAAGACTCATTCGTTTTCCAATTTTTAATTCAGCAAGGTTTCTAATTTCTACTTTTTTTGCCTATCTCTGATGGTTGTACTATATAAAAGTGAAATTAAATAAAACACAAATAAAACATTTTGATTTCATTCTAATTTAACCTCTGAACACTGACACTACGTGAGTACTGAACTGAAGTAAGAATGCTATTGCTAGACGATGATGCTTCCTGTCGGGCTTGTCTGGTTTATGTAGTGTGATGCAAAGCCATGTGCTCAGAATCATATATGTGTATGTACTCATGTATGTACTATCATTTATGCAATTAAATGCAGTAAAAAAACCTTAGAATTCACGTGGAATAAAAGAACAGGACCAGCCGGTTGTCTACGTGCTATAGTGCATATATACTACATAACCACTTTTACATCAGCCAGGGCGTCAGTCAGTATTAATTTGGAATTTTTTATTGCATTTATAAACACAGATTCAAATTTCTCTTGTTAAAGCAGCCAAACAGACGGGAGAAAAAAAAAGAGAGGTGCAAATAAAACGAATAACCGATGACACATCTTTAATAATCCAGGCTTCTGTTTTTAGACAAATGACCAACATATCATATATACATCTGATGATGGATTTTAAGATGAAAAATCAAGAAAATAAGAAATAACAATAATAATAATAATAATAATAATAATAACAACAACAAAATTGAGACGTGTCTGTATGTTGGAGTTTCTTCTTTAATCCTCGTTATGCTCAGGGGTTTATTTGTGATGTATTTGGGGTATAATGATTCTGAACAGTAACAGGATACAGCAGAGGGATAGCAATGCCTTGGTCTGGTTTCTCAAAAGCACTTATCAAATTCTTCATTTTACGAAACAAGCGTTTCTGTTGACCGGGTGCTGTCTGCAAAATGACAATTAGAAAGCACTGTTACTTTTGGCGATTTTTAAAATGACATATATCAATGTAATCTGAGCACAGCTGATGTTTATGCTTCAACTGATGTGTTTATAAAAATGTCATACATTTCTGTCTTTTTTCTCAATAGTAATGTGTCTTGAGTTATAATGTTTATTGAGTTTCATTTTTATTGGATATCTAAATAATAAATTTAAGTTCTCACCACATATTCCAATGTACACAATGATGGAAATGTGGTTTACATTTTTCTTTGAAGTTAACAATATTATATAGTACGTATATAAATTTTATATAATATATTTATTTTAGATTGTAAAAGATGACCATCTGGCTTCGTTATGACTTCACTCATACTTATTTTGGGTATTCACCATTCGCCCTTATTCGCCCTTTAACAGTAGCAACCTTCAGGTTCTTAAACGTTTCTCTTTTACTAGAAAAACATTTCTAGCCAAATTAATATAAAAGTGTTGTTACCTTTACAGTAAAAAAAAAAAAAAATTAATGGAAACAAATTCTGCATGACTTTTTGAAAGCAGTTTGTTTCATCCCAAAACACAAAACACAGCATTAGTCTGTGCACTCCAGATGAAGTTTTATTAGTGACCTGAATTTATTTATTTTTGTGTTTTTATTTACTGTTTCTTTGTTTTATTAATACAGTATCAGTATTCCCAGAGATGTGCTACACATTATGTACGGCAGGATAAAGGGATTTGCTGTATGGGGCCTGATTTAACCATTAGAATTCCATGACTGCTCTAAGCCCTGCTGGGTGAACCTGCTCCACACGCATGTCAGATATGCGATCCCTTTCTGTTTAGAGTTTCGAGTGTCAATTATTTCTCGTCATGTTAATATTTCCCCTGCTATTTACTAGGAAGCAAAATGAAGACTGTAATCCAGGTACAGCGGCTCTTATGAATTAAAAGCTAATAAATAAAATTTTGTCACAGTTTTTGCGACGTTATAGTTTAGTTTGTCATTTTATCGTAGCCTATTATTCCCTAATATTTCAATTGAAATGACCATATTATCCAATTTGCTTTTCTTTTTAGTTGTTAATAAAGAAATAGAAAATTATTGCTTGAATTTTATTAATTTATCATTTTTTATCACTTTGTTAATCTGTACTTTTACAGACACTGCTATATAAATAATTTCACATGTTATGAGGTTAAAACTTTCAACTTACAGGCACATGCCAAATAAAGCATTGAGAAAGATCACAACACATAAGAGAATTTCAGAAAGAATCTTTAGACATGTCTCACCTCTGCCGCCCAGGAGCCTGCATTATTTTGCTGGACTCGGTAAGTGTACACATAGCCATTGCACCTGTCAATATGTATATATATACATATATATATATATAAAAATGTAAAAATGTATACGACTGATTATGAATGGCATACCATTTACTGTTATCAAAGGCTGTTATGGGAGAAAAGGTTCTTCTTCATAGAGAACTTACAGGACACAGAGGCAGTAAGCCCCAGTGATGCTTTCACTGTCTCGAATTAAGTAGCTGCCATCCCTGCCTGCCTCACCCAGACGCCTCTCGCACATCTCTCGGCTGATAGCCCCATGATAAACAGGCAGCGATTCCATCATGATGCTTGTTGCGATTCTCTCCCTTATCTCAGTAGTACCAAGAGGTAGTGGTTCCTTCTAGGGGAAATGACGTGAAAGGCAGGAAATCACATCAACAACAAAAAATGTTTTCCGCATGAAATGTTTGTGCAAGTGAGGAAAATGTCAGTTGAACAGTTTTTGGGGGTTGATTTGAGGTGAAAGTAAATGTGACATCTGTGCCCAGTGTTTGGATGATTAAGTGTTATTTTTTTGTTATGCATTTTCATTTTGAGATATATCATGACCTTAGACATTTGCGGTGCTAATATTTTTATTGCAGCTGGAACTCTTTTGCAAAATGTGCTGCAGTATTATGGCGCATGTCTTGGTTTCACAATGCAAAGTGCAGGTGAAAAAAAACCTTCTTAGTTTGGGTATAGTGAGGTGTTCAGGTGTAGGTATCAAAAACATTTACAATGCCAACCCCCGTATGGCAAGCCACACCGATTGGAGCAGTGTAAACTCACTCATTTTGACCAACCACTCAATCTCATTAGGGTCACAGGGAGGCCAGAGCCTATCTCAGATAATACGGTGAAGGCTGGGTAAAAACCAACAGCTCGCCAGACCATCACAGCAACACAAATCAGCGCACAACCATTTACACTGAAACTTACTCCTAGGGGCAATTTGGAACAAACAATTAACCTAACATACATGTCTTCGTACTGTGGGAAATAAAGCAGCGTGCCCAGTGGAAACCCGCGTAAACATGGGAAGAGCTTATGGGCTGCAGCATCATATCTGTTGAAAGCTGACAGGAACAAGCTGACATAAACCAAAGAAAAAGAAAAATAAAGAGTGCTGAGCGTTCTGAGAGAAGTCTATGGAATGGATGAAACACCAAAGTTGTCGCTTTGAAGAAAAAAAATGAGAGAGGGACTGTCCTTCCCTGATGAAATTTGTGCCCTCCGAGTGATTGTAGTTCTTATTGATCATTTGAATTTAAAGCTATACATGGCATATCCAAGTTTAATTTCAGTGGCGTACAGAGTCAATGATTTAGAATTCGGAGTCTTTAATATTCCGTGAAATTTTTTATATGTATTTATTGTGATTACATTTGATTATACAATATTATTATATAAAGCAAATGAAATTGTTAACTGGGTATACAGGGATCCCTCGCTACTTCGCGCTTCATTTTATGTGGCTTCAGTGCATCGCGTTTTTTTTTTGTTTTTTTTTTTAATATTCATCGAATTAAAAAAATAAGGAAATTAAGGAAGAAGAGGGGAAAATTTTACGGGAAATGCCACAAAAACAAGGACAATTATGCAAAAAACCCCAAAACAAAATAAACAAAAAACCCCTAAACAAACTGTAGATCCCTGTATTTCAATCTTCATACCTTTTTATACGTCATGTATAACTTGAATGTATGAATATCACTTGTATTTGTTTGTTGACACTCTATTTTAGGTCTTGACCATGCTTTGAAATAAAGTTGTGAACATCACAGTGCATTTGTTTGTTAATCCGTTTTACGTGTGACCCCCACAAAGAAGCGATGTCCTGTATTATTAATAATTCTTTCTGGCGAATATCTGAATATCACTTAGTGTATTCAAATTACAGTATTTGAATATTTCTCTAAGCTTCTTTTATATAAACATTTAATGTAGATTTGGAATTTTAATAAACACAATATTACATATGGCCAGCAGAGTAGCATCGTGGTTGGCACTTCCGCCTCACAGCAAGCAAAACCTGGGTTTGATTCCCGGGCTTGGAAATTTCTGTGTGGAGTTTGAATGTTCTCCTTGTGCTTGTATGAGTTTCTTCCAAGTAGTTGTGTGCATAAAAATTAAGTTGTGTGAAGGTTGCTACAGACTATTCCACTAGTTTTGCTCTGACTCACCAATCAGAGGACAGAAAAATGCTAATATTATTGTAGGCCCGCTAGCTGGCCCTGTGAGGTGAGTCTGAAACCTGCTTCATTAAAAAACAGAAATATAGTTTAAGTGACATCGGTCACCAATGCTGATTTTGACGGGTGACAGATGAGGTTGACATGGCAACACATAGAAGCTGAGATCTTCTTCTTTTCCTTTCGACTTTTCCCTTCAGGGGTCGCCACAGCGAATCATCTGTCTCCATCTCACCCTATCCTCTGCATCTCCTTCTCTTATACCAACTGCCTTCATGTCCTCCTTCACCATGTCCATGAATTGTCTCTTTGGTCTTCCTCTAGGCCTTCTGCCTGGTAGTTCCAACTCAGCATCCTACTGCCAATATATTCACTGTCCCTCCTCTGTACATGTCCAAACCATCTCAATTTAGCCTCTCTGACTTTGTCTCCAAAACATCTTACATGTGCTGTCCCGCTGATATACTCATTTCTAATCCTATCCATCCTCGTTACTCCCAGCGAGAACCTCAACATTTTCATCTCTGCTACCTCCAGCTCTGCCTCCTGCCTTTTCCTCAGCGCCACTGTTTCTAAACCATATAACATCGCTGGCCTCACCACCGTCTTGTACACTTTTCCTTTCATTCTTGCTGATACTCTCCTATCACACATCACACCGGACACTTTTCTCCAACCATTCCAACCTGCCTGCACACGCTTCTTCACCTCTTTTCCACACTCTCCATTGCTCTGGATTGTTGAGCCTAAGTACTTAAAATCCTCCACCTTCCTTATCTCTGCTCCCTGTAACATCACCGTTCCTCCTGGGTCCTCCTCATTCACACACATGTATTCTGATTTTCTGAGGCTAATCTTCATTCGTCTCCTTTCCAGGGCATACCTCCACCTCTCTAGATTTTCATTAATTAATCATTCAAAGAGGAACAAACTATCACTTGTAAAGAAATCCAACCCAGAGCAAGTTAAAATTCTCATTGACAATATTCTGCTGAATGTGACATGAATGCATCTATGCTGTTGGTTCAACAAATTCACAATCATATGGAAAAGTATGTGAGTACACCAGAAAGCTAGAGTCGCAAAAATGACAAATTTTTGAATTTTTTAATTCAATCAATCATGTCGTGCAGAATAAGATGATGAGTAGTCCTAAAAATGTACCTTGGCACACCATCATCGTCGATGAGACCACAGACATAACAGTGCGAAAAATGCTGGTCCAGTATTTTAAATACACAGTAGGACTGTCTCTCAACCAGTGGACAGTAGAACTATTACCAGACCACAGTAGGACCCTCTCACCCAGGAAGAGCTTCACACACTGACATTGCTAACTCGTAGTTGTAATACAAGTCTGAGCTTCACAACGAACATTGAGTTTATAGTTGGCTTGGTTGGCAATTTATGTTTCGCTGTAGTTAAAAGCAAACATTTATACTTTGAATAGTGTTATCGTAGTACACAGGTTAACAAGTATGTCGTCCTTTTCATTGTAAGCTTGGTAAAGCATTCAATTAAAATAATTCTAATGGAAATATCAATGCTGTAATTTGATTCTTTTAATACATTGTGCTACTTGGATGGATGTGATACTGGCCTGACCACAGTGCACACGTCTGATGTTGCTCACAGTGGTCCAAGTGTGTTTGCTCAGACGCATAGAAAATTAGAGGGAACGTTGGTTGGGAGTAAATTAATACAATTTAATGGAACAACTACAGAACCAGAATTTAAATAGTAAAAACAGATCAGTGCTTCTGTGTTTAGGAATGCAGAAAAGGTTTTGCTGGCCCTGATGACCCATCATTGTGGGGCCGGTGGCATAGTGATTAGGGTGCTGGCTCATGATTGAGAGATTGTGTGTTCAAATCCCAGTTAGACCTCCCACTGTGCTTAGACCCCTGGGCAAGGTCTCAACCACAAGTATGCCTCTGTTCACCAAGCAGTATAAATGGGTACCAGTAAAAATATACTGTACTGGGAAGGTAACCTGTGATGGACTGGCGTCCCATCCAGGAGGAGTTGAACTCCGAGTCGCTTCACGCTATGACCTGATGAGCCACTATGGCTCGGGTGTAAAAAGCCCTCAGGATGGCCCACCGTTGGCGAGAGCTAATACAACCCCTCACACATTGCTAACGTTACCCAGAGGGCTTTTATCTTTACTCTGAGTCCAAATAGCCTACAGCACCATCTAGTGATGTAACATAAACAACAACAATGTCGGCAGGAACTGTCATCGAATAAGTTAGGGTTGTTTTTTATTATTATTACCAAAGGTGACAGAGAGATGAAGTTGATGGGTTGAGGGGGCAGAGAGAGAACAGGAGAAGTGGAAGAATTGTTGATGCCATCTATGGTGCTAAGTGCACACAACAACAACAACAACAACAACATGGCATCATCACTCTTTTCCATTTCTGCAGTGACTTATGTTTGCATTCTCAATAACCACTTCTGTACATGCACCACATCACCATGACGAAGGCCAGTACACACTAACCACACACTCACACACTCATTTGCCAAACAAATTAATACTACTAGGGTTGTGGGGAGACTGAAGCCTATCTGAGCTGGCATGGGCGAAAGCAGGGCTCACCCTGAACACCTCGCCAGATCATTGCAGGGCAACACACAGACAATCATTCACACTTACACATTCAGACCTAATTAGTTTGACACCCAATTAACCTAATGTGCATTTCTATGGACTGTGGGAGGAAACCAGACTGCCCACACAGAAACATCCTCACTGAGCCCAGGACTTGAACCCATGACCAGCTTGCTGTGAGGCAGATGTACTAACCGCTGGCTTTTATGTCTTACATTCAAAAATATTGAAAGATTTTCTGGAGGTAACAGCTACAGAAGGACAAAACACACACGTCCTCTAGAACTTTCTCTGCCATCTAGTGGCAATAAGGGTTCAGTACTCACTCACTCGTTTCAAGATGTGAACTGATCTGCTTAATTCTACTACAGTACAGTCCTTAGTCCTAACCACCTCCACCCACCCACACACACACACCCACACACACACACACACACACACACACACCACACACACACACACACACACACACGCACACACACACACACACACAGACACACACACACACACACACACACACACACACCTAGGCTTGGAACAGACAGTTTGCTGAATAACCACTACACCACCGTGCCATCTTTACCTTAATAAATAGCAACTTTGTTTTAATGTAGTATATATATATATATATATATATATATATATATATATATATATATATATATATATATATATATATATATATATATATATATATATATATATATATATATATACATACACACACACACGCGCGCACACACACACACATACACATATATATATATACATAAGTCTTGAGTGGGCAGTGGTGGCCTGGTGGTAAAAGGTGCTGAATCCTAAGGTTGGGGATTTGAGTCCCACTCTCCACAAGGTTGTCACTGTCCCTCTCAGTGCAGCTAACTGGGTTATCAAAGTCCGACCATGTCTGTCACTGTCTATGGTGAGAGGTTCATGTAAAAGAACCATTGCTGGCCGTGTCTCTGCCCCTTGCTAAAAAGAGTTGTGTCAGGAAGGGCATCCAATGTAAAAACCTATACTAAATCATAGATTCGCTGTGGCGACCCCTGAGAAAAAAGGAACACCCAAAAGGAAAAGAAGTCATTAAGTCTTGAGTTAAAAATATATATAATAAACCTTGTTTGAGAAGGTTCTGTTTCTTAGCTTTAGATTTGGCTTTTTGAAGCTGAGCTGTAACCCATTTGCCCTGCTGTCAGGTTTCTTGTGGATGGGTTTACAAATTGCTGTCTCCGTTTAGGCATCCAGACTTTACTCTACACCTCTTATAGTAAGAAGGTCCAGGGTTCAAGTCCACCGAGGGCATTTCTCTGCGGAGTTTGTATGTTCTCCCATTGTTTGTGTGGGTTTTCTCCAGGAACTCTGTTTCAGTCATACAATCAAAAGGGTTCCAGGACAATTGTTCACAATGTTAATGAAAAAAACAGACATTTGCTCACAACAATCATTTTTGTTCACTTTTAACCCTAAACCCTAACCCTAACCCTTAACCCTAACCCTAAACCCTAACCCTAAACCCTAAACCCTAACCCTAATGTATAATGAGTTAATTAGCAGTATATATTTATAAGAATAAAGAATTTTTTAAGAACACATTGTGATCTTTTTGTATTGTGCATTTATTAGAATAAAAAAAAAAAGATGTGAGCAAATGTCTCACAGGAGCCCAATATATAAAATACTTTCATCTACAAAACAAAAATGAATAAAACAATTGTTATTTTTTTGTCAAAATGATTAAGTCCAGATTAATGGTACAAGGAGCACGTTTGGCAGTGCACAGCTTTTCGAAGCCGGGTTTAAAGCACGATACTGAATTCTCAACTCCTGCTCAATGCTGAACTGGGACCTGGACTTATTTTCGCAGCAGTGACGTCATCTAGCATGACGGAGACCGTGTGTGCTGCAGGTTGGATCAGTGCCTCTGCTCTGCTGTGGGGTTTTCTGCACTGAGCAGTTTGGTACTCCACCTTATCTGATGCTCACAGAGCTCGCTGGTTTGCAGGAGTAGTGTTCACAAAGCGGGATGGTTGTTGGCAATATTCGGCACGTTTTCACTGAAAACACTCACTCGGCTCATAATGTGATTGGGGTGTGATGTCTAACTTACGCCTGAATTTATTTGGCTTCATGCTGTCCGCTGCCAATGTTTTCAGACACAGTAAACACAGTGGTCTTTCCCCATTTCTCACCGGAGTCACAGTGAAGCCGAGTGCTACATCCGCTTCATCATACCTCCTCAACTTAACTTTCTGGAGACTTTCATTTCTCTCACTGTCTCCGTCTCTCTCCGCCTCTCTTTCCGTCCCTGTTAAAAATTTCCGTGGTGGGTTTAATAACTTTACCTCTGGGCAGACTCTAACAGTGAGGAAACCACTGCCACCTGCTGTAGTGGATGCAGAATTACACTTTATCCTTAAATGAAAAAAAAAAAAAAGCATGTTTCCTGGGGTCACACGCGACCCCCCTGGCATCGCACCGTGCCCCCCACTATTTGAAAACCCCTGCCCTAGGTGTGTGTGTGTGTGTGTGTGTGTGTGTGTGTGTGTGTGTGTGTGTTGGTCTCGCATGCTGTTTCAGGTGTACCCTGCCTTTGTCCAGAAACAGCTGATCTAGGCTACCTAGCTAACACAGAACATTGTACAATATTACTATGACACTGTGTAAAGGTCATAATTTCAACTCATTTCAACTTCTCTGACGTTATTCTGCTGATTTAAACTCAGTCAATATGAATTAAATACTACACGTACAGATATTAAAAGAATATTCAAAAATAACACTTCTAAAGTATATGTGTTGGCAGTGGTGGCCCGGTGGTAAGGTGCTGGATTATAGATCCTAAGGTTGGACACCCACTGTCAATGGTTGTCACTGTTGTCCCCCCAGTGCACCTAAATGGGTTATCAAAGGCCGACCATGTCTCTCCCTGTCTATGGTGAGAGGCATGTAAAAGAACCATTGCTGACTTTTGACAACAGTAGACTGCATAGCCGTCAGCATGTTTCTGCCCTGCGATGGCCTGATGAGCTGTCCAGGGTGTATTCTGCGCTTGCCCAGAGTAGGCTGAGATGGGTTCCAGCCTCCCCACAACTCTAATTAGTATAAATTGGTTCAGAAAATGAATGAATGAAGTATATGTGTTCTTAAAATTAAAATAATTTAGAATTTTTGGTGTTCAGTGATTTCACTATGTCTGTTCTGATACAGTGGCAACCCTTGTTCTTATAAATATGAATACCAGTCAAAAGTTTAAACACAGAAGTAATTGTGGCAAAAGGTTTGACTGGTACTATTTCAAGTAAATCTGTTGAACTTTTTACATCCGAGCATTGTGGCTCATCAGAGCCGGTGCTTATCCCTTTTCTATAATGTGAGGTGACTAGGGGTTCAACGCCTTTTGGATGGGACACTAGTCCATCACAGGTTACCTTCTCAGTACTTTTTAATGGTACCCATTTATTCTGCTGGGTGAACAGAGGCACACTTGTGGTTAAGACCTTGCCCTGGGCTCACAGTGGGGGTCTAACTGGGATTCAAACCCATGCCCTCCTGAACATGAGCACAGCAACTTAACACTATGCTACCGGCCCCAAAATGCACGCACACACAAATTAAATAGCATTACTTATAGCATCACTTGCAATTCTGAGCTGGCAGGAGGTATGCCGAAGATTTCCAGAAACAATACCCATTGACAGTGACTTTCTTTTTTAGAGCAAATGCTTATTATACGGTGCACCCATCATGAGTTTTTGTAAAGTTTTCAATGTGTATGCACATTTAAAAAAATGTATTCATGGCTAAAACATTTCTAATGGTTACTTACAAAACTAAAGATACCATGTGCTAGAGGGTATATGAGGATGATTGCTTTGGATTCCCATGATCTGTTCTTTTTTTCATAAATAATGTAATAAATTGTATAAGTTGAACTGGAAAAAAATCATGGCATACAAACAGCTGAGCAAAAATGAAAGGTGGGGTGCATCATGGCTGTATTATCGGACCACTGTGGATAATTACTCCCAAAGAGGGAATTACTGAATGAAAATTAAGCCAATTGTGGGAAACTGTGAGACTAAAAGACACCCCAACAACAACATGCCTTTGTGCCAGTTCCTGGGCATAAGCAGGAGGTGAGTAAATGAAAGTCCTTGCCAGCTTCTCTGGTTACTCTTTCATCTGGAAAAGAAAAACAAACTATTGAGGGACTGGCTAGAGCCCAGCAGAGCAGATTAAATATCCCTTTGTCAGGAAAGTCTAAATCAAATCAAATCCCACATTCTCCCTCAGACTTCCTTTTCTTCTAGTCACTGGTGAAAGTTTTGTTTAGATTGATATTTAGAGGGTATCAATGGAACACCTAAGACCCCCAAACCTCTGAGGACAGGTACCTTGTACAAACAGGACTGGTAGCCAGACAGGAACATGCAGAGAGGGGCAACATCCAGTTCAAGGAGAACACAAGCAGCTTAATAAAGAGGATTTGTACAATTGCTACTACAGCGGATCTCATAAATAATTGCTAAATTACTTAAAGTCTCAAGTTTAGCCAATACTGTTTACTTTCTAAAGCTTTGAAAGCACTGAATGCGTAAAAATTGGGTAAATAAGGGTAAAGATACAGCAAACATAGATCTGCTCATCTCACTGTTTATCACCACTGGACAAATACAGATGACATGTTTCCTCTGAATTGCATGAGAATTTGTTCAAAGGTTTCAGCTTGATTTGTATCAAATAGATGATGTAATACTTTGATATAATATGGAAGCAAAATACACATCATTGTTTCTTTATTTAAGATCATTACACTATTCAATTCAATTCAATTTACACTGGTACCTCACCTTATGAAATTAATCTGTTCCAGAAGTGGTTTCGTAACCCGATTTTATTCGTAAGTTGAGCCACATTTTACAGTACATGTAAAAAGGCTGATTCGTTCCAAGACCCCCAATACTACCTCCTAAACCCTTTAAAAATTATAAAAGTATACCTTTTAAGGCCTCCTTCTGCTTCAATATCGTACCTTTGGTAGACAGGTTTAGTCATATTCTTTTGCGGTATCACTCAACTGCATGCCACGAGCTCGCTTCTTTTTTCACTTGCACTGGGAATCATTTTCACTGGGAATCACACGCGTGCGTGCGTGCGTGCGTGCATGTTGACCATGTCTTCTTAGCTGTGTGCATGCGTGCGTGCGTGCGTGCCCGTGCGTGTTGACCATGTCTTCTTAGCTGCGTTATAATCTTACAAATGTTTATGCAAGGTTAAAAGCCTGAAACAGAAAATAAAGTTGCAATGAGCACACTCAAAAAACTCACGAAACAACAGTAACTCTGTCCTTTACGCGTGTTAGAACTGCGTGACGAACAATGGGTCAAAGGCACACAAAAAGCATCATGGGTAATATGGAGATACAGATCCCTCCTAGCCAATGGGAGGCTAGTGGGGTGGGATGTT
>CM045750.1:14649418-14669418 GCA_024760905.1 Plotosus lineatus
GACAGGAGGCAGAGCTGGATGTAGCAGAGATGACAATGTTGAGGTTCTCTTTGGGAGTAATGAGGATGGATAGGATCAGGAATGAGCACATCAGAGGGACAGCACATGTAAGACGTTTTGGAGACAAAGTCAGAGAGGACAGATTGAGATGGTTTGGACATGTACAGAGGAGGGATAGTGTGTATATTGGTAGTAAGATGCTGAGGTTGGAACAACCAGGCAGAAGGCCTAGAGGAAGACCAGGCAGTTGGTGTAAGAGAAGAAGATGCAGAGGATAGGGTGAGATGGAGGCAGATGATTCGCTGTGGCCACCCCTGAAGGGAAAAGCCGAAAGGAAAAGAAGAAGAAGAAGAAAAGAGTGTATTTGGCAGTGTAGAGGGTATAATGCTGTTTATATACAATGATAGCAGAGGGAATTATCAATATATTATTTATACACCTGCTGTTTTATATCTGATCCACCTTAATTAATTAATTAATTAATACTACAAACAAAAGGAATGAAATGTGAAGTAATTTTATATATATATTTTTTTCAAGATGGCGCCGGGTGACCTGCAGCCAGTTACAGGAGCTCTACAGGAGCTTTATTTGATATAATCAATATTTATATTAAATTATTTGCAATATAAATTGAGTATTTAAAAGGTCCTGCCACTGTTGGGCCTCTTGATCAAAAACCCTCAACTGTTCTCTGGATATGAGCTCATACAAACTGTCATTCATGAAAAGGAGAGACTGCAAATGAAGGCAGCCATATTGGTTAAAAACAAGGTACTGTATTCTACTGCCTGCAGTGCATGGATGATCCATTAGAGGGCAGAAGACAGGTCTGAGATTATATACAACTGGATTTTAAAGCACCAGAGACAACAGTTAAGCTAGTTTGAATAAATTATTTAAGTCCCTGTTTAATAAGTTATTTGGGTACACCAAATGTAGTGAGATTACATTATGAAGGGAAAATAATAGAATTCCTCAGAAAAATTAGTTAGAGGCATTTGACATGCACAGAATTTTATTTATTTATCGCCTCACTCGCCGCCCCTGGGGGGGGGGATGCAGGACGAAATTTACATAGAAAGAGCCCTGCAATGGCCTGGTGAGCTATCCACGGTGAACCCGCCCTCGCGCAGAGTTAGAATTAGAATAACGGGCTTAGAAAATGAATGAAACCAGTGAATGAATAAAACACTTTTCCTGAATTTGACCATTCAAGGTGTTTCTGGAACTTGCTGCTGTCCATCACAATTGATGCAATAGTAAAGATATCCAACAGAAGTACAAAATAAAACAGAGCACCTCAGAGCTTTATAGAAGTTAAGCAGTGACACTCACCCTCTCAATCTTTCTGGGGGCGTGGGGAGGTTGGACTCTATCTCAACCTACACTGGGAAAAGGAAGGGTATACCCAGAACATCTCACCAGAAAATCACAGACCAACACCCACACACATTCACACTCGCATAACTAGGGGTAATTTGGACTAGCCCATTAGCCTAATGCGCATGTTTTGGACTATAGAAAGAAACCAGAATGCTCAGGACACCCACACAAGTACAGGGAGAGCATCTAAACTTCACACAGAAACCCAATATCCTGGAACTCAAACATAGGACCTTCTTGCTGAGAGGCAGATGTGCTCGCCACTCCACCACAGTGCCACCACGAAGCAGAATCATTTTTATTCACAAGAGGTGTACATGAGGGTGTAGCGGTCAGGACATCTGCCTCATAAGAAAGGCCTTGGGTTCAAGTTCTAGAGGGGGTATTTCTGTGTAGATTTGCATGTGCTTGAGTGGACTTCCTCTGTGTTCCAGTTTCCTCCCATAGGCCATCATAGACATGAACTATTTCTAATGCTAATTCGATCTTTTTAATGCTCCTGGGTGTGAATGTGAATAGCTCTGTCTGTGAGGTCAATCTGATGGTCTTGTTCTTCATTGGTGTACCCAGCCATCACCTAGAGTTGGCTGCGATGGGGTTCAGCCACCTGGCAACCCAGTAGGATTAAGCGGTTCAGAAAATAAATGAAACAAATGAAAAGTGTGCAGAACCTGGATCGACTGCTGCATTTTTGTCGATCAGCTTTACTTTGCCAAGAAAAATATCTGGTCTGGGAATTCAAAACCGTGGAAAGAAGAGATGAAACATTGTTTTTCCTTTCCTTTGCAGGCTCTACCATCTCAACACATCCAAAGGAAACAAACATCAGAATATACATTTCTTCATCCTGACACTGATATAATGTTCTGCAAAGTTTCAGAATGTGAAACTGATACAGTACATATTTATATATTTATACAGACTAGCTTCAAAAATAAATTTCCTTATGAGTAAATATCGGCTGCTTAATCATAATAGGTCAACGACAAGGCTGGAGTCTATCATCCAATGCTGGGCGAAGGTAGGATGCACGCTGAACAGCTTGCCAGACCAGTGTAAGAGAAATAGGCAGCCATTCACACTCAGGTTCACACCTAGGGACAAACGAGAACATCAAATTAGCCTAATATCATCGGACTGTCGAAGGAAACCAGAGTACCCAGAGGAAACCCACAAAACTACACGCAAACTCCACACAGAAAAAAAAAAAAAAAAAAAAAACATTGTTGAGCTTGGGACTTGAACCCATGACCTTCCTGCATTATACTGGTAATATTATCACTGCAGTGATTTAATCAGTTACACCTGTTTTTTTTTTTTTTTTTTTTTTTTTTTTTTTCTTCTTAAGCACAGTAGAGCGATAACTGACAGGGTATAATATTCACACACAAACTTAATACTGCTGCCCAACACTTCAAACTACGTAAAGTCAAACTCACCGCGGTACCATATCTGTTGTTCCTATGTTTTCGTAGGTGGAATGCACAGGATGGAGTTTTAGATCACACATGCTTATGCTGGTGGTTGATAAATGAGGCTCGGGGAACATTATCTCTACTCATGCAGTGAACACAGGTCAGCGAGCTTTTTACAGGGGTTAATGTGATCAAGATTACCATTTCCTGTTGCTGCCCACAGCCGCGTGAATAGAACTAAGGAAATGAGAGTATGGAGGGGGAGTGCAGCTCCTTTAGCATGACATTGACAAATTACCCTGTATTTAATTTAAATAATGTAATCCAATCTTCTGGTAGTTTTGTAATATGTGTTTTTAAAACGGTTGACCCTACTGGCTAACCAAAACAAATTAGCCCCCTGACACACTAAGCAATTAATATTAAGACTCAAGCTTTGCCAGCTGTAGACTTAAGACGTTGTGAGAGTGACATCACTGGTCATGTGATCTGTGTTTATTTAGCCATATTGCCATTCACACATGGGAGTCATGATAATTACTGTGACTGATTTCTATGAAAATACACCATGTCAGAGATTTGTATGGACAACTACCATCAAAGATGAGATCTCAACAAAATACCTCTGCTGTGCAGTGCATAGTTCATTTCAAATCAGATAAGTCACATCGTGATGATCATGCATCCACCTATAGAGGGAAGAAATCTGCTCGGTGGCAGTGATACATCATCATCATCATCATCATCATCATTTTCTGTAACCGCTTCATCCTAATTAGGGTCGCGGGGAGGCTAGTGCCCATCCCAGCCGACTCAGGGCGACGGCAGAGTACACTCTGGACAGCTCGCCAGGCCATCGCAGGGCGGGCAGTGGTACAATTCAACAATTACTTATTTTCAAGTTCTACCAGTGTTTGTGTGAGTTTCCAACAGGTACTGTGGTTTTCTCCCAAAGTCCAAACATGCACATTAGACTGGCTAGCTGTTCCAAATTGCCCCAAGGTATGAGTATGAATGGTTGGGTGTTGCTCTACAATGGCCTGCTGAAATGCTCAGGGTGTACCTTTGGCAGTGGCACGTATTTAAATGTGACTGTGTAAACGATGTATATAATTAGATTCAGAGTGGGCTGTAATTAGTGTCATGTGGTATGACTCTGCTGCAAGGGGTCTGGAAACTTCGAGATGGACCTGGTTGTGCATGCGCCCTGGTGGCGGGTCAGGTGACTCAGAAACTTCGAGAATAGAACTTTCTGGAACTTTGGGGAAGTTATATTAAGGACCTGGTGCCAACTGGCTCGAGCCTCATTCCGTCTTGTGCAGCCTATTCCAGTCTCTTCGGGTCTCTTCGGCGCGCACATCCTCTAAGGAAACTCATCGCGGCGGCTCGTCTCATCCAAGACGGATCATGGAAACTTCACCAAAGTTTCGTTGTTCGGGACTTCATCACCAAAGTCCATTGTCCATGTTCACCCACAGCCAACACGAGGATTTTAATCATTCGTTGCTGTCTAACACGGGATTACAAGCCTATCCCCACCAACGCGCGCCCCGCTTCTAAATTTACCTTGTTGCAGGTGCTTGGTGACTATGGGACCCTTTTTGTTTAATTTGTAGTTTGTTTAGCTCTAAGATGCAAGTATTATTTTGCCTTGCCTTGTTTATATTATTAAAATGTATGTAGTTTATGTCATGGTCTGTCGTGCTTTACTGGTTTCACGGGGAAATTTAATTATTCTAAATTCCATACATAACAAAATTGGGGGCTCATCCGATAGAATCCATTAGGCATACATAACACCTTGCCATCTCCCAGTGTTGGCTGAGATAAGCTCCAGTTTCCTCATGACCCATTATAATGTAATTCGTGACATAACAGCAGATATTTGTTTCAAACTGCATTGCTCATCCATTTTCCATATGCAAGTAAGAGCCAAATATCAGAAAATGACAACCAGCTTATCATTTTATTACTCATTAACTAAAATCAAGACATCAAAAGCCATTTGGGTGCTTTTCTAAAGTTTCTAAATTAGATATACTTGTAATGGGGTAATGGTTAAAGAAGAACGTTTAAAGAAAGTGCCATTACGTATTAGCCATGCAGGAAAGCAGAACAATGTCCTCATCAGGGCAAGGAGGTAGAATGGTGCATTTATATTGACAGCATTTACAAAATGCTCTAATCTAGAGCAATTTACAGAAGTGCTGTAAAGTCTCTATCAGTCAATATATTACTGTACTGCTTTGTTAGAACACAGACTAAGTATACCGTCAGTCAAATTCAAATGTGTTTGTGTGTTGTGTGTGTTTTTGTTTGTTTGTTTTTTTGTGGTGTGTGTGTGTGTGTGTGTGTGTGTGTGTGTTTGTTTACATCATAGTGATTAATCAAAGTATTGCTGAAAAAGGTAAGTTTTCAGCTGTCCTTTGAAGTCCAGTCACCCAGTCACTCAGCTGTCCAGATTTCCAGAGGAAGATCATTCCACCACCTTCTACCAAGAACAGAGAAAAGTTTAGATGCATTTCTCCCTTGTTGCTTGGTAGAGGGAAGTATCAGTCTCAAAGTGCTAGAGGATCTAAGAGAACGTGGTGCAGTGCAAGATGTGATAAGTGCTTTGAGGTCGGAAAGTGCAGATCCATATTTGGCTTTGTAAGCAAGCGTTAGTGTTTTAAATCAAATGCGAGCAGCTACAGGAAGCCATTGGAGAGATTGTAGCAGTAATGTGGTGTGTGAAAATTTGGCATGGTTGAAAACATGTCATACAGATGCATTCTGAATCATTTGCAGAGGTTGAATAGCGCTCAGAGGTAGGCCTGCCAGGAGTGAATTGCAGTAATCTAGTCTTGAAATGACAAGGGATTGAACACATATCTCAGTGGCCTTCTTGGAAAGAAATGGACTAATCCTTCAGATATTACAGAGAAGAAATTGATATGGTTGAGAAAGATTAGTGATAAGAGCAGAGAAAGACAGGCATTTATTTACTGTTACACCAAGACTTCTTGTAGTGCCTGAAAGAGAGATCACAGCATTATCCACAGAGATTGCAAGATCTTGCTGTGGGGATGAGTCAGCTGGGATGAACAGCAATTCAGTCTTGCTGGGATTAAGTTTCAGATGGTGATCTGAATGAGGAGATACTTGCCATGCATGCAGAGATCTGGGCAGAAACAGTATCTGAGGGAAGAAAAGAGAGAACAAGTTGAGTGTCATCTGCATAGCAGTGGTATAAGAACTCATGTGACATCACCAAGGGACTTTTGTATAAAGAGAAAACAGAAGTGGACCAAGAACTGGACCCTGGGGAAGACCAGTGAAAAGTCAGCATGGAGAGGATATGGATCCCTTCCATGTACCCTCATATTCCAGGTAGGAAGCAAACCACTGCCATGGTACTCTACAAATTCATAGACTCCACACGGGTGTACAAGAGAGTCTTGTGGTTGATCCTGTCAAATGCTGCTTAAAGGTCGTGCAGAATGAGGACTGATGGCATCTTGGCTGATCTTGTAGCATGTAGCTTCTCTGCAATAGCCAAGATTGCTCTCTCTGTGGAATGTGCTGCTTTGAAGCCAGATTGATTAGGGTCAAGGAAGTTATTCTGCAAAAGATAGAAAGACTTTTGATTATAAAGAGTTCATTCAGGAATTTTAGAAAGAAAAGAAAGAAGTGATACTGGCGTGCTGATGTCCGATGGATCCAGTAAGGGTTTCTTTAAGATGGGTAAAACCCTGACTCTCTTTAATGTTGTTGGTACTTGTCCAGATGATATGGAGTTATTGATGATAGTGGAGGTAAAGGGGAAAAGGTATTGAGAGATAGCCTGTACTATTGAGGATGGACTTGGATCCAGTTAGCTGGTGGTAGGATTGCATGAGGAAATGACTTTCTGGATGTCTTCATTTGTGAGATTGGAAAACTGTGCAAGGGAAGGGGGAGTGGAATTTATGCTGTGTAGTGCAGGTGTTGGGGTGGAAGTAAACTTCTCACAGATTTGTTCAATCTTTCCATCAAAGAAGTCAGCAAATTCTTCAGCAGTCAGAGAGGATGGAGTAGGTGGAGCAGATGGAGTGAGTAATGATGAAAAGACGTTGTGAAGTTTGCGTGGGTCTTATGCAGCAGTGCCCAATTTTTTCTTGTAGAAGACTTCGCAGAAGTCACATTGGAAGAAAACGTGAGTTGGAGAGCATGGTCGGTAGTCAGAAGACAGTAGCCCCAGAGTTGGAAAGTGGAGTGATGTTCCTGTAGTGTAATTTTTGACATACCTCCTGATTTTTTATATTATAGTATTAAAATGTAGATAGTTATTAAAAACTTGCACAGACACACATTCTACTCTCATTTGGCTAAGATACAGGTTAGTCTATGTCTGGTGTCCGTATAGCAAACTGTGTATGGAAGTACATTCACTTATGGATGTGTATATTGCATTTGCATAAGAAAAAAGGATCAGCTCTGTTTCATGAATAAATGAGTTGTGATAAGCCTACAGTGGAGCGTTGAAGGCTTCCTGATTATACAATGTAGAACCAACAACATACAGTACTTCTACTGTATGATTGACTGGAGCCCACAGCCTTAGATTATTTCCTGAGAGCTTCCCATGCTGAGAACCTATTAAACTTCTTCAGGCAAGTGATTGGCCAGTCTCTGTACAGAGCACAGAGATGAACCAATCAACTGCCTGAAGACTCAAATCAGTTGATTAAATTGGCCATGTTGGGTATGCTGCCGCTTGGTTGAAGAAAAAAAACTTGTAGCCACATGGCCATTTGTAGCATGAGTTTGACACCCCAGTAGTATACTTGTACAGTACTGTATTTAAAATGATGTTTTATTATAAACCAGATCCAAATCACAGCCCAAACCCAAGGCCGTTCATGGGGAACACAATGAAGCAGACAGAATATCACAAATACAGAATAACCAACTAGCAGTTGATGATCAGGTGGCAGGCAAATATCACAGAAGAACGATCATGCATTTTCCAGCAACATTGTCCTGGGCTTACCATTAGCCGATTAAGCAGGCAATTAAATACATCAAGAATCAACTTATTAATTATTTCCCTTTTATTAATACAGTTTGGGGCAGCACAGTGGAGTCGTGCTAAGCACATCCACCTTACAACAAGAAGGTCCTGGATTCGAGTCCTGGGCTTGGCGAAGAGGTATCTGTGTGGACTTTGCATGTTCTCCCCATGCTTGTGTGGGTTTCCTCTGGTTGCTCCAGTTTCCTTCTACATTTCAGAAAACATGAAATCAGGCCAATTTCCTGTTCCAAATATTCCCTAGGTATGTGTGTGTATGTGTGTGTGTATGTGTGTGTGTATGTGTGTGTGTGTGTATGTGTGTGTGTGTGTATGTGTGTGTGTGTGTGTGAATGTTTGTGTGTTTCGTTGCTATTGTTTGGTGAGCTGTTCAGAGTGTACCTCTCCTTCACCCAGCATCAGCTATGATAGGCTCCAGCCTCCCTGTGACCCTAATAGGATTAAGTGTAAGATAAGTGAATGAGAGAGAGAGAGAGCGAGGGATAGAGTTAGGAGAGATCCAGTAGTGTAGTGGACCTGATGATAAATTTGATATCTGATAAACTGTATAATTTCCGGTAGAAAAATTGGGGAAGTATGCCACCTTTGGTCCAAAAGCATAATTGTAAGTGACCAAAGAATATAATGTGTATTCTACAGTGTTATGTCGCAGGTATAATGGATCATTAATCAGAAAGAAATGTGTTAATAAATCTTAGCTTTGTTAATTGAACCTACTAAAGTTGAGCAGCTAAAACAGAGAGGATGTAATACTAATAGAATACTGTGTTTGATGATGATTTCCTTTCGGCTTTTTTCCTTTTTCATTGGACGCCACAGCGAATGATTCTCACGTTTGATTTGGAATAGGTTTTTACGACCGATGCCCTTCCTGACACAACCCTTTAGGACAGAAACACGCTGACGGCTTTGCAGCTACTCTTTACGAAAGTCAGCAATGGTTCTTTTACATGAATCTCACACCATAGATAGTGAGAGACATGGCCGGCCTTTGATAGCATTGGGGGGGGGGGGGGGGACAGTGACAACCTTGTGGAGAGTGGGACTTGAACCCCCAACCTTAGGATCAGCGATCCAGCGCCCTTCACCAGACCACCACTGTCCACCGAATACTCTTTCAGGCTTCCAATTAACAGTTCACTCAGTAAAATACCAAACAGCTTATTATTTGCTGAATGCTTATTAACCACGTGTGTAAATGTATACTTTCAATGTTGAATTTTTATTCTCTTTTTTTAGTATATATAGTTTTAGTATATATACTACTACATAATAATCATTTTTCAGATTTATTTTCCATTTTTTAAAGCATGACAGTGATGTCACCTTCTCCAAGTGACTGCACCATGGGTGACCAATCGGATTGCACCTATCCCATGTTGTGTATATGAAACCCAAATATATAATCAGATTTGGTAAATCTTAATTATTGATTATTGATTGTTATGAGCAAAAGATGAGTCAGCAAATGGTTCAGGTAAGCCTACGTTGGACCTCATTGATCAATATCGTCAGGGTTTTGTTTTTTGGGGGGAAATTTGTTCTTTAAAAATTTCTAAGAAAAATCTATGTCAGATTTAAGATGTGTTTGGTAACATCAGATTTGTTTGTAGCTGTGTTTTCAGCATGGAGAATCCCATTGTCCTTGTTAAGACAATTTAATCAGTATCTGATGTTCATTTAAACGTGCGTGCCAATACATCTAATTAACATAGGTGAGCACGCCTAAATCCCATTAGATGAACATTGGGGCATGTATATACACACACACACACACACACACACACACATACATACACACACAGTGCTTAGATTCCAGTGATCTGTGTGTGTGTGTGTGTGTGTGTGTGTGTGTGTGTGTGTGTGTGTGTGTGTGTGTGTGTGCGCGTGTGTGTGCGTGTGTGTGTGTGTGTGCGTGTGTGTGCGTGTGTGTGCGTGCTGCAGGAGGTACATTCTGGATGAAATAGTATATTCAGTAGTGTGGATAGTAAATAAGAAAAAAAATCGGTTTGTCCTGAAATTAGATGCTGAAAGAAAAAAAAAAAATCACAATCGCTGTCATATATATTCACGTATAATACTATGTCCTATACTGTATGTATACAGTATGTATACATATATGTGTACGATACTGTATGTATCTCAGATGTGTAAAGCAGATTAGATGTATTCTTCCGTGTACTTTCAATCTCTGACAATTCGTAGCTTAGAAGAAAACCTAGATATGAAAATATTGGTGAATGCTTTAAAACTGTATAAATACGAACTAAGGATAAATTTCTTCATAAGAATGAAAGAGGTTTTATTGCTCCATAGCTTTAATAACAATAAAGTATGATTGGGCAGAATGAACCACATCCGTACACAGCCTAGCATGCGAGTGTGTGTGTGTGTGTGTGTGTGTGTGTGTGTGTGTGTGTGTGTGTGTGTGAGAGAGAGAGAGAGAGAGAGAGAGAGAGAGAGATTACTTCCATCATGTTTGAAGTTATATAAGACTGTATTGTTATATAAAACAGTTTTCATGTCAGGTTTAAATAATAAAACTTGCACCTGCAGGAGGTGTCACTGAACAGAACCTAATCACCTGGAACACCTGATTTCATGTTATGGACTTGAAGATGTGATAAATGTAAGGATGTGCGTACGTTTTCCATGTGACTGGTCATTTTTTTATGTCATTTCTTGGAGTACATTCCCTTTATCTGTAAGTTCTGCATCAATGAGATAAGATCAGGTCAGTTTGCTCGTTTTGGTATCTTGAAAAAAATGATCAATATCCAGGCGATGTACTAATTTTGTTCAAAGACTGCATGTTCCTAAGCTTGAAAATGAATAAATATAATTTTCCTGCCTTGAGCCTGTACATGAGTGTGCATACAGATTTTCATACAGACAGATTTTCTTCCTTACTCTCCATGCTTACTCCCTGCTATATGCCTGTTCTAATAGAGGCCTCCAAGGTTCCCTTAAATCCATGAATTTGCATTTGCGTGCTGACTGCCTGCTCATGTCAATCAGCCTCATGTTCACGCTGCAGGATACATGAAGCAGTACCCAAAGCAATGTGTGGACCGAGCAGTAATTTCCACAATTTATTACTTCTCTACCTGAATTCTCCAGCAACATTATTTTTATCTAGAACTGGAGTTACCTACTGTCCAAGGCTTAACCCAGCAAATGGTCTCTCTCTCTCTCTCTCTCTCTCTCTCTCTCTCTCCCTCTGTGTGTGTGTGTGTGTGTGTGTGTGTGTGTTTTCGAGAGTTCAAGGGATAAGGCAAGCTGTTCAGAGTGTACCCTCCCTTCACCCACTGCTAGTTGAGATAGGCTCCGTCCTCCTCGCAACTCTAATAGTATGATTAAGCAATTCAGGAAATAAGTGAGTCAGAAAGTGAGTGCAAATTGTGAAAATGGATGCAAATACCAATAATAATAATACTAATATATGTCAATGCAGTATGTGTATGAATGTCTGTCTTCCTTTTTCGGCTTTTTCCCTTTTACTTGGTAGTCACCACAATGAATCATCTGATTCGCACGTTTGATTTGGCAGAGGTTTTTACGTCGGATGCCCTTCCTGTCACAACCCTTTTTAGCAAGGGACAGACACACGCTGACGACTTTGCAGCTACTCTTTACGAAAGTCAGCAATGGTTCTTTTACATGAACCTCTCACCATAGACAGTGAGAGACATGGCCCGCCTTTGATAACCCAGTTAGCATATATATATATATATATATATATACACACACACACACACACACACACACACACACACAGTGGTACCTCACCTTGTGAAAGACCCGACAAACGAAAAATCCAACTTACAAAATGCATTTATCTAAAATTTCCGTCTCTGGGTACAAAAAAAAATTCACGTTACAAAATGTGCCATCTCAAAAAATTCAAACAGTGCTCGAGTTGCTCTCCCATTGGCTATGTCCCAACACCCCGCCTCACTGGCCTCCCATTGGCTATTATGGAGCTGTATCTCATTATGTATCCATAATGCTTCTCGCTTTTCATGTGCCTTCGACCCATTGTTTGCCCCGAACCTTAGGATCAGCGATCCAGCGCCCTATACCACTAGACCACCACTGCCCCATATATATATATATATATATATATCTCGAGGGCCATATTTCTGGACTGGTAAGCCTGAGTGGTAGTTCGTCTTTTTGAAAAGGGGACCATAGAGTGTGTTCCAACCATCGTGTAGCCTACGTAGTACAGTCTATTCAGGAGTACTGGAGAGGAGGATCCAACCGATGGTTGAACCTCGGATTCAGGAAAAACAATGTGGTTTTCATCCCAGCCTCAGTACTGTTGACACTCTCTACACACTGCATAATCCTGTAGGAGGCATGGGATTTTGCCCAACCTGTCCACATGTGCTTTGTGAACTTGGAGAAGACTTTTGACCATGTCCCTCTAGCTATCTTGTGGGGTGTGCTCCGGAAATATTGTACACCGGACCTGTTGCTATGGGCCATTCAGTCTCTGTATTACCAGAGCCAGAGCTTGGTCAGCATTGGTAACAACGTGTCAAATTTGCTTCCAGTGGGGCTGGACTCTGCCAAGTCTCTCATCGGTTCCATTCATCATATTTATGGATAGAATTTTAAGGTACAGCCAATGTGTTGAGTGGTTCTGGTTTGGTAGCCAATGATCTCGTCTCTGCTTTTTGTGGCTGATGTTGTCCTTTTGGCTTCATCAAGCCAGGACATTCAGCTGTCAGTGCAGTGCTCCACAGCTGAGTGAAAAGCGGCCAGGATGAGAATCAGCACCTCCGAGTCCGAGGCCAAGGTTCTCAGTGGAAAAAGGGTCGAATGCACCCTCTGGATCTGGATTGAGGTCCGGGAGGAGTTCAAATATCTCGAGGTCTTATTCACGAGTGACGGAATGATGTAATGGGAGATTGACAGGCGGATTGGTGCAGCCTCTAAGGCTGAGGGTCCATTGTGGTGAAAAGCCCTTCAGATGCATTGAAGCTGCATGAATTGAACCCTGAAGTAGCAAGGGATCCCTATATATATATATATATATATATATATATATATATATATATATATATATAAAAATATAAAATAAAAAATAATAAAGGAATAATATGTATAATTTTAATGTTATAGCTGTACATTTTAAAAGACAGTTTAAGAATGTAATTCAATGTGATATAATCTGTTTGCGTTGTGAAGGTTTTTCACTGAAGGTGTAACATGACCAGTAGCAACTACCATCATAGTGGACAGGTGAGGCTTTATTCTGCAGTTGAGGCCCATAAATGTATTTGATATCTATGCAATTCATATTTCTGCTGCTAACCTTTCTGCTACAAATTCTTCTTTTTCTTTTCCTTTCGGCTGTTCCCTTCAGGGCTCGCCACAGCAAACCATCTTCCTCCATCTCACCATATCCTCTGTATCTTCTACTCTTACACCAACTGCCTTCATGTCCTTCTTCACCATATCCATAAATCTTCTCTTTGGTCTTCCTCTAGACCTTCTGCCTGGTAGTTCCAACCTCAGCATCCTACTACCAATATACTCACTGTCCCTCCTCTGTACATGTCCAAACCATCTCAAATTTCTCTGACTTTGTCTCCAAAATGTCTTACATGTGCTGTCCCTCTGATGTACCCATTCCTGATCCTATCCATCCTCGTTCCTCCCAAAGAGAACCTCAACATTTTCATCTCTGCTACCTCCAGCTCTGCCTCCTGTCTTTTCCTCAGAGCCACTGTTTCTAAACCATACAACATCGCTGGCCTCATCACCGTCTTGTACACTTTTCCTTTCCTTTCTGCTACAAATGAAACCTTTGTAATAAAAAATGAGACATTGACTTATCCAGTGTAACGGATTTTCACTCATCACTGTTATTTTCTTCCTCCTCTAGCTTTCTCTTTTTTCAGACTTCCTGAACCATAGGTTTGCTTGGTGATTCATAATCCTGCAGATATAAAATCACAGACCTCCTGAGAGGCTGGCAGTGAGCTAAAGGATAGGACCTGATAGTGTTCTTGCAGTTTCCTGCATATAAATGATTCAATGAATTTAATAGGGTTTAAGGAATTTAGTATATTATCACAGCCCCCTTTCAGCTTGGAGCAATTGTGATGCCCTTGTTTGTACTGGCAAAAAGAATAAGTCATTAATACATTTCAAGATATTTTTCACAGCACTTTTTTCCCAATGCTTGATATAATCCTATCCCCCATTGTGCAAAACTCAGTTGGACATGGCATTGTCTTCAACCTTCACTTCAGGTAAGGAAATTATTTGCAGAAAATACAAACTCTGATCCTCTTCCATTGAAGATCCATTGTATGTGTCATCATTCTTATACTGTGTTTAAGAATCAATTCAACAAACCAGCAGTCACACTGACAATAAGGGGATGAGCACACTAGAGGTACCGTACGATAGAAAAGCCAAAATTACAAATTTTGAAATCCGCCTCAAGATTTTTTGTGACTCCACATGCAAGTGCGAATGTCGAAAGAAGGTTGTGCGACAATTTTCACAACCGAGCTGCGAGTAATTTGTGATTGGCTTGCAGATGCTTGCCGAAAAAAGCAAATCTATTGTCATAGAACAGTCAAGTTTTGTCTGCTTTTTGTTCTCAAACCATTTGATTCTACAAACCGGATTCCACAAATATTGGGACACACAAATTTCAATATTGTATTCTGAATAGACTATAGATGACGGGGTCAAAAGTTTAAACGGAGAAAATGTATCATTTTAAGGGAAAACTATGTTAGTTTGAAATTTCATGGTGCCAACAAATCTCAAAAAAGTTGGGACAAGGCCATTTTCACCACTGTGAGGCGTCCCCTCTTCTTCTTACAGAGGTCTGCAAACGTCTGGGGACCGAGAAGACAAGTTTCTCAAGTTTAGAAATAGCAATGCTGTCCCATTCTTGTCTAATACAGACCTCTAACTGTTCAACTGTCTTCGGCCTTCTTTGTTGCACCTTCCTCTTTATGATGCACCAAATGTTCTCTATAGGTGAAAGATCTGGACTGCAGGCTGGCCATTTCAATACTCGGATCCTTTTCCTACGCAGCTATGATGTTGTAATTAATGCTGCATGTGGTCTGGCATTATCATGTTGAAAGATGCAAGGTCTGCTCTGAAAGAGATGGAATCTGGATGGGAGCATATGTTGTTCTAGAACCTGAATATACCTTTCTGCATTGATATTGCCTTTCCAGATGTGCAAGCTGCCCATGCCACAAGCACTCATGCAAGCCCATAGCATTACAGATGCAGGCTTCTGAACCGAGCACTGATAACATCTTGGGTTGTCCTTGTCCTCTTTAGTCCTGATGACACGGTGTCCCGGTTTTCCATAAAAAAACTTCAAATCATGATTTGTCTGACCACAGCACAGTTTTGCACTTTGCCACACTCCGTTTTAAATGACCCGTGGCCCAGAGAAAATGCCTGCGCTTTTGGGTCCTGTTTAGAAATGGCTTCTTCTTTGTACTGTAGAGTTTTGCCTGGCAACGACAGATGCACAGTGGATTGTGCTCACCGACAATAGTTTCTGGAAGTATTGCTGAGCCCATTCTGTAATTTCCCTTCCAGTAGCATTCCTGTTTGTGATGCAGTGCCATTTAAGGGTCCGAAGATCACGGGCATCCAGCATCGTTTTTCGGCTTTGCCGCTTACGCACAGTGATTGTTCCAGATTCTCTGAAACTTTGAATGATGTTCTGCACTGTAGATGATGATAACTTCAAACTCTTTGCAATTTTTTGCTTGGAATCACCAAGCAATGATATTGCTTCACTATCTTTCTGTGCAACATTGGGGTAATTGGTGATCCTATACCCATCTTTGCTTCTGAGAGACACTGCCACTCTGAGAAGCTCTTTTTATACTCAGTCTTGTTGCCAATAGACCTCATTAGTGGTAATTGGTCTTCCAGCTGTTTGTTATAAGTGCAATTGACTTTTCCAGCCTCTTACTGTTACCTGTCCCAACTTTTTTGAGATTTGTTGACACCATGAAATTTAAAATGAGCATATTTTTCCCTTAAAATGATACATTTTCTCAGTTTAAACGTTTGACCTGTCATCTTTGCGACCTTCTCATTGGCATGTGTGGACTGTTTGAGAAGAGTTTGAAACTACTCTGCATCAGAGCCTTGTTTTGCAACATTCCAAAAATGTTTAAACACGCTTGAAATGAGTTCATGAGCCAGGCGACCAAAATGCGATGCCATGAATGTAGCACAACAAATATGATAATGAAAAACGACAGCTGCAAATTGGCATTCACGTCAGTCACTTTTTTATCGCAACTCTAGTGTAATCACCCCCTCAAGGGTTGACCATGTGATGGTGTTACGTGACTTCAGATGCCTCACCACCTTAAAGACTCTCAGCTGTGCAAACCCTCCTTAAGCTGTGCATACAATTGAGAGATTCTACCAGCATGAAAATAAATTATCATTAAATGTATACCTGCTGTCTTACCCCCGAACACACACACACACATAATCCCACCGCAACCTGTCACACAAGGCCAGTGCTCCACAGCTTCCGCAATAATACTGCAACATGATTTCTATCCCCACATTAGTATTCTGCTCAGATGGTGGAATAAAACACAATGCAGCAGCTCTAGAGGTGGACAGAACACACAAGTCATATATTACTGACGGCCATTGAAGAAGAGAAACTGATTTCAAAAAGTTAGCCTTATTTATAAACATTTTAAAACATTTCTTTCTTTCTTATTTTCTGAGGTGTGAAGCCAAAATCACTGAAGAATATTATATATATATTTACCCCCATTTGCTTATATACGGTGCTCGTGTGTGTGTGTATGTGTATGTGTGTGTGTGTGTGTGTGTGTGTGTGTGTGTGTGTGTGTGTGAGAGAGATCATGAACTGCATTTTGCTGAGATATAAAATCAAAACCTTAGAGGTTTGCCATGTTTTGTTATCTTCAGTCCACTTCATATCCCAGTTTCTTGTGTCACCTTAACACATATTCACCAGTTTCTGAGCATATTTAGAGCCCCCCCCCCCAAATAAATAAATAAATAAATAAAATAAAAATTTAAAAAGCCTTGATGTGCTTATATTATGTAGAACGCAGTGGTTAGCACATATACTTTACAACAAGGTCTTGGGTTTGAGTCCCAGGCTAGGTGAGGGCGTTTCCGTGTGTTCTACCGGTACTTGCCTGGGTGTCCTCCAGTATGATTTGAATGAGCACAAACGATCTTTTAGGCAAACATGTTAAAATTAATCCTCAGTATCTCAGGTAGGTCTGCACGCGTGATATTAAAAGAGCAAATTGTTTAGAGCTTTGGTGTAGAGAATGAGTGAAACAAGCAGATGAGAGGTTCTGGGTTCTGGGTTGAACCATGCAGGCGTTCAGTAGGCAGTCTAACCAGATGCCCGGGCCACCTCAGCTGGCTCGTTTCAATGTGGAGGAGCAGCAGTTCTACTCCAACTCCTCCCTGATGAACAAGCTTCCCACCCTATCTCCGATGGAGATGTGTGTATGTGTGTATGTGTGTGTGTGTGTGTGTGTGTGTGTGTGTGTGTGTGTGTGCCTTGTCTGAGTTTTGTGTTTAGAGGAATACGAATGGGCACAGCTTTGTGATGACTGGCTTCACCTGCTCATTCAGCACACCTGTTTCCAATAAGCCATGTTCATATCTCGTTCGTTCATGCATCAACACTGAACCTCTCTCGCATTTGGCTAGAAAACACTGACCAATGCCAGACAACGTGATTTGTGTTCATGGAGATGTGTAGCTTTAACTGTGTTTAAGTTCACGTTTAAGTTCAGCCACAGCCCAGAATGCAGCACTTTTCACATTTAGCCCTCTGGAGTCCCACAAGCCAAAAGTAAATGATAGGCCTCCTTCTTTCGCTGGGTGGCCCCTCTCATTGCAGGTGTCCACCACCTGGTTTGGGATTTGTCCCTACAACAGGCACTTGATGACCTTCTAGTCTCAATAATGGAAACACAGAGCATGGTTCATTAACACTCTGTGTCCTGAGCCTTCATTGGGATACGGTTGTAGCTCTGCCAGAGGTGGAAGTTGAAGGCCCTTCTGACAGAAGATCTGTCAAATGATCCAAGAAGGTCCTAACTGCACGCTTGAATCTCTCAGGTCTGGAGGGTGGCCTCCCTCACCATTGGCACCAACTCACCAACAGGTGGTGATTAGTTGAGTCTTATGTTCTCATGTGCTTGGTTCCTCTCTTGACCCAAGGGTCCTAAACACACAGTCACAACTCCGATGACTGCAAAGTCAATCATCAAACTGCAGCCAAGGGTGTTCTGGTACCAAGTGCACTTATGGACACCATTATGTTTGCAAATGGTGTTCATGATGGACAAACCATGACGATTTACAGAAGTCCAACAATGAAACTTTATTTGGTTCAGATTGGAAAGGCCCTCTAGCACATCCCAGGGACTCCAAAAATGGTGGGTATTCTGAAATGTCATTTGGTGCATAAGCACAAACAACAGGCAGGACCCCTCCACCACCACCACCACCACCACCACCTGGAAGCGGAGGGAGGCTAACCTTTCATCAACTGTTGAGAACTTCAACATGTGGGCATCGAGAACTGGGGCAACAAGGATGCTCACACCGGATTGCCACCTCTCCCATAGGCAACTACAGAATGAAACAAGGTCCAGCTCCTCTCAAGATGGGTGATTCCAGGGCCCAAGCTATGTGTCAAGGTCTAGCTGGTATCTCTCAACCTGGCACACTAGCTCAGGCTGCTTCCCCACCAGAAAGGTGACACTTCAAATGCCAAAGTCAGTAGCCGAGGATTGGTCCAGCAGAACCCATCCCTTCAGCTGCCACCCAGCTCACACTTCACCTGACCCCTATAGCCCTTGGCAGTGGGTCCATGGAAGAGCAGACCCATGTCTCCTCTTCAAACTGGGTCTAGCTGAGCTCCATGAGCAGACACCAACCCACTATGTGCTCGCCTTTGAGCCCCTCCCCCAGACCTGGCTCTAGGAGGGCTCATGGTAACCCACATCAATGCAAGCTAAACTTCAAAGAGAGGTCTGCCCATCAATGGGGCAGAGGTTCCTGAGGTAGTTAAAAACCACTTTGACCAGGTCTACATACTCTACAGGATCCTGGATGAGGCACGGGAGTTTACCCAACCTGTCCACAAGTACTTTGTGGACTTGGAGAAGGTTTTCAACTGTGTCCCTCTGGCTATCTTGTGGGGTGTGTCAAGGTTGTTTTTGTTACTGGTTCTGTTCAAGATACTTTTGAATAGAATTTCTAGGCACAGCCAAAGCATTGAGAGTTTCAGGTTTGGTGCTCATGGGATCTCATCTCTGCAATTTGTGGATGATGTTGTCCTTTTGAGCGAATTGTGTATCATGGTGAAGAGGGAACTGAGCCGCAAAGCCAAGCTCTCAGTTTACTAGTTGATCTATGATCCAATCCACACCTGTGGTCACAAGCTTTGGATAGTTTTGGATCGTTTTTAGGTGGCAGGGCCCTCCCTTTAGAGGTAGGACGAGTAAATCAGCCATCCTGTGGCGCTCCCAGCAGAACCAGCTGCTCCTCCACGTTGAGAGGAGCCAGTTGAGGTGGCTCAGGCATTTGGTTAAAATGCATCCTGAACGCCTCCCTGGTGTGTTGTTTGGAGCATGTCCAAAAGGGAAGAGACCCAGGCACGTCTGAACCTCGTTGCTTAGATTGCTGCCCTTGCAACCAAACCACGGATTAAGCAGAAGAAGATGATAATGATGAATCCAAAGATGTGTACATTAGACTGATTGGCTCTTTGAAATTATTCCCAGGTATGAATGTGAATGGTTGTGTGTGCTAACTTGTGGTGGGCTGGCCAGCTGTTCAGTGTGTACCTCTCTTACACCCAGAGTCAGCTGTGATAAGCCCCAGCCTTCACACAACAATAATAAGGATTAAGTAGTTCGGCAAATGAATGACCCATGTGGCTTTTCTGCGGGTGCTGTATTTTTTAAAAGCTTACAAAAACATGGTAAATAGGCAATTTTAAATTGTGTGCGTGCGTGTGCGTGCGCGTGTGTGCGTGTGTGTGCGTGCGTAGTTGTGTGTGTGTGTACAAAATATCCTGCTGTGGACCTATCACGGGTGTTTTCCCACCTGGCACA
>CM045750.1:14679418-14716918 GCA_024760905.1 Plotosus lineatus
TTTAATTCTATTGGGCGTGTCATGGTGTGGTGGTAAGCATTTGCCTATCACAGCAAGAAAATGCCTTCTTCAAGGTCCCGTCCATGTTTGAAAGAAATGCACATGAGGCTAACTGGCTGTTCCAAATTGCCCATAGGTGTGAGTGTGAAAAGTCACGTGTATGTCGGATCTGCATTAAATATAAAAAAGCCTTTAAGCTAAAGAAGAATTTCCTGAGGCAGTGCAGAATTCAGATGCTCAGCTGTACATGATCAGGGTTGGAGCCAAGATCCTCAGGAAGATAACTCTTTTGAAACAGGCTGAGAGATTCCTGCAATAGACTCTCCATACATATTGCTCAGATGTCAGCAAGCAAATGTTATTCTGGTGACTGTAGTTGGTGTTGTATGATCTCGCATTGATAGTGAACACAAATTTGGGAAAGAATAACAATAAAGTGTCAAAATTACGTCAACTGGTTATGTCAACAGACGTCAACAATTGTCCAACATGCAACATTTTCTCAATGTCCATGTCTAACATTATACTGACTTTAATCAAAATGCCTTCAGGTCATTGCCAGCATGCGATGTTGAAATGATGTTGGAAAGAATAATGACACCATTTCATTTTCAACATTTATTCAACCACTGCACATTTAAAAAATACTTAATTTCTCTCTCTCCTTCCCTCATAATATAAACTTGTCAAGAAAAAAAAAAATAAATAAAAAAATATATATATATATATGAGAGAGATTTCCTTTCGGCTTTTTCCCGTTCTCAGGGGTCGCCACAGCGAATGATTCGCACATTTGATTTGGCAGAGGTTTTTATGTTAGATGCCCTTCCTGGCACAACCCTTTCAGCAAGGGACAGAAACACACTGATGGGTTTGCAGCTACTCTTTACGAAAGTCAGCAATGGTTCTTTTACATGAACCTCAAACCATAGACAGTGAGAGACATGTCCCGCCTTTGATAACCCAGTTAGCTGCACTGGGGCGGACAGTGACAATTTGTGGAAAGTGGGACTCGAACCCCCAACCTTAGGATCAGCAATCCAGTGCCCTATGACGCGACACCACCACTGCCCATATATATATATATATATATATATATATATATATATATATATATATATATATATATATATATATATATATATATATATATGTGTGTATGTATGTATGTGTATATGTATATATGTATGTATATATATGTATGTGTGTCTATATATATATATATGTATGTGTATATATATATATATATATATATATATATATATATATATGGGCAGTGGTATGTATATACATATATATATGTGTGTGTGTGTGTGTGTGTGTGTGTGTGTGTTTGTGTGTATATATATATATATATCATGGAAAGTGAGGGATCCCTGTGTGTGTGTGTGTGTGTGTGTGTGTATATATATATATATATATATATATATATATATATATATATATATATATATATATATATATATATATATATATATATACACACACACACACACACACACACACACAGGGATCCCTCACTTTCCGCGGTTGATTGGGACCGAGACCCCCCTCCCCGTGAACGTCGAATTCCACGAAGTAGGATCAACCCCCCCTGACTGATGTATACATTAATGTATTGTGTATATAATAACAAACATTCAAAAATAATGCATAAGATCTAAATAAAATATAAATACACACACATACAGCCGAGCCCGCACACACAGATGCGCACCTCACATACAAATGTAATTAATTTTGATGGGGGATTTTGGGTTGTTTTTTGTTTGTTTGTTTTTTGCATAATTGGCCTTATTTTGTGGCATTTTCCTTAAGTTTTTCCCCTATTCTTCCTTAATTTCCTTATTTTTAAATTTTTCACTGAATATTTTTTTAGAAAACCGTGATACACTAAAGCCACAGGAATTGAAGCACGAAGCCGCAAGGGATTCATATATATATATATATATATAAATATATATATATATATGTGTGTGTGTGTGTGTATTTCAGTGAATAAATTTAGAAATAGTTTATATGCTTCAGTGGTTTTAAGTTTATTACAATTCTCATATAATGAAGTTGTAGTGTACGGATGATGTAGGCAGGATTCATGTGTGGATTAATAGTTTAATGAAAACAGTAGAGACAATGAAAAACAATTAAGCATCACACACACACAGTCACACACACACACACACACACACACACACACACACACACACACACACACACACTTCCTGATTATGCGGATGATGCATATGGCTGAGCTGCTACACAGTTGGAAATCTCAGGTCCCACAGTGAACATAGTTGAACACAGTGAACATAGTTGCTGATGTTGAAGTGCACTGCAGCATGCATTTGTGACAGACATTTGTCCACCGCTTCCCATCACCCCGCCCCCCCACCCTCTGCACACATACACAATTTAATGCAAAAGCTGCCATTGTTTTCTGTGGAGGGAAAAAGAACAGCCGGAATTGAAAGAATCAGAAAATCAAACAAATCTGGAGCAGTAGTATTTTACAGTGGCGTGCAAAACTATTCATTCCCTTCAAACATTTCTAAATTTTGTCGTGTTACAACCACAAATGTAAATGTATTTTATGTGATTTTATGTGCTATACCAATGCAGAGTGATGCTTAACGGTGAACTAGAAGGAAAATTATACACGTTTCATAATTTTACATGTTTTATACACGTGACAAAGAGCCACCTGTAACTAATGGGGATTTGGGATTATTTGGTGATTTCTGTTCACATCAGTTGGTTTGGTATTGGGACCAATTTCTTTTTTTAATTGTTGAAATGATATTTTACAGAAGTAGAAATTTAAAAGTCAGGGACTCTGCAATCAGTCGAATGACAAAGATATATATTTTCCATAGAAATTTCTCATATCCTTTATTCATTTTTATGTTGCTATGTAGTTCAGTTCATTTTCTGTAACCACTTAATCCTAATTAGGGTCGCGGGGAGGCTGGCGCCCATCCCAGCTGACTCCAAGCAAGGGCAGAGTACACCCTGGACAGCTCGCCAGGCCATCGCAAGTCAGAAACACGCTGACGGCTTTGCAGCTCCTCTTATCGAAAGTCAAAAATGGTTCTTTTACATGAACCTCACACCATTGACAGTGAGAGACATGGCCGGCCTTGGACTCGAATCCCCAACCTTAGGATCAGCGATCCTGTGCCCTTTACCACTAGGCCACTACTGCCCATTGCTATGTCGTATATTTATTATTCTGTTAATTTGTTTGAAATGTGGGCAGTGGTGGTCTAGTGGTATAGGGCGCTGGCTCGCTGATTCTAAGGTTGGGGGCTCGAGTCCCACTCTCCACAAGGTTGTCACTGTCCCGTCCAGTGCAGCTAACTGGGTTATCAAAGGCCCACCATGTCTCTCACTGTCTCTGGTGAGAGGTTCATGTAAAAGAAACATTGCTGACTTTCGACAGGAGTAGCTGCAAAGCCGTCAGTGTGTTTCCGCCCTACGATAACCTGGTGAGCTGTCCAGGGTGTACTTTGCCCTCACCCGGAGTTGGCTGAGATGGGCAGCAGCCTCCCAGTGAGCCTAATTAGGATTAAGCGGTTAAAGATTAAGTGTTTGAAATGTTGCTGTATTAGATTTATTCGACTAGGTAAGGTTTCCTTTAGGTCAAACAAATCAGTTACGATCAGTGTAAATCAGATTGTTTAAATTCCACCAATCACAAGTTATACCTTACACCTGACTGGAAACCAAGAAGAGTTAAATAAACAGATGGAACGGAAATCAATTTTAAAGGAAAAGCACATAACGTATCAAGAGAAAAAAGAAAGAAAACCCCCCAATTCTTTTATCAGTATTTATTAGATAACCGGTGCACATAAGGTGCATCATAAATTTTTTGGAATCGTAAAGGCTTAAATGCTAAAAGAAGATATGTGGAAAAATTTTTATTTGAAAATTGCAATTTGTGTCCCCAAGTTCCACTCTGAAGAAATAAACTAAAAAAAACAAACAAAAAAAAAACAAACAAACAAAAAAAAAAACCCCACTTGGCTGGGATGTTGATCATTGCAGCTCAAGGATAAATACAGTTTTGCTCACTTTTCAGTTTGTGTGGGAGGAATTTTAATATTAATTTTCTTCACCTCTGCCATCAGTTTTTCATTCAAACTGTATGGTTTATGCAGGTCAGTAGAAGATCCCACCCCCACACAGAAGCAAGGAAATGAATGTTAGTATTAAAGTGTACGGTCTTGTAATCAGACTGATTTACGTCGCAACTGTTGTGCTGCAAATACACACCAAGATTCCCTGGCAAGTCATCTTCTTGTTTACATGCAGGATGTCATTTAAGCAAAAAGTCACATACTGCACTGCAAAGACTGGTGTGTGTGTGTGTGTGTGTGTGTGTGTGTGTGTGTGTGTGTGTGTGTGTGTGTGTGTGTTCGTGTGTGTGTGTGTGTGTGTGTGTGTTCGTGCATGCGTGTGTGTGTGTGAGAGTGTGTGTGTGTGCGTGTGTGTGTGTGTTCGTGCATGTGTGTGTGAGAGTGTGTGTGCGTGTGTGTGTGTGTGTGTGTGTGTGTGTGTGTGTGTGTGTGTGTGTGTGTGTACTGCATCCATGACAACAGGGTCAGAGTCTGGCTTTAAAGCTATTATGCTAAGAGACCCCAAGCAGAATAATAATGTGCAGGTCCCGTGGGGGGGATCAAGGGAGAGGATCAGTTATCCAGCAAAATGTAAGCGGCAGGGCATCAAGCACCAAAACATGGCTAGCAAAACCACAAGAGGCACCCACTTCAACTGACTGACAAAAAAATGACAATGACTACAGCTGCCTACCTCAAAATCTGAAAGGAATAATATGAATAATAAACAGCAGCATGAACAGCAGATTCACAAATACATATGAGAAGATTTAGCTCAAAGAAATCTTTACGATTACGATGTGGAAAAAATTGACTACGTTTCAAAATATGACATGTGAATTATATTCTCATAAACACATGTAGTAAAGATTATTCAGTGTTTAGTAAATAATTGAGATGAACGATCAGGAAAGAGCCATCATGCTGGAGTAGTGGTAGCATGTCCACCTCACAGCGAGAAGGACCTGGCATTGAGTATCGTATTTGATGTTGTGTGGAGTTTGAATCTCCTCTTCATGCAAGTATTCCAGTTTCCTCCGACAGTCAAAACCATGGGGTGCCCCAGAGGGCGCGCGGTGCGATGCCAGGAGGGGCACGTGTGACCCCAGGGAACATGCCTTTTTTTTTTTTTTTTTGCCGTACTAGAATAAAGTGTAATTGGATATCCACTACAGCAGGTGGCAGTGGCTTCCTCACTATCAGAGTGTGCCCAGAGGTAAAATAAGAAGTGAAGTTAATAAACCCACCATGGAAATTTTTAACAGGGACTGAAAGAGCGGCGTAGAGAGACAGAGACAGTGAAAGAAACGAAAGTCTCCTGAAAGCTAAGTCGAGGAGGTATGATGAAGCGGATGAAGCACTCGGCTTCACTGTTCTCCAGTGACAAACGAGGAAATGCCGCTGTGTTTACTGTTTCTGAAAACATTGGCAGCGGGCAACATGAATTTACCCAAATCAAGCCAAATAACTTCAGGCGTCACTTAAAGACATCAAACCCCAAGCACAGTGATGAGCCATGTCAGTTTTTTCAGCGAAAACATGCCGAATATTGCCAAGAACCATCCCGCTTTGTGACTGCTAGCTACTCCAGCAAACCAGCGAGCTCTATTAGCATCCGATAAGCTGGAGGTCCACGCTGCTCAGTGCAGAAAACCCCACAGCAGAGCAGAGCAGAGGAACTGATCCGACCTGCTGCTCACGCGCTCTCTGTCATGCTGGATGACATCAGAGATGTGAAAATAAATGCAGGTCCCAGTTCAGCATTGATCAGGAGCTGAGAGTTCAGTATCGTGCTTCAAACCCGGCTTCGAAAAGCTGTGCACGGAGAAACGTGCTCATTATAGCCATTAATCTGGACGTAATCATTTTGACAAAATAATAATAATAATAATGATAATAATCATAATAATACTCATAATAATAATACAAATTGTTTTATTCATTTTTGTTTTGTAGGTTAAAGTGTTTTATATATTGTGCTCCTGTCTGTCTGTCTTCCTTTCGGCATTTTCCCTTTTACTCAGGAGTCGCCACAGCGAATCATCTGATTCGCACGTTTGATTTGGCAGAGGTTTTTACGTTATTGTGCTCCTGATCAATTTGAATTTATTATTATTTATTGATTTCATTTAATTTTATTTTTCAGGATCAAATGGTTCAAATTGTTGGTCAAAAATGTTGACAGTTTAAATAAAGACACTTTTTTAATTTCAGGCAAATTGATGCACTTTAAATCTTTTTGTTTAAAGACTAAAAAAATTGTTAATAAAGTTGCTGTTTGTTGGAAGTTGATCTATATTTCTTTGTTTTTTGTATTCGATAATGATAATAAGGATTTATTATGTTAATAAGGATACAGTGTTATGCAGAAGATTACTTCTAACAATTTTTAGACAAATAGCTTATTTATATGGGGGGGGGGGGTGAAATGTTTTCCTCTTCCTAGGGGGGGCGCAACAGAAAATAATTGAGAAGCACTGCGTTAAAATCTTGTTTAAAATTGTCTCTAGATCTGAGTGAAAGCATGAATGTCCTTTTTTTAATTTTGTTTGTTTGTTTGTTTGTTTATTTTACTTTTTTTAGTTTTTTGGCCCTGTGATAACAAGAACTGTTCAGAGTGTACCCCGCTGTCTTTTCCCAGAATCAGCTGAGTCCCTGTGACTCTAGTAGGATTAAGTGGTTTGGTGATTCCTACATAATGACACACATAAAAAAAAAAAGAAAAAAAAAAAAGTTAAAATACTTTTAACGTGCGACACGGTGGCATAGTGGTTACCTCACAGCGAGAAGGCCTGGGTTTGATTCCAGGCCTGGGCGTTTCTGCGCCTGGCGAAAAATACGGTCGATCATTGTGATCCCAGCCATGACAATCCCTGTATGAGCATCAGGGATGGCTGTCCATTCCTCATGATTCGATGTAGATGTAGAGAGACGGAACCCTACCAGGATTGCAGGGAAGCGGGTGCCGACACTGGGTGAAGATGCGGTACACACCCTGAAGCGGTTGCCAGATCATCACAGGGATACACACACGCACACAAAATCATTCACACTCACACCAATACCTAGGGGTAGTTTGGAACAGCCAGTTTTAAGTCCTTAAGAATTATTTTAAAAGAATCTTTCAATAATTCTCCAGGTGAATATCCATGTGACCCAAAAAAGTCTTAGTGTTACAGTGAGCTTTTGCCTGGGCACTGATCCTAGAAGACTGGCACAAGGCCAATGTGTCTTTACCCTGCGGCCTGCAGACAGATCATGTCATGGCTTAAAGCAGCCCCTCTCTCTCTCTCTCTCTCTCTCTCTCTCTCTCTCTCCTACCCTGGAAAATCTGGCTTACAACAAGCGAAGTGATGCCCATCTGACACCCTCGGTGAGCAAATCCTGGATAAACTGAATCTCCCTGGAATATATCGCTGACCTGCAACAGCTTTTATTGGTTCCCCATGATGGACTGAATCTTAAATATTTATGAAAGATTTTACAGAACCAGATAAAAGATGTTGCTGGATTAGGAATTTTTACATGTATAATATTATCTATAGCTACAATCAAAGGTTTGAGAACACCCTCCATTTTTTTCCTTTTTAATTTTATGCATCTTAACGAGTTATTGGACACTGAAATTAAAGTAGAGGACAAAATAAAGTAAAACATGGAATTGTGTTGAATAAAAAAAAAAAATCTATTTATCAAAGTGCACACTTTTTTACAGTTATTCCAGTCAAACACACTTGTGGTATTGTTCTGATGTAGAAAAACAAATATTTTGGAAGTTTTTCTCAACACCCTTACAGAATTTTCCAGAAATGTCTTGCTTGCTCTGCCTTCGTCTACTTCATTCTAAACCAACTCCCCTGACTTTAAGTCCGGACAATATATAGACCATCGTATGATTTGAAGACTGAAGTGATGAATTCGCTGGACAGGACCGTGTGGCGGTCGAGGTATCTGATCAGGCGGACGAAAGCCTGAGTCCTTTACTCCCTTGTGCTCCCTGTCTTGCTCTACTCAAGCGAGACATGGACGCTCACAGTTGAGCTTGGACGACGACTGGACTCCTTCGTTACGACTTCCCTTCGCCGCATCTTCAGATACCGTTGGCAGAACTATGTTACCAACCGGAAAGTGCTCGGTGATGTGGGGATGGTAAGAGTAACCTGCTTGATCCGCGACCGTCAGCTATGCTACTACGGGCACTTGGAGCGTTTCCCGCCTTCAGACCCAACACACTGGATCCTATCCGTTCGGGATCCTAGGGGCTGGAGCCAATTGCGGGGACGGCCACATGCGATGTGGTTGTCGCAGCTGAGGGCTGCCCTGCCGGGGGGGTATGGGCCCTGCGCAGGCCTGGTCAATCGCCAGGAGTAGGCCGGATGAGTGGAGGTTGGTTGATGTCTGGTGGATGCAGCGAAGTGCCGTCCCGGCGCATGCCCTCATACCTGACCTGACTCTGTTTTTTTGTTCTAAGGTGTATATACATTTGTTTAAAAAAGAAAACTCGTAAGAGATAGTGTATAGAATTTACTGGGAGACCAATAATGTGGAATGTAAATTTCTGGATAAAATGATAATTCACAATTTTTTTGAAGTTTATTTATTATTTTCATTTGTTCATTCACTTCTCATCTACTCATTCAGTATACAGACAGAAAAGCTCAGACATTTTGGGTTGTAACTCTGGAACCCTTTGGCATGGATGTTAAATTATTTCCCTGGTGTTCCCTGTCTGAAATAAAATGAATAGACAGCACCTTCTGACCACGTTATATAAAATATTTTTTTGTCTAATTCGGCATTTAAAATTATGTACAAATAACTTGGCAGGTACTGTATGGCCAATAATTACCAATAATAAGGACACTCAATCAAATTGTGTCTAAGTGTGAAGTATTAAGTTTGTGTTTTTTGCTAGTACACACCAAGCCTTTGTATTTCAGTGTTTGCGTTCGTAAGTAGGGTCTGTGCTCGTCTTTATATTTACAATTCTTATATTATACAAGTGTGGTTCTTTGGGAGTAACAAGGATGGATAGGATCAGGAATGAGTACACCAGAGGGACAGCACATGTAAGAGGTTTTGGAGACAAAGTCAGAGAGGCTAGATTGAGATGGTTTGGACATGTACAGAGGAGGGATAGTGAATATATTGGTCGTAGGATGCTGAGGTTGGAACTACCAGGCAGAATTCCTTGAGGAAGAAAGACCAAAGAGAAGATTCATGGATGTGGTGAAGGAGGACATGAAGGTAGTTAGTGTAAGAGAAGACGATGCAGAGGATAGGGTGAGATGGAGGCAGATGATTCGCTGTGGCGTCCCCTGAAGGGAAAAGCCAAAAGGAAAAGAAGATATTATACAAGTGTGATCAGTGCTGGCCTGGTGGTAAGGTGCAGGATCACTGATCCCAAGGTTGGGGTACAAGCCCCACTTTCAACGGGTTGTCACTGTCCCCCTAGTGCAGCTGACTGGGTTATCAAAGACCGACCATGTCTCTCACTGTCTATGGAGAGAGGCATGTAGAAGAACCATTGCTGACTTTTGGCAAGAGTAGCTGCATAGCCATCAGCATGTTTTTGCCCTGCGATGGTCTGGTGAGCTGTCCAGGGCATACCCTGCCCTTGCCCAGAGTCAGCTGAGATGGGCGCCTTAACTGGATTAAGTGGTTCAGAAAATAAATATCATACAAGTCCTTATATTAACTAGTGTTGTCATCAACATGAGTGCTGACAGATGCTTGCCATGGTCACATGATGCGGAAGTGTCTACTAGATTAACAAAACTTTTAAAAGTGTTTGATTTTGTTGTTTGTTTCTAAGAGGTTCGAATGTGAGTGTAAATGTATATAAATAAGATTAAGTGTTTCAGTGAGTGGGTGGTCTGCTCACAGTTACAGGACTACACTAGCATGGATGCTAACTAGCTTAGCTATTAGCTCAAATGTATCACAGTCAGTTAGTCTTTTTTTTCAGTTATAAATAGTAGTAACAGATTAATAAGTGCTGATGTACTTTACACATCACAATAACGCTTTCTCTTACCAGTTACCAGTTATAAATTGTTAAATTTTTACTAATAAAAGTTGATGTGGTTTATAGTTTAAACACTTTCTATTTTCAACGATAATAATTTTAAACAGTAATAAACAATAGCAACTCATGAATAAATCAAATTTAACTGATAAGAAAAATCTATAATTCTCATGGCAGTTGAAGCATCTTAACAATTATTTGAGATTATATCTGAGATTTAACAAACCAGATGGACAGAATGTATAGAATGGACACTTGGTCTTGCCAAATAGTGAACCCAAAATGATGTGAAATGAAAATAACTTGAAAAAAAGTGTGTACAATGTAATTATAAACAATTTATTAATTTTTCATACAACACAGTACCCTCTATATGTTGTGTGTGTGTTTGTGTGTGACCTCATACATCTCACAACAGCTTAATAGTAAAGTTTAATAAAAATTAATACTGTAGTTCTTTTTTTTTTGCTCATTTTAAATGAAAAATTGGGACGTTTCGCCAAGCAGCACTCTGTCCATGGTCCTGTAAGTGGCACTGATGTGAATTTAGTGACCAGATGTCCACTTAAATGCTTCAGCTTCGTCCTTCAGCTTTCTGTAATACAATAAATAAGAAATCCTCTGAACATGATGTCTGACTGAATTCTGTTTGAGTAAAATCACCTTCTATTCTCTGTTTGATATTTCTAGGCTAAATAAGCTCCCAGAAACTCTGTGAGGATATGGAAGATCTTCTAAGACCAGGAATTGGCTCATGAGATGCATTTGAAGGCCATTTCTGATGATTAACCTCGAGGTGGCCTGGTCTTGGGGTGAGGTGGATTCTAATTGTGCGATTGCATCTCGAGTGAACTTTCTTAATGCTAGTCCTCTCCATACACAGCTCCCCATGGAAAAGTAAGAGGAAAGGTTCATTATAGCTGGGCCAAGCAGGAGATGAGTTTGGGGAGCATATATGCAGCTTGACTGCATTTAATGAAATAATCAAAAATGTATTTCCAAGGAGCTTGGCAGTGCCGTGCAGTATAAACTGGTGTATTTCTGTCCTAATATGGGAATTTATGGTGCCTTTTACTGGAAATTTTGATTTTATTATTTTTTATTTTTGGACAGTTATACACAGCACTGTAATAATAATAATAATAATAATAATAATAATAATAATAGCAGTAGTAGTAGTAGAAGTAGTAGTAGTGGTAAAGATCTCTAGAGAAGTAGAACCTCTCAACAGCCTATACAGTGGTATGAAAAAGTATCTGAACCTTTTGGAATTTCTCACATTTCTGTATAAAATCACCATCAAATGTGATCTGATCTTTGTCAAAATCACACAGATGAAAAAACAGTATCTGCTTTAACTAAAACCACCCAAACATTTGTAGGTTTTCATATTTTAATGAGGCTAGCATGCAAACAATGACAGAAGGGGGAGGAATAAGTAACTGAACCCTCTGCCTAAGGAGACTTAAAGAGCAATTGAAACCAATTTTTACCAAACAATTTCAGTCAGGTATGCAAAATCATTGATGAGTGGCTTAAAGCTGCCCTGCCCACTATAAAACACACACCTAGTAAGAATTGTCTTGATGACAAGCATTGTCTGATGTGCGCCATGGCTCGCTCAAAAGAGCTGTCTGAAGACCTGCGATCAAGAATTGTTGATTTGTATAAAGCTGGGAAAGGACACAAAACCATCTGTAAAAGTCTGGATGTTCATCAATCAGTCAGAGAAGTTGTCTACAAATGGAGAGAGTTTGGCACTGTTGCTTCTCTCCCAAGGAGTGTCCGTCCACCAAAGATGACGCCAAGCGTTCAGCGCAGAATACTCAGAGAGGTAAAAAAAAAACCCTAGAGTGTCTGCTAAAGACTTCCAGAAATCACTGGCACAGTCCAATATGTCTGTGCACACGTCAACTATATATAAAACAATGGCCAAGAATGGTGTTCATGGGAGGACTCCAAGGAGGAAGCCACTGCTGTCTAAAGAAACATTGTTGCTCGTTTAATGTTCGCAAAAAGGTACTTGGACACTCCACAGAAGTTTTGGCAAAATATTTTGTGGACTGATGAAACCAAAGTTGAATTTTTCGGGAGGAACACACAACGTCATGTGTGGAGGAAAAATGGAACAGCTCACCAACATCAACACCTCATCCCCACCGTGAAGCATGGTGGAGGGTGCATCATGGTTTGGGGCTGTTTTGCTGCCTCGGGGCCTGGACAACTTGCAATCATTAATGTAAAAATGAATTCAAAAGTTTATCAGGATGTTTTTCAGGAAAACCTGAGGCCGTCTGTCAGACAGTTGAAGATAAAAAGAGGATGGATGCTGCAACAAGACAATGATCCAAAACACAGAAGTAAATCAACTTCAGAATGGTTTCAGAAGAACAAAATAGACGTTCTGGAGTGGCCAAGTCAAAGTCCAGACTTAAACCCCATTGAGATGCTGTGGCATGACCTCAAGACAGCGATTCATGCCAGACATTCCAGGAATCTGACTGAACTACAGCAGTTTTGTAAAGAAGAATGGGCCAAGATTAGTCCTGATCAATGTGTCAGACTGATCTGCAGCTACAGGAAGCGTCTAGTTGAAGTTATTGCTGCCAGGGGGGGGGGGGGGGCAAAATATTTATTTGATGGTTCAGTTACTTATTCCTCCCCCTTCTGTCATTGTTTGCATGCTATCCTCATTAAAATATGAAAACCTATAAATGTTTGGGTGGTTTTAGTTAAAGCAGACACTGTTTTTTCATCTGTGTGATTTTGACAAAGAATTAAAAGGAAATAACTGCAGAAAAAAAATTGCTGTAAAAGAAACATGCTCCCTAGCATACATGCTAACTAGCTTAGCTCTTAGCTCAAATGTATCACAGTCAGGGAAGGCCCTTTTTATCAGTTATAAATAGAAGTAACAGATTAATAAGTGTTGATCTAATTTACAGTTTACAGTAAGGCTTTCTCTTACCACTGAATTGTGAAATGGTGAAATTATTACTACTAAAAGTCGATATGATTTACAGTTCATAATAATTTTATATATATATATATATATATATATATATACAGTGAGTCGTCGACTTACGACCTATGCGAGTTACATCTGATCGACTTTAAGACCGCAAAAGTGGTGAAGCACGATTCATGGCAGTGCAGTGCAGTTTCAAAGAACACTCACATTCAACCATTCAATACATTCAACCATTAATGAGGAAGAAATCTCTGTGAAAACCACATGAAACAAATCGTCTCAATCGAAATAATGATTCAACCATTCATTTTCTAAGCACCTTAATCTTAATTCGGGTCATAGAGAGGCTGGTGCCCAGCTCAGCTGACTCTAGGCATCTCGCCACGCCATCGCAGTTCAAATCCCAGTTAGATCCCCACTGTGCTAAGACCCCTGGGCAAGGTCTCAACCACAAGTATGCCTCTGTTCACCCAGCAGTATATGGGTACCAGTAAAAATGTACTGGGAAGGTAACCTGCGATGGATTATCGTCCCATCCAGAAGGAGTTGAACTTCTAGTCGCTTCACGCTATGGAAACCGGGGATAAGCACCAACCTGATGAGCCACTGGGCTTGGGTGTAAAAAGCCCAAAAAGGTGGGATTTGGTAATACGAGGACGGCTATATGTTCCGACAGTCCATTGTTCCAACAGCCGTACTCATATATGATGGTCATTGTTCTTAAATCAGTTGGGTACCCACCTCAGTTGAGTTGGGTTAGGGTTAGTCAGACCAATGGGCTGTTGGAATATAGGGCTATAACCCTGTAATGTAAACAAATGCAGTAGTATGTTAATGTAATACTGTATTATTGTAACAGCAGATATTCTCCAATAAAAATAAATTCAGAACACAAAAAGAATTGAAATATGCTCACTAATACTGGACACGGTCAGGTTTGAACTTCTTCATATCCAGAGATAGATGGAACATATAAATAGATTGCACAAGTGTGTTCTTGTTTCTGTCCCCAAAACAACCTTTTAAAGTAAGCAGACTTAAATCCAGAATCTTCACTCCCTCAGTAGGGAACAGTGACCCTCAACCACGAGTTTTAATTTTAAAATTATTCTTCTGTATGTGGAATTTGTTCTGCATACCGAAGGATATTTTATAGCAAACTGGAAAGGAAAAAGCCTTCCGTGCCTTGGTGAAGCTCACAGTTTTCCTACGTACAGTCATGTGATCCTGCTGTTCTTTACATCTCAGAGGGTGCAGACAGATACCCAGTATCCTCTTTTCCGCCAGACCAAAGCAGAAACCCAAAACTGCCAGCTGTGGCTTCCTCTGCTCTATGAGTTCCTTAATTCCTATGGGTCACCAAGCTTTTCTTGTGTTTTTCCCACATCCAAATCAAACATGGGGTCAGCAGACAAATACATCGGCCATCCCACATCACAACGCCATCTCTTTGCGAGGTCTCTTCTCAGATCTCTGAGCAAACATATTATGTTGTATTAAATGTGTCCGAATATTTGTTGTTTTTCACTTTGAAGTCAACCTCCAGATGGAATTTCAGGGTTATGAAAACATTAGGAACCTGTGCTCCTTTCACCAGACTGCAAGACAAATACTCCTTCCTCTTCTCAGCACTGAAGATGGACTCGTTCTGTTTATTTCTTACTTTCCTCTTAAGCAGTGTTATATTTCAATTAACTAAACACTTCATTCTCAGGTCTTGATCAGAATATCGTAACTTATTTGGCACATTCATTACTAGTAACTTAGAATTCAAACGCGTAGCATCAGGGGTTTCTCGTTCTGCTCCCTCAGCCTCTCATCCATTTGCCGAGCTGTTTAATTCTATTAGTGTCACTGGGAGGCTTGAGACGATCTCAATCGACACTGTGTATGTTACACTCTGAACATCTCACCAGACCACCACAGGGCCAACACACACAAGCATTCATACTCATACATATACCTAGAAGCAATTTGGTCGAATGTGTATATCTGGGGAGGTGCGTGGACATTTGCTCACAGGACAAATGCTCACAACCTTAATGGAAAAAACGGACATTTGCTCACAACATATTTTTTTTCTTTGTTCTAATAAATGCGTAATACAAAAATATCACAATGTGTTATAAAAATTCTTTATTCTTATAAATACATAATGCTACATTAACTCATTATACATTAGGGTTAGGGTTTAGGGTTTAGGGTTAGGGTTAGGACACCCCAGTATGTGTACAGTCCTTGTTCTACCCTAGATAGGGCTATACTGGGGGCCTGGATGTGTGCCGCACTTTGGTGACATAAAACCAACGTTGTACCTGAAAGCCATGAACAAGTTGTCCATGAACATCATGGTTTAACATTGTCAAGATAATTGTTAGATAATTTTTGTGCAACCAACCAAACACAATGTAACCTTTAAACAACGTCCCAATGACATTGTACATTGTTGTGTGGTAGCTGGATGGACACTGGATTGACATGTTGTGCATATACACCACACACACACACACACACACACACACACACACACACACACACACACAGGGCAGTGGTGGCCTGGTGGTAAGGTGCTGGATTACAGAACGCAAGGTTGGGGTTCAAGCTCCACTGTCAACAGTTGCCACTGCTGTCCCCCCAGTGCAGCTAACTGGGTTGTCAAAGGCCGACCATGTCTCACACTGTCTATGCTGAAAGGAATGTAAAAGAGCCATTGCATACTTTTGCAAGAGTGGGCTGCATGACCGTCAGCGTGTTGCTGCCCTGCGATGACTTGGTGACCTGTCTAAGGTGTACTCTGTCCTCACTCAGAATCGGCCGAGGTGGGAGCCAGCTTGCCCATGACCCTAATTAGGATTAGAAAATGAATGAATAAATAACCCTCGTAAATATTATACAAACCGGATTCCAAAAAAATTGGGACACTATCCAATTTGTGAATAAAAACTGAATTCAATGATGTGGAAGTGCCAAATTTCAATATTTTATTCCAAAGTGAACACAGATGACAGGGTCAAAAGTTTAAACAGAGAAAATGTATCATTTTAAGGGGAAAGTATGTTGATTTTAAATTTCATGGTGTCAACAAATCTCAAAAAAAGTTGGGACAGGTAGCAATAAGAGGCTGGAAGAGTCAATTGCACTTATAATGAACAGCTGGAAGACCAATTACCACTAATTATCCTTTTAAATGATACGTTTTAAATAGTTAAATAGGTAGACAGCTTAAACACAAGTCGGTTCACTCCATGTGAGCAGATGAACGTTTGAAGGATCTGCTGCTTCGATATGAAGAGCAAAAATCAGACAGGGCTTGAAGAAACCGGTGCTTTACTCCAGATGTTTATGGAGATGTAAAAAAAGTAAAAATAACAGACAGAAAGTGTGGTGAGGTGTTAACCTCATGCTAAACCTGCATCTGTGACTGTGGACAACAGATATACCTGGAATGATAAAACAGGTACTTTTACTTTATTTTGCTCCGTGTGGAGTGAAACGCCCAGTAAGTTTGGGCCACAACAAACACAAGCACCGCTTTAGGCCTCCAACGTTATATTTTGGTTTATAAATGTTGCTACAAATATAATTGTGTGTGTGTGTGGGGGTGGGGTTTATATTTACTTGTTAAGGAGTACCGATAATAATTTCACCCTATCATGAAATTCAGCGATACTCCAAATATATACTTTGATTAAGGAGATCCAGGATAACAGGTGGGCGAAGACCTTGAGGACCTTGTTCGCCAGACAAATACACACAAACAACACCCAATTCTAATGAACATGTCATGATTGTGTGGAGAAGCCAGAGCACCCAGAGGAAACTCACATAAGCCCAGCCGAGAACTTGTAAACTCCACACAGAAATGCCTGTTGGAATTGAACCTAGTACCTTCTTGCTTTGAGACAGACATGCTAACCACTACACCACCTTGCCACCTGGAATACCAGAATGTTTTAACCCAATATTTTTTAACCGCAAATGTAGCATATACTCATCTGATTATCACAAACACTCTGTAAGAGCTGCTAACGACCAATGTATTACAATAAAATTACACTGCATCATATTCAAAGTGGGGCAGTGGTGGTCTAGTGGTATAGGGCGCTGGATCGCTGATCCAAAGGTTGGGGGTTTGAGTCCCACTCTCCACGAGGTTGTCACTGTCCCAACCAGTGGAGCTAACTGGGTTATCAAAAGGCCGGCCATGTCTCTCACTGTCTATGGTGTGAGGAATGTAAAAGAACCATTGCTGACTTTCGACAAGAGTAGGCTGCAAAGCCGTCAGCGTGTTTCCGCCCTGCGATGGCCTGGCGAGCTGTCCAGGGTGTACTCTGCCCTCGCCCGAAGTTGGCTGGGATGGGCACCAGCCTCCCCATGACCCAAATTAGGATTAAGCGGGTACAGAAAATGAACTGAACTGAACATATTCAAAGTAAAAAAAAAAAATGTGGGTTTTTTTTTTCCCCCGACCACTCTTAACCACCAGAGGGCGACATTTTATCACTCGGATACCTTCTTTATTTATTGTTTAAGTCACTTTATTTATTTTCATAGCACATACCTTACAAATAGTACCAAGGCTGGTGTCCCTCTGCATGCTCAGGTTATTTCCTCACAGTGACCACTACAGATCAGTGGGTTTCCTTTATTATAATTAATGGGATCCTGACCCTTAACTTCTGTTTATCTGATAGGGTCACATTCTACTCTTCTTCTCCTTTCGGCTGTTCCCTTTTTTCTCGGGGGTCGTCACAGCGAATTAATGTATGTTTGATTTGGCATAGGTTTTTACTTCGGATGCCCTTCCTGACACAACTCTTTAGCAAGGGGCAGAAACATGCTGACGGCTTTGCAGCAACTCCTGTCGAAAGTCAGCAATGGTTCTTTTACATGAAACAGACAGTGACCGACATAGACAGTGAGAGACATAGCTAGCCTTTGATAACTAAGTTAGCTGAACTGGGACGGGGGGGGGGGGGGGGCAGGGACAACCTTGTGGAGAGTGGGACTCGAACCCCCAACCTTAGGATCAGCGATCCAGCACGTTTTACCACCAGGCCACCACTGCCCACCCAATTCCTGTTAGTATAGATTTAATAAATATTAAAACCTTTCCCCAAGTGGTTAGGAAGAACATACACTGCCCTCCATAATATTGGCAACCCTGGTTAAGATGTGTTAGAAGACTTAAAATAAATTAAATTCCTATTGCAGAAGCTACTCTCAGACTGAAAATTATAGAAAAATGCAACCTTCTACTCAAAGTGAATTTTAAGGGTGAACATTCCTGACCAAGAAATAATTTTTTTTCATAAAATCACCTGTTCCACAATTATTGGCACCACTAACAATTCCTACGAAATAAATGTAAATAAAATATTTCTGTCATTTCTACAGTGGCTTACAAAGTCGATTAGAGTATCTAGGAACATTTAATTAGTAATTCATCATTTCCCATTTCCCTGGGGTAGAAATATGGCGTGACACAGCGGCCATTTCTTGTATCCACTCTTCAATATTTGAAAGACACTTGAACTCCTCCACTTGGGGCAGGACCTCATTCCAGACCCGGAGAATTCATTCTATCCTTTTGCGGCTGAGAACCATGGACTCGGCTTGGAGATGATGATTCTCATCCCGGCCACTTCTCACTCGACTGTGAATCGCTCCGATGAAAGCTGGAGGTCCCGGATTGATGAAGCCAAAAGGACAATGTCATCCACAAAAAAAGCAGAGACGAGATCCAATGGCCACCAAACCAGAACCCAACAGCATTTCGGCTACACCTAGATGTTCTGTCCATAAAAATTATTAACAGAATCGGTGACAAAGGCAGCCTTGGCGGACTTCAACTCTCACTGGAAACAAATTCAACCAGTTGTTACCAATGCGGACCAAACTCTGCCTCCGGTTATACAGCCACCAAATGGCCCATAGCAACAGGTCCGGAATGCTGTACTCCAAGATCATGCCCCACAAGATAGTCCATGGAAGATGGTCGAAAGCCTTCTCTAAATCCACAAAACACATGGGGACAGATTGGGCAAACTCCCATTCCCCCTCCAGGAGTGTATAGAGTTGGTCGAGAGTGCCACAGCCAGGACGAAAACCACATTGTTCCTCCTGAATCTCAGGTTCAATTATCGGTTGGAGCCCCTTCTCCAGTACCCTGCATAGATGTTCCCCACAGACTGAGGAGTGTGATTCCATGATAATTGGAACACACCCTCTGGTGCCCTTTTATAAAAAGGGGGACTACCCCCCTGATTTGCCAATCCAGAGGTACAGCCCCCGATGACCACACGATGTTCCAGAGAAGTGTCAACCAAGACAGTCCTACAACATCTAGAGCCCTGAGATATTCAGTTCGGAGCTCATCCACCCCTGGAGCCCGACCACAGAGAAGCTTTTTGACTACCTTAATGACCTTGCCTCTAGTGAGGGGTGGACCCCTACCCAAATCCCCAAGATCTTCCTCCTTCACGGAGAATGTGTTGGTGGTATTGAGGAGGTCCTCAAAGTATTCCTTCCACCTCCCGACAACATCCCCCAGTTGAGGAGAGCAGCTCCCGACTTCCACTGTATACAGTATTTGTGGAGAACTTGCTTCCCCTTCCTGAGGCGTCGGATGCTGGTCCAGAACCTTTTTGAGGCCAACCGATAATTGCTTTAATTTTAACCTACTAAACAAATTAAAAGTTGGTGGATCCCTCATGGTACCGAAATGTTAAGTGTTTTAAGTAGCTCTTCTGTGCTGAAGGTGAAAGTGATGCGAGTACAAACTGAGAACGAGAGAGAGAGAGAGAGAGAGAGAGACTCCACACACACACACACACACACACACACACACACACACACACAATTAAGCCATTATTTTTATTAATTAGAATCAGAATACATTATTATTTATCCTGGAGGAAATTGTGTGCACACCATTGGTCCATACCAGGTAAAGAGTAAAAGTATATAAATGACTAGAATTAGAAGTTATTAGTTCTATATAAAGAAACACAGAATGAAGAGAGTCAGTGAGTGATACAGTTTAATGGCCACAGGTAGGAATGATTTCCCGTGTCATTCAATAGAGCATCACAGCGGTAATAGTCTCTCACTGGACGTGCTGCTGTGACTGATCAGCGGGTTCTGAATTGGGCGTGAGGTGTTGTTCATATTGTCTTTATTTATTTATTTATTTTAACATTTTATACTTCTAACATTTTCCTCCATTGCCTCTCATGATCTCTATATTTGGCTGTGGACTGGTGATTTATTAGATAGACCGACAGACAGACCGACAGACAGACAGACAGACAGACAGACAGACAGACAGGCATCTAATGGTAATGGATCACCTGATGGGTGAGTCCACCTGAATGGCGGGTCTGGGTGTCTGTCTGTCTGTCTGTCTGTCTATCTATCTATCTAATAAATCACCAGTCCACAGCCAAATATAGAGATAGACAGACAGAGAGCCAGACAGACAGACATTCATCGAATGGTAATGGATCACCCGATGGGTGAGTCCACCTGAATGGCGGGTTTGGTTGTCTGTCTGTCTGTCTGTCCGTCTGTCTGTCTGTCTAATAAATCACCAGTCCACAGCCAAATATAGAGATAGACAGACAGACAGACAGACATACATCTAATGGTAATGGATCACCTGATGGGTGAGTCCACCTGAATGGCAGGTCTGTCTGTCTGTCTGGCTGTCTGTCTGTCTAATAAATCACCAGTCCACAGCCAAATATAGAGATAGACAGACAGACAGACAGACATCTAATGGTAATGGATCACCTGATGGGTGAGTCCACCTGAATGGCGGGTCTGGCCAAAATCATTCTTTGGTGCATATATTACAGCTACTGGTTTTACTGGCTAAAATTATATTGAGGTTGTTTAATGGCGATCAATCAGTATAACCTCTATTATTCTAATGTTCCAGGTAGCATAACCAAGTGATCATTTCTGCATTATTAAAATTACTATTTTTTTCCACCATAATTTTCCTTTCATAATTTATATTTAACTTTAATTATAATTCATTTCTACACATTATTTCTACTGTATTGCAAGCAATATACAATGCAATACTGTGCTTCAGTTCACATACCCAAGCAGATTTTATTTCAATTAAATTTCACATGGTAATTAAAGACAAATTATTTCATATGAAGAATAAATATAACTGTAGCAAGCTTGATAAATATGACCAGCTACAAAATAACCGCATAACCAGCATCCCCGCTAAAAGATATACATGTCATTATTTCTCAGTACAAACCACTCTTTTACTATAATAAATGTTCGTAACTATGAAGGACAGAATCTTGAGAAAGTACTGTACTCAGTATTACAGGTGCACAGGGGACAACCGCCTCTGCTCTTGGCAGCTGAGCTTCTCGCCTTGAACAATACTGGCAAGAGCCAATGATGAAGTACTGGGGTACTGGCCCTGCTGGCCTGAGACTAAACTGTCTTGGAAAGTCATCTCCTTTCCTCTGGCACGAGACACAGGTTTCTGGCAGCAGAGGCATATGTGTGATATGAAGACATGCAGAAGACCTCGGTCTCTCAGTCTGGCAGCTTTAATGTCTTCCTCAAAATAAATAAATAATACATTTTATGACCCTCAATATTTCAATATAGAGAAGGTATTCTATCTGCATGGACACATGATAATAGTGTTTCCATTTAAAGATTTTCTCACAGCTGAATTTTTTTCAGTTAAATCTCTATAAAGATTTATAGCTGAGGATTTCTGATGTGTATAACATTCCTCAAAAAACTGTATCACTGTAACTACCCGCGTTTTCTCCAATACTGAGAACTAACGGAATGAAGACACATTCAATTACCGAGATCCTTGATTCCTCTGGGGTCAAGGAGAGACTGGAGCCTATCTCAGCTGAAACTGAGCAAATATATATACAGTGGTACCTCACTTTACAAAAGTCTCACCAAACGAAAAATGAAGGTTACGAAATACATTTTCCTAAAATTTTTGTCTCTTTTGTTACGAAAGCACCGTCTTAAAAATTCAAACTCGCCATTCAAACACTAAAATGCGCCATTCAAACATTCAAACAATGCACGAGCTGCTCTCCCATCAATGATGTTCAAACATTCCGCCCCGCTGGCCTCCCATTGGCTAACAACTGAGCTGTCGTTCATGTTGCCTTCACTTGAGCGCAATATCTTGGACAGGTCCACCTGACGCCATCTTGGACAGGGATCTCATTGCCGAGGAGGAATGATGCATCTACCTCCCATTGCCTATTATAGAGCTGAATCCACCGTGATGCTTTTCGTGTATCGGACAGAGTTACTGTTGGTTATGCTTTATTTCTTGACTCAGGCTTTTAACCTTCCATAAACATTTGTAAGATTATAACTCTGCTAAGAAGACATGGTCAACACACGCGCGCTCACACACACACACACACACACACACACACACGTGCGCGCGAGTGATTTCCAGTGCGAGTGAGAAGAAGAAACGGGCTCGAGTGATATCACAAAGGAATACGGCCAAAACACATCTACCATCGGTACGATATTGAAGCAGAAGGAGGTCTTAAAAGCTATGCTTTTATCATTTTTAAAGGGTTTAGGGGGTAGTATTGGGAGCCTTTCAATGCAGTTCAATTTACGAAAAATGCAGGTTATGAAAAAGGCACTGGAACGGATAAATTTCATAAAGTGAGGTACCACTGTGTGTGTATATATATATATATATATATATATATATATATATATATATATATATATATATATATATATATATATCTCCTAAGGTTTGGGTTCAAGTCACACTCTCAACGGGTTGTCACTGTCCCCCCCAGTACAGCTAACTGGGCTATCAAAGGCCGGCCATGTCTCTCACTGTCTATGGTGTGAGGTTCATGTAAAAGAACCATTGCTGACTTTCGACAAGAGTTGCTGCAAAGCCCGATGGTCTGGTGAGCTGTCCGGGGAGTACTCTACCCTCGCCCAGAGTCGGCTGGGATGGGCGCCAGTCTCCCATAGCCCTAATTAAGATTAAGTGGTTACAGAAGATGAATGAATGAATTTTATATATATATATATCGGGTGACCCAAAAAATGGGAACTTTTTAACAATACTATAAAACCAAGAGTGATGGAAGAAACCTTAAAACATGCCATTTAAGAATAAATGACTAACCTTTCATGGCGAAGTATTTACTTGTTCAAGGTCACTGTCTCGCAGTGTTGCCACTTGCTCATGTCTAGCAATACACAATTCAAAAATTCCCATTTTTTTTGGGTCATACTGTATATATATATATATATATATATACATATATACATGTCTGTCTTCCTTTCGGCTTTTTCCCTTTTACTCGGGAGTTGCCACAGCGAATCATTTTGATTCGCACGTTTAATTTGGCAGAGGTTTTTACGTCGGATGCCCTTCCTGTCACAACCCTTTTAGCAAGGGATAGAAACACACTGACGGCTTTGCAGCTATTCTTTACGAAAGTCAGCAATGGTTCTTTTACATGCCTCTCACCATAGACAGTGACAGACATGGCCCGCCTTTGATAACCCAGTTAGCCGCACTGGGGGGACAGTGACAACCTTGTGGAGAGTGGGACTCGAACCGCCAACCTTTGGATCAGCGATCCAGTGCCCTATACCACTAGACCACCATTGCCCCATATATATATATATATATATATATATAGAGCAGCAGAGTGTGTTCTCAGCCCCATGCACTGAATGGCAACAAGTTGAAACTATTCTAGAAAGACATTCACCAATACTGTATGCAAAGCAGGGAAGGGTGCGGTTAGCAGCGGCAAAGTAAAGATTATTACCATGAGCTAGACGATGGGTAATTAATAATTAATTCCAAAGACTGTTTGTTTGAAATGTAGATTGTGAAAACAGTGAGTGTGATATAGTTGTTCGGTGGAAGCAGATTTGGAAGATAAAGGGCTGAAAGGGCTCCTCAGTAAGTAGACGGAAGCAAACGACCTGGGTGCAAAGTAAGGCTGATGGTTGAGATTAGATGCCCTTCAGCTGCTAATTACCAGAACACTCTTTCATGTTTTGCACACTTCATAACTATGGTGAACAAGTGTCTGATTTGGCCAGGAGGTGCAGCAGATGATCAAATGGATAACAGTGAGAACAAGACAGTGAGTTTGAAAGGTGGGTGGAGGAATTCTGAACAGCATATGCAAAAGAAGAAAGAGCGCGTTTCTGAAAGTTAACCATACTGTCTGAAACAAATATATAATAAATAAAGCTTTGAGAATTGACTTCATCTTAAAGGAGCTCATGATCCTCTTTAATGGGAACACACCCGTACACCTACCTGTTCAGTCAATCAGTCAGTTATATGGCGGCAGCAGCATCATGCCTCATGCCACAGTGTTCAAGCATCTTCTTCTTCTTTTCCTTTTGACTTTTCCCCTTTTTCAGGGGTCGCCACAGCGAATCATGTGATTCGCATGTTTGATTTGGTATACGTTTTTACGTCGGATGCCCTTCCTGACACAACCCTTTTAGCGAGGGATAGAAACACGCTGACGGCTTTACAGCTACTCTTTACAAACGTCAGCAATGGTTCTTTCACAAGAACCTCTCACCGTAGACAGTGAGAGACACGGCCGGCCTTTGATAACCCAGTTATCTGCTCTGGAGGAGACAGTGACAACCTTGTGGAAAGTGGGACTCGAACTCCCAAACCCCCCCCCCCCTTTCCCCCCCTTGATAGTCATACTGGCAGTTTTAATCAATGCTTCTTTGTTTTTGTGCATGCACTTATAAATATTGGAGCCGGTGGCGTAGTGGTTAGGGTGCTGGGCTCATGATCAGGATGTTGTGAGTTCGAATCCCACTGAGACCCTCATTGTGCTAAGACCCATGGGCAAGGTCTCAACCATAAGTGTGCCTCTGTTCACCCAGCAGTATAAATGGGTACCAGTAAGAGATACTGGGAAGGTAACCTGCGATGGACTAGCGTCCCATCCAGGGGGAGTTGAGCTTCTGGTCGCTTCACGCTATGGAAACCGGGGAGAAGCACCGGCCTGTTGAGCCACGAGGCTCAGGTGTAAAAACCCAACAGACTTTACCGACCTACTTATAAATATTAATTTTATAAACAAATGTTAAATCATAAACATCCAATCAAAACTTGACTAGCTATCACATGACTTTTAGACTGCAGCAAGACTGAAAAGGATGATTGTCACCATTTGTAACACACACTGGTGTTTTTAGTGGTGTATTTACCGCCACAGTTTTAAGCGTACACATTTCAATTAGAACTTTGGTGCATCTAAAGATAAATAAATACCTTATATTGCATTTCGAAGTCCCGTGGACTTGTAGATAATTTAATTTATGCGGAATGCAATCTTAAAACTATGTCCAAATTACCAGTGGACGACTCACCTGTGCAAAGCCTCAATCTATAACATTTTTGGAATATTTATATGAAACTCCAATTTACCAAATTTTAAAAAATGAAATCTCAATAATTATTGATATATTATACTTATGATATTTAAAATAAACATATGTATTATGTAAATGCGATTACAGTGATCCCTCGCTACTTCGTCCTTCAGTTTCTGCGACTTCAGTGCATTGTGGGTTTTTCAAAAATATTCATCGTAAAATTAAAAAATAAGTAAATATGGAAATAAGTTCAGGAAAATGCCTCCAAACAAGGTCAATTATTCAAAAAGAACCCCAAATAAATAAAAACAAAAAACAACCCAACAAAACTAGTGAAATTTTTATGAGCCGCATCTGTGTGTGTGTGCATTTATATTTTATTTACATCTTATGCATAATCTTTGAATGTTTAATTATTATAAGCATGTATAGCAATGAATATGTATTTATTGATATTATATACACATATACATGCACGTATACATCAGTCGGGGGGTTCGATCCTACTTCGCGGAAATCAGTGATCGTGGGTCGGTCTGAGTCCCTATAAACCGTGCAAAGTGAGGGATCCCTGTATTACTTTACTAATTAAATATGTTAATTGTATAATTAATATTATTAATTCTATAAACAATTGTTGATTCATGCATTCCATTTAAAAGGCGTTTAATTCCAGTTGAAGTCGATGGGAAAGTTGGTGCCCATCTCAGCTGACTCTGGGTGAAGGTCAAGTACACCATGAACCGCCTTCCAGGAAATTGCAAGTCGAACAAACATACAACTATTCACACTCACACACTCACACTCACACACTCACACTCACACTCACACACTCACACTCACACACTCACACTCACACTCACACACTCACACACTCACACTCACACACTCACACTCACTCTCACACTCACACACTTACACTCACACACTCACACTCACTCTCACACTCACACACTCACACTCACTCTCACTCTCACACTCACACTCACTCTCACTCTCACACTCACACACTTACACTCACACATTCACTCTCACTCTCACACTCACACACTTACACTCACACACTCACTCACACTCACACACTTACACTCACACACTCACACTCACTCACACACTTACACTCACACACTCACTCTCACTCTCACACTCACACTCACACACTTACACTCACACTCACTCTCACACTCACACACTCACACTCCACACACTCACACTCACACTCACTCTCACACTCACACTCACACTTACACACTCACACTCACACACTCACACTCACACACTCACACTCACTCTCACACTCACACACTCACACTCACTCTCACTCACACACTCACACACTTACACTCACTCTCACTCTCACACTCACACACTTACACTCACACACTCACTCTCACTCTCACACTCACACTCACACACTCACACTCACTCTCACACTCACACACTTACACTCACACACTCACTCTCACACTCACACGCACTCTCACTCTCACTCTCACACTCACACTCACACTCACACACTTACACTCACACACTCACACTCACTCTCACACTCACACTCACTCTCACACTCACACTCACACACTCACAAACTCACACTCACTCTCACACTCACACACTCACACTCACACACACTCACACACTCACTCTCACACTCTCACACTCACACTCACTCTCACACTCACACTCACTCTCACTCTCACACTCACTCTCACACACTTACACTCACACACTCACACTCACTCTCACACTCACACTCACTCTCACACTCACACTCACACTCACACACTCACACACTCACAAACTCACTCTCACTCACACACTCACACTTACACACTCACACTCACACACTCACACTCACACTCACACCCTCACACTCACTCTCACTCTCACACTCACACTCACTCTCACTCTCACACTCACACACTTACACTCACACACTCACTCTCACTCTCACACTCACACCCTTACCCTCACACACTCACTCTCACTCTCACACTCACACACTTACACTCACACACTCACACTCACACTCACACACTTACACTCATACACTCACACTCACACTCACACACTTACACTCACACACTCACACTCACTCTCACACACTTACACTCACACACTCACTCTCACACTCACACACTCACTCTCACACTCACACTCACTCTCACTCTCACACTCACACTTACACTCACACACTCACTCTCACACTCACACTCACACACTTACACTCACACACTCACTCTCACTCTCACACACTCACACTCACACACTTACACTCACACTCACTCTCACACTTACACTCACTTTCACACTCACACTCACACACTCACACCCACACTCACACACTTACACTCTCACACTCACACTCACACACTTACACTCACACTCACACTCACTCTCACACTCACACACTCACACTCACTCTCACACACTCACACTCACTCTCACACTCTCACACTCACACCCACACTCACACACACTCACACACTCACTCTCACTCTCACACTCTCATGCTGATTTGGAACAGTCTTTGGACTATGGAAGGAACAATGGGAGTACCCAGATGAAACCCACCCAAACATGGGGGAACATGTAAATTGTTCTATGTTCAAGTTTCTTGGAGTCCACATCTCTGCTGACTTCACCTGGTCAACAAACATCTCCCACCACGTAGGCAAAGCACAACAAAGTGTGTACTTCCTCAGGAAGCTCCGACAAGCCCGTCTATCCCGACCCCTACCGATGAAGTTTTACCTTTCCACCACCGAGAGTCTCCTGAACTACTGCTGTACAGTGTGGTTTAGCAGCTGTACTGCAGAGGACAGAAAGGCCTTGCAACGGGTAGTGAGGACAGCAGAGCGGGTAACTGGAACTACACTACCTTCCTTCGGTGACATTTACACTGTCAGACTTCAAAGGAGAGCCAGTGGAATTATCAGAGACCCCATTCACCCAGGACACCCCCTTTTCCGTCCTCTCAAATCTGGAAAAAGGTACAGGACACTTAAAACAAAACTAACAGACTCAAGAACAGATTTGATTTTTTCCCGCAAATTGTTAAACATGTCATCCCACCACTACCACCATCACACGCATTGGCTAAATAAACATCATTCAGACAATCTCTCCTGGACAGTGCAATACTCATGCTGAAGTTTCAAGTGCAAGGCTCATGCTAAGAGCAAGTCTCGAACATCATAACATTTTAGCAATATGCAACTCATAATTAAAAATTCTACCTCTTACCCGATGGATATCATGCACCTTTGATATATCATTCACATTTCTGTCTATGCTTGTGCATGTGAATATATGTTTAGTCTGTAAACGTGTGAATGTGAATAATAGTACAGGGATCCCTCGCAACTTCGCACTTCAATTCATGCGGCTTCAGTGGATCACAAGGAAATTAAGGAGGAATAGGGGAAAGTTAAGAAAAATGCCGCAAAACAGGACCAATTATGCAAAAAAAAAAAAATAAAATAAAATAAAAACGACCTAAACCAACACAAAACAAAAAACTACCCGAAACCTCCCAACAAAACTACTCACATTGTTGTGAGGTGCGCATCTGTATGTGTGTGTGTATTTATATTTTATTTACATCTTATGCATTATTTTTTTAATGTTTAATTGTTATTATCAGCATTTATAGCATTGAATATGTATTTATTGATATATACACATTTACACGTACAGATATGTCGGTTGGCGGGGTGATCCTACTTTGCGGATTTTGGTGGTCGTGTGGGGATCTCAGTCCCAATTAACCGTGGAAAGTGAGGGATCCGTATCGTTGAATATGTGTGTTATTGTGAACAGTGTGGTTCCTTAGTTGTCTTTTGTGCACTTTCTTTAATAATTGCTGCTAAACAAAGAGCTGCTCAACTGATTTTCATTGTTCATGCAACAGTTGACAATGAAGATCTCTTATCTTAATTCCACAGAGAAACGCAGTTGCCAACCTCAAGGCACCAGCCCAGGGACCTCTTGCTGTGAGATGGATGTGCCTCCGTGCTGTCTACCCTTTTTCTTCATAATGTCATGATAAGAGCTTCTAACAGGTTGGTTTAGGTGAATAATAATATTCTAACTTTAAATGAGCAATTCGGTTTTCTGTCAGCTCTTAAAGTTATCAACAGGCAAATCATTAAGGATATCAGAACGAACACAATGTGCCATGGAAGTACAGTAATTCTTTTAACCATTTGTCTTCACTCTGCTAGGCCAGTGGTGGTCAGGTGGTATAGGGTTCTGGATCACTGATCCTAGGGTTGGGGGTTCGAGTCCCACTCTCCACAAGGTTGTCACTGCCCCCGCCCCCAGTGCAGCTAACTGAGTTATCAAAGGCCGGCCGTGTCTCTCACTGTCTATGGTGAGATGTTCATGTAAAAGAACCATTGCTGACTTTTGACAAGAGTAACCTGCATACAACGTCAGTGTGTTCCTGCCCCTTGCTAAAGGGTTGTGTCAGGAAGGGCATCCGACGTAAAAACCTATGCCAAATCAAACGCGTGGATCAGATGATTCACTGTGGTGACCTCTGAAAAGGGGAAAAGGCCAAAGATTTTAAAGAGTAGTCTTGTAAGTTAGGCATTCATCATCGACGCGTAACTTCAAGTACCGATTTTTATACAGATAGTTAAACAATGGCTGGATGATTTAGAGATGGTTATAATAGTTTTAAAAAACTGTTACACTTATCCTGTGTTCAGTTCATTGTCTGTAACCGCTTCATCCTAATTAGGGTCACGGGGAGGCTGGTGCCCATCCCAGCCAACTCAGGGCGAGGGCAGAGTACACCCTGGACAGCTCGCCAGGCCATCGCAGGGCGGAAACACGCTGACGGCTTTGCAGCCTACTCTTGTCGAAAGTCAGCAATGGTTCTTTTACATGAACCTCACACCATAGACAGTGAGAGACATGGTCGACCTTTGATAACCCAGTTATCTGCACTGGGGGGGGGGGGGGGGGAGGAGGGGACAGTGACAACCTTGTGGAGAGTGGGACTCGAACCTCCAACCTTTGGATCAGCGATCCGGTGCCTTATACCACTAGACCACCACTGCCCCTCTTATCCTGTGTAATGACACTTAAATATTTTCTCGATATCAGACTCAATTTTTCAGCATGCCAAGAGAGCTAGCGGTGTGTCTGTATCTAATGCGAATACGCGAAAGCTGTATCTGATGAGGTGAGGCAGGGAAAGTCAGTGAGGTCCGTCTCTGAAGAATACGCTCTGATATGTGACATTAAACAGATATTGCAGGAAATTGCAAAACCTCAGAGAGCAAGACAGTTGCCCATTGTGGGCTAATGCAGCCGTCAAAAACTCGACAGTCTACAGTGTGTATGGAGAAGATGTGAAGACTGCTTATTTACTGTAACTACAGACTTGTATTTTGGATTTATGTGAGATGGTCCACTGACAGGTGTAGAATAGCAGGTGGACATAAGTAGGACTCGGTTACTAGTATACAATATATTACACTTATTCTCTGCACATTTAGGTATTATTTCATTTTTTGTAGGTCATGAAATTTGCATCAGCTTACAGTGGAGTTGGATGTCAGGTAGCCTGGCGGTAAAAGGTGCTGAATCACTGATCCTAAGGTTGGGGGTTCAAGTCCCACTCTCCACAAGGTTGTCACTGTCCCCTCCAGTGCAGCTAGCTGGGTTATAAAAGGCCAGCCATGTCTCTCACTGTCAATGGTGTGAGGTTCATGTAAAAGAACCATTGCTGACTTTCGTAAAGAGTAGCTGCATAGCGGTCAGCGTGTTTCTGTCCCTTGCTAAGGGTTGTGTCAGGAAGGGCAGCCGACGTAAAAACCTATGCCAAATCAAACATACGAATCATTGATCATCTATTTCTATGAAGATGGAGGCAGATGATTGGCTGTGGCGATGTCAAGCCTCCACCTCACCCCCTTCATGGGACGAGAATAAGTTTGCGGGTTTGAGAAAACTCGGTGTCTGTGAGAGGTGCACAAGCAACTGGCTTGGAAAGTTGCAATAAGCTTTAATCACACTAAAGTTAAGGGGACTTATAACCAGACCACTGCAATGGCCTGACAAGCTGTGCAGCGTGTACTTTGCCCTTGCCCAGAGTTGGCTGAAATGGGTGCCAGCCTCCCCACAACTCTAATTAGGATTTAGGGTTCAGAAAACGAATAAATGAATGAATAATCAGACCTTGGAGGAAGAAGATAAAAAGTATCTCTGACTCACTCATTCGCTGAACTGCTGAAAGGGAAATTCAACCCAACTTAGTAAAAGTTTGCATACACCAGAGATGTCTTTATACCAGGGGTCGGAAGCCTATGGCTCGTGAGCCAGATGTGGCTCTTTTGATGACTGCATCTGGCTCTCAGATAAATCAGGAGGCCTTTCTTAACATAATAACTAATACATAATTTCACTGTCCTTTAAATAAAAATATAGAAAAAACCATCAAATAAAACAAAAACATAAATAAATCTCACGCATTTCAATCTATCCATCTAATTTCAATGCCACTTGTCGCTGTGGCGCTCAGCGGAGAGCCGATCCTTTCTGTACTCCAGTGTGTGTGCGGGGCAGATACCTTGAAACTCTAATTTTATTGGATTATATGCAACAGCCTGCGCGAGTTGCTTTTGAGTAAAGAGATAAATTTCCCTCGTTTTGATCAGCTCATGTGCACGAAGCCAAGCAGAGCTGGCAAGCAAAACACAAATGGACAGACATGAAAAAAACTTCAACCCGCAGACCAGCTGATTGCCAAAACTTGGGACGCGCTTCCTGTCACATAAACACTGCAGTGTGAATCCAGTCGTATTGATGATGTTTGGCTCCCCATGCACAATCGAGCAGTCCTTCTCACACCTGAAAAGCATCAAGACCAACCTGTGGTCATGTGTAATAGACGGAAGCCTAAATACCTGCATGAAGCTGCACCTCCGCAGGTATCAACCAGACTACAAATCCATCAGCAACACCATGCAGCACCAGAAGTCACATTAATAGTAAGAAGTACTTTTCTTATTAATAAATAACTTCGTTATAACAATGTTGCTTAAAATAAATTCAGAGTCTTATTATATTCTCAAATTGTTGGTCTCAGGAAGATGAACCTTCATAGGACTTTGTACTACAGTGGATATTTAAAAGTCATCTCCAAATTAATCAGATTAAAATAATTAGCGGATTATACCATACATTTATGTAAATCTTGCTTGTCTGCTCTATGTCAACAGCAGCTCACGTTATATGTATAAGTGTGTTCTTTTTTTATTCAAAACTTCACTAGTTTATATCCGCTTTGTTAGATTAATATCTCTGTACTGTTATTTTTGCCTTTAACTTGCCTTAAATTGGGGAATTTATGTTATATTCTTGCAATTTCACACACGTGCAAGAGTTTACTAGCAGGTTTTTCGAACAGACTAACACAAACTAGCAAGATTGCAACTTTAAAACGAAGTAAAAACCACATGAAGATAAAAATATACATATGTTCATGTGTAACGGGACACATTGGAAGGCTTGCCTTTCATTTCACTTTAATCCTTTTAGGATAACCATCTCAGCCGAATCCCGGTTAAAACTGTAGGAGAAAATTGAACTACCAAAAGAAACACATGCAAGCACAGAGAACAAGCAAACTCCACACCAAAATGCAAACACTGAGTTCTGGATCTTCTTACTGTGAGGTGGATGTGTAAACTACTACACCACTGTGCTGTCCAGATAAGAACAGTTGTAACATTAATATGAAGAGTGACATATTAGGAAGGAGCAGAAACAAAAGAAATCATGCAATAAAAAGCCAGCAAGAAAAAGACCTAGGATGAAGAATGCTGATCGAGATACCTCAGAGGAAGTGCTTTCGGGAAAATAAACAAAGTTAACAGTAATGTTCCTCCATTAGTTTAGTATGTTACAGTAATATCTGATTGTGATTCAGGGCTAAGTTTTTGAAATAAGTGAAGTAAAGGAAGATGTTTAGATGTTGTTGACTGCACAATCAATTACTTAATTCTATGATATAGATAAAAGTTGTGTGCGCGGGTGTGTGTGTGTGTGTGTGTGTGTGTGTATGTGTGTGTGTGTGTGTGTGTGTGTGTGTGTGTGTTTTATATTGTTATATGTAAAGATTTTTATTTTTATCTGTTGCCACAACACTGAATTCTTTAGGTTTTATGCATCATATATGCATATATTAGTGGTAATAATTTGGGGGGAGGTTGTTTATTTCATTATTCTGTGGAATATTTTACCTTTTTTATTTAAAAATTTTTAATTTGTTTATATATTGCAGTTGTTAAATGTTAATAACTTTAAAGGAAATTATTACTACTAGAACTAATACTACTATTTTTAATTGTAGTTTTTGTTTTATTTAATTTTTAATGGAAACCAAAAGCAATGGTAAATACAAACATTCAAAATATTAATCAAGGCTGTGATTTCACCCTTATTTTTGAGATAGATGGTACATATAATATAAAGTAAATATTATAATAACTATTGTGTTTCATCAGCAGTATTTTATACTGATAATGCATTAATATCATTTACTACAAATCAGAAGCAGTATTTTTAGTGTATCAGGAAGTGTAAAAGTACAGAACTGCAACGAATTAGAACAGAATACCTGTTACAGAATCATCTGCTTGTTTTGTACACAAACCTTTCCTCGTCTTATGAAGCCGAGTTAAAAGAACAAAAAGTAAACTGCAGGGGAGAACATAACGACGGTTTCATACAGTTTTGGGATATATACATATATAAAGTGGTACCTTGACCCCGGATTGTCTTTTATAACGAATTTATGATACAAGCTTCGAACCCACCAAAAATCTGACCCATCCAACAAGCAAAATTTTGATCTACGAGCTCTGCTGGGGAAATGGCTTTTCCGGGCCGATTAGTCTTGTATTCTTCCGCGTGTATTCCTCATGCTCTAAGACACCTAGTGCAGTGCTTCTCAATTATTTTCTGTGATACCCCCCATAGCAAGAAAAAAAAAAACATTTCAATCCGCCCCTCCCCCCCAGCGCCCCACGCGTGACTATGAATAGTGTTTACTGCACTTCATATTGTTTTCTCGGTGCTTTTTCCCTACACCATAGGGAACACAGCGAGAGTGCCACTGCCACCTAGTCTAATTGCGCATCCTCTACAGTAGGTCCACTACCACCTACTGTAGAGGATGCGCATGCACTTAATTCTAGTACACTATGGCAAAAAAACATGTTTCCCAGGGTCATACGCACCCCCAGGGGCATCATACTATTTGAGAAACACTAGTCTTGTGGAAGCTCACCAGGAGCCTTTCTTTGCTGCTATTCATAGCGTGCACATGCACAAAATGCTCCTCCTCCACCTTCTGTTACGCACCACCTCATGCCTGTCCACGTGACATCTTCGCACCCATGTGACATCTTTGCTGCAGTTGATGATCGGAAGGGTTAGTTAACTTATTGTTTATTCTTGTTTTATTATTATTATTATTAACTATTATTAATGTTAATGTACATATATTATTATTATTATTATTATTATTATTATGAAAAATGTATTGTTTTTACATGTTTATCTTTAATATATTAGGTCAAATATGTGTTTGTGTCAGGTTATATGAGTTTGGGAGGGGGTTGGAACGGATTAATTTCATAAGTCAAGGTACCACTGTGTGTGTATATATATATATATATATATATATATATATATATACACACATACATACACACCCCCACTCTGTTGTTGGCCTTGTGCAATCCTACCTCTGGATAACACTGGAAAGACATGAATGAAGAATGAATATATATATTTTTAGATATATATATATATATATAGAGAGAGAGAGAGAGAGAGAGAAGGAGAGAGAGAGAGAGAGAGAGAGAGAGAGAGAAAGAGAGAGTTTTCTGAGTAGATCCTTCCATAAGAGAGTGCTCAACACTTTTTCGTAGAGCATTCAGTGAAAAATGAAGTTTCAATAGAAAGTCTTTGTCCTGTCCTTTTATTTTTACTTATATTTGCTCTATAAAAAAGTATTGCGCGCTCTCTTATAGAAGGATCTACTCAGAAAATTATATATATATATATATGTGTGTGTGTGTGTGTGTGTGTGTGTGTGTGTGTGTGTGTGTGTGTGTGAAACAAATATCTCTCTCTCTCCGTCGCTCTCTCTCACTAGCTCTCCCTGTCACTCTCTCGCTCTGTCACTCTCTCGCTCTCTGTCTGTGTCCCTCTCTCTCTCTCTTTCTGTTTATCTTTCACTGTCACTCTCTGTCTCTCTCTCTCTCTCTCTCTCTCTCTCTCTCTCTCATTGTCTCTCTCTTAAAAATTCATTGCTTATAATATTTACCAAAACAGGAGGTTGGTAAAAATGCTGATGATCTATAATAGTGCATTTGTTTTGACACAGAAACCCATTTTGACACTGAGGCCCGTGTGTACCGCGGTGTTTCACACACACAGGCTAGTTCTCAGGACTTAAACTGGAGACGAAACAAACACAGGAGGCTTCATAAATAATAGATGAACCTTCCATTCTTACTATGAATTCCTCTAAGAATGAAGCCTCCAGCACTACGCACATGGAGTTCATCCCAGTGTGTTGGACGTCTTCTCTGCGTCGGCGTTACTAATGCATTTCTTCCATCCCTGCCAGACTGCCCTGAGGTCTCATTTCACTGGGCTAACAGCAGCACTCTGATTGTACTTATAATAATGTGTGTCTGTGTGTGTGTGTGTCTGTGTGTGTGTGTGTGTGTGTGTGTCTGTGTTTGTGTGTGTGTGTGTGTGTGTGTGTGTGCGTGTGTGTGTGCGTGCACCTGTGAAAGTGTCCAACCCTACAGTATATTCCTGTTGTAATTGGTCCAGAAATCTACAAAATCACATAGTCCACCTCTATGGTTTCTGTCAATACTAACTTTATTTTTACATTTTGCATTATTATTATTAGTGTTGTTGTTGTTGTTGATGATGTTGTTGTTGTTGTTATGCCCTGCAATGGCCTGGCGAGCTGTCCAGGGTGTACCTCGCCCTCACTCAGAGTGACCTGAGATGGGTGCTAGCCTCCCTGCGACCATAAATAGGATTAAGTTATTCAGAAAATGAATGAATGAATGTATTATTATTATTATTGTTGTTGTTGTTGCTGTCATTGTTGTTGTTGTTATTATTATTGGTGATAATAGGATAGTTGAAGATAATAATAATAATAATAATAATAATAATAATAACAATAATAATAAATCATCATCATCATCATCATCATCATAATAATAATAATAATAATAATAATAATAATAATAATAATAATATAGTTTGTTTTCTTTGTATTGTGATACAAAATAGTATGCTATCAGGAATGCAGTCAATTTTAAAAATCAATTTTCCCGAATGAATAAGCGAAAACCCAAAAGGTTTTGTGACGGTGGCTTATTGTGCTGCTTTTGCTCTGAAGCTCATAATTCAAAAAATGTGCGGTAAGTTTTTTAAGGTTTATATGTAGTCTTTAAGTTTCTCCTTAAAAAGAGTCATCAACATAAGACATCTTGTAATAAATTCAGTTTAGTGAATTAATAACACAGAGTGTGAAAATAAAATATTTGATGTTATTTTTAGTTGTTTTTACTTTTATATATTTTTGAATACAGGAACAGTGGGATTGAGCAGAGCACGCTAACGCTCTGCTTAAGAGGTCGTGACACGCGTGAAAGGTCCCCACCAGGTTGCCATGGTGTTGCACAATGTAAGTTAAATAAATGCATGTGGGAACACCGCCCATCCACCTCAGTCCCATAAACCACTGCTCCCGAATCGCAACAAACAAGTCAACAGTACAAGTCTGTCATGTGACAATAAAAACTGATGGTGTTTACAAGCTGTTTTTTATACATATCAATAAAAAGGTTAATTGTATTCATTTATACTAATACACTGAATAACCAAAAAATCTCGCA
>CM045750.1:14726918-14731918 GCA_024760905.1 Plotosus lineatus
TTATTATTATTATTATTATTGTTGTTGTTGTTGTTGTTGTTGTTGCTGTTGTTATTATTATTATTATTATGAAGTAACATCAGTGGATAGAAAAAAGCCCAAAGAGTACAAATGAGGCAGATATAATTTTACTTTGCAGTTGTTAACAGGCAGAAAGTGACGTCTGGAACCCCCACCCACTCACCCCCTCCCCAACACCCACCCCCACCTGCATGCTGGCCTATTTGTCCGACGCTTCCTTGGCTTCCGTGTCACCACGTGAGGTCGCAGGTCGCAAGCCAAAGTTTGTCAGTTTAGGGTTTATGCGAGATTATTTCTTCTTTTTTTTTTTTTTTACTGCACTGGCATGAATGTGCTCAGTGCAACCGGGGCCCAGAGGCTGTGAAGTGACCTGAAAGAAGTCAGGAACAATTTTTACGTTCGTGTTGACCTCACATGGAAACTTTAAAAAGTTAAATCTATACCATGTGTATATACTGTATTCCTCTTTTGTCTTGCCATGGTCTAGTGTGCTGTTCGGCTGAGATAGGCTTCAGCTTTTGTGTGATTCTAATAAGATGAAGCGGTTCCATAAATGAGTGAGAGTGAGTGAATGAGTGATATCCTTTCTCCATAGAATTTTCAGGAGTGATTTTTTTTCAGTTAATGAATTTATTTTTGACATATTGACACCGAGCTGTCCAGGGTGTACCCCACCTTTACCCAGAGGCAACCGGAGATGGGTGCCAGCCTCCCCGTGACCCAAATTAGAATTAAGCAGCTCAGAAGATGAAGATGAAATATTGACACCATTCCACTGATATTTCTATTACATTATAGTGATCAAGGCAGCGGTGGGCTGGTGGTAAAGGGCGCTGGATCGCTGATCCTAAGGTTGGGGGTTCGAGTCCCACTCTCCACGGGTTGTCACTGTCCCCCCAGTGCACCTAAGGTAAGTCTGTTGGGGTTTTTACACCCCGAGCCTCGTGGCTCATCAGGCCGGTGCTGATCCTCGGTTTCCATAGCATGAAGCGACCAGGAGTTCAACTCCCCCTGGATGGGACGCTAGTCCATCGCAGGTTACCTTCCCAGTATATTTTCACTGGTTCCCATTTATACTGCTGGGTGAACAGAGGCACACTTGTGGTTGAGACCTTGCCCAGGGGTCTTAGCACAGTGAGGGTCTCAGTGGGATTCAAACTCACAACCTCACGATCATGAGCACATCACCCTAACCACTACACCACCGGCCCCACCCAGTGCACCTAACTGGGTTATCAAAGGCCAGCCATGTCTCTCACTGTCTATGGTGTGAGGTTCATGTAAAAGAACCGTTGCTGACTTTTTTAAAGAGTAGCTGCAAAGCCGTCAGCGTGTTTCTGCCCTTGCGAGGGCCTGGCGAGCTGTCCAGGGTGTACTCTGCCCTCGCCCGGAGTCGGCTGGGATGGGCGCCAGCCTCCCGGGACCTTAATTGGGATTAAGTGGTTACAGAAAATGATCACGCACTTTGCTTTTGGTGAATATTTAATTTATATATTAATCATATAGCAATTATAAAATTGTTTAATTACTGATTAAACTCCGGATTAACTTTGAATCAAACCACCAGATGAAAACACATGATTTGCTAACGTCATTGATTTTTTTTTTAACATGTCTTATTGTTGACCATGAGCATCGAAAATGATTTTTTTTGTGTGTGTACGTCACTGAATAGTCGAAGCCATAAGTGTCTTCATTGCATTTTTGAATAGAGTACAGCAATTCCGCTTCAAACACAACGAAGGAATTAGCATTTGCTAATGGTGCAATACAAACAAATTCCTGATAGTTAATTTGTAAATGTTTAGCATTTTCAGGTTAACAGTAAACTTAGACCACTAAAAGTAGAAAGTGGAAAATAAAATAAAGATTTCGGAGCCGTCCGAGGCCGTAGTCCCGATAGCTATTTCTGCTGTTAGGCGTCTGAGGTTGCTCAACTTCAGCCCTGGAGTAAATAAACAAATATAAACGTGATACTGCAATATTTCTTGCGAGGCCAATAGTGACTTGTTGATAGGCTGCTAGATTACTGATCCGAACGTCAGTGGTTTAAGCCCCACTCTCACCGGGTTGTCACTATTGTCCGTCCCCTCAGCGCCGCTAACTACGTTATCAAAGGCCAGCCATGTCTCTCACTGTCTGCTGGAAGGCTGTAAAAGAACTATTGCTGACTTTCATCCAGAGTAGGCTGCATAGTTGTGAGCGTTTTTCTGCCCTGCAATGGCCTGGTAAGTTATCCAGGGTGTTCTCTGCGTTCTACAACAGTTGGTTGGCTGAGATGGGCACTTTTTTTTATTGGTCGGATGAAATATGCAAATTTTTTGAGATAGGTATTTTGGGTTTTCATGAGCTGTATGCCAAAATCATCAGTATTAAAACAATAAAAGACCGGAAATATTTCAGTTGGTGTGCAATGAATCTAAAATACACGAAAGTTTAATGTTTATCAGTACATTACAGAAAATAATGAACTTTATCACATTATGCTAATTTTTTGAAAAGGACTAGTATATTAATTATAGACGTAATTATAAAATTGTTATATTATTAATTAAACTAAGTCCTGCGATGGCTTGGCAAGAGTCGGCTGAGATGGACACTAGCCTGTCGTCAACCCTAAGTACGATTAAGCGCTTCATAAAATAAATGAATGGATTAAACTTGAATAGGTTTGAATCAGAACACCAGATGAAAACCCAGGTTTTCTGTCGTCATTGATTCTGAAATTCCGCAAATTCAGCAAATATCGTCCGCAAAATAAGAAGTGAGTGAGAATATGACATTTGTGTTGAAAGATATAAAATGTTCCTTTAGTTCAGGGTAAAAAAACAAACAAACATACTTTTAAAAAAATATGAATGAGTTTCAAAAGATACCAGTGTTATCAAACTATTTTCAAGTAAATAAATTTAAATTATTTTTTCGACAAAATTTAAAGGCTTTAATTTACTGTACCATTTACACAGCAAGGACAATTTATAAAGGAATTTGTGTATTACACAACAACTACTCTTCTTTTCCTTTCGGCTGTTCCCTTCAGGGGTCGCCACAGCGAATCATCTGCCTACATCTCACCCTATCCTCTGCATCTTCTTCTCTTACACCAACCACCTTCATGTCCTCCTTCATCACATCCATAGATCTTCTCTTTGGTCTTCCTCTAGTTCTTCTGCCTGGTAGTTCCAACCTCAGCATCCTACTGCCAATATACTCACTATCCCTCCTCTGTACATGTCCAAACCATCTCAATCTAGCCTCTCTGACTTTGTCTCCAAAACGTCTTACATGTGCTGTCCCTCTGATGTGCTCATTCCTGATCCTATCCATCCTCGTTACTCCCAAAGAGAACCTCAACATTTTCATCTCTGCTACCTCCAACTCTGCCTCCTGTCTTTTCTCCAGGGCCACTGTCTCTAAACCATACAACATCGCTGGCCTCAACACCGTCTTGTATACTTTTCCTTTCATTCTTGCCGATATCTTCCATCTTCCTATCACACATCACACCGGACACTTTTCTCCGCCATTCCAACCTGCCTGCACACGCTTCTTCACCTCTTTCCACACTCTCCATTGCTCTGGATTGTTGAGCCCAAGTAGTACTTAAAATCCTCCACCTTCTTTATCTCTGCTCCCTGTAGCCTCACCGTTCCTCCTGGGTCCTTCTCTACATGTAGTCCATCCCTTGCATGTGAATTCATCCGGTCAGGAGGGGGCAGTGTCCCGATACAAGCTACAAGCATACAACTCTACAAGAAAAAAGGGATTTACCGTTTACCTGCCCTGCAAAGTTGGGTGAGGCTTTTGCAGAGCTGGGAAACTATTTCAAGTTGTGTAAAAGCTTTGTGGCATTAGCATGTCAGCCTTACGGCAAGAAGGTGCTGGGTTCAAGTCCCAGACTCAGCAAGGGCATTTCTGTGTGGAGATGATTCGATGTTCTCTCCATGCTTGTGTGGGTTTCCTCCTGCAGTTCAAACTCATGCACATTAGGCAGAATGGTTGTTCTAGGTTTCCTGTAGATGGCTCATTCTGTATTAGTGTGTAAACTTTCAAAATCAGTTGATTGAGTTTGGCTTGGACCAACGGCCTGCAGTGTGGGGTAATCAGGTTATCTTTGAGATTGAAATTTGTCAGTGAAAGTTTTATAATTTTTGATAAGTCAAGTTAAAGTAAGGTCAGCTGGTTTCCCCTGAAAAGCTCGTCTGCATCTTCTCATAATGATGTTCAAAATACCTGACATTCACAACCCAATCGTTTGAGGCACATTTTTAATTAGTGTAATAAATCCCCCGATTATTCACTACTAATTAAAATAGAGACTTCAATTCCAGGATTCAGAAACACAAAAGCTGTCAGACGTTTTTAAAATCATTTTATTGTCACATAGCCACAAATTGTACTTGATGGTTTATAATACAAATTTAGCAAAAACTGTCCCGCTCATCAAACATGTGGGGCCGGTGGCATAGCGGTTAGGGTGCTGTGCTCGTGATCAGGAGGTTGTGTGTTCAAATCCCACTGAGACCCTCACTGTGTTAAGACCCCTGGGCAAGGCCTTAACCACAAGTGTGCCTCTGTTCACCCAGCAGTAAAAATGGGTTCCAGTAAAAATATACTGGGAAGGTCACCTGCGATGGACTAGCGGCCCATCCAGAAGGAGTTGTATTCATAGTCGCTTCACGCTACGGAAACCGAGGATAAGCACCGGCCTGATGAGCCACTATGGCTCGGGTGTAAAAAGTCCAACGGACTTTACCTCAAACATATTAACGTTCAGTCTTGAGTACTTTTGACGTTTACACCATGCGTTTCTGACTTCCTTTCAACTATCCATGTAATTTTTTACTTTTCTTCATGGAATGAGTACGAATGGTTCTGATTCTGTGTTTTTAAGACATGGATGAACATGTACTTGTTTAGTGGAGAATTTTGTTAACAGCCTTTTGTTAGGTAAAGGAGCAGATCTGGGGTCTTGGGAG
>CM045750.1:14736918-14854418 GCA_024760905.1 Plotosus lineatus
GCACACTTTATCACACTTTATCACCAAGGAATCACCCTTCCCACAGCCTGTTCTCCCTCCTGAGATCAGGGGAAGGTTTAGGGGGATTAGGGCCAGAACCAGCAGGACACGGAATCGCTTTTTCCCACAGGCGGTGAGGACGCTAAACGGGCTGTACCCTCTGCCAATGCCTCCCCCACTATAGCACATGCTAAACAAACTACACACTGGCACAATGTCCTGCACTTTTTTAAACTTCTATCACTAATAGATACTGCATAATTGGTATTTATATTCATTATTTATATACTTTATATATTCAGTATTTTTTTAAATTTCTTTAAAATATTGAATGTAGAAGTGCAAATATTTGGAGAATAGATTTCATTCTTTTTGCATTTACCTATAAACACAGAAACACACATCTTCAATCCTGATTCTGACATCATTGTTTACCTCATTGAACTGGTGGCAGTGGTGGCCTGATGGTAATGGGTGCTGGATCGCTGACACCGAGTCTTCAGGCAGTTGATTGGTCAATCTGTATGCTCTGTAGAGAGGCTAACCAATAAACTACCTGAAGACTCAAATCAGTTAATTAAATGAGCCAAATCAGGTGTGCTGCTGCTGCTGCTTGGTTGAAATAAAAACCTGCAGCCACATGGCCCTTTGTGGCATGAGTTTGACACCCCTGCCATAGACCATGAGCGATGTGGCCGGCCTATGACAACCCAGTTAGCTGCACTGGGGGAACAGTGACAATCCAGTGAGAGTGGGACTCGAACCTGCAACCTTAGGATCAGTGATCCAGCACCTTTTCCAACAAACCACCACTGCCCACAATGTTTTTAATATAGTCTAGAGCAGTGGTTCCTAACCTGGGTTCGATCGAATCCTAGGGGTTCGGTGAGTCAGTCTCAGGGGTTCGGCGGAGGTCAAGACTTACACCTGACTCATATTCATGACGACACGCCCCGCTTAGCCATCACTGGCTGCAGGAAATTTGGTGCGCTCAGTAGTCGAATTGTGACTGTTGTGATGGTACATTGTGTGATTTATTTCTTAATGTTTTAATCCATACTATGTTGAGTAAAAAAGAAAGTGGTCAGACGAATATGTACAACATGGAGTCACGTATATAACGGAACGCGATATTCGTCGGCGTCCTATCTGCATGATTTGCAAAGTAGGATCAACCCTGTGCTGACTGACGTATACGTACATGTATGTGTACATATAATATCAATAAATACATATTCAATACTATAAATGCTTATAATAACAATTAAAAAATAATGCATGAGATGTAAATAAAACAAATACACACACATACAGACGCACGCGCGCACGCACTCAGATGCGCACCTCACATAAAAATGTGAGTAGTTGTGATGGAGGAGTTCATGCATTGTATTGGTTTTGTTCTTTGAACACAGTGATGTTAATGCGCGGTTCGATTTGGTGCCCCAATAAAAACATATACCGATGTCTTGAATTTGAAAAAAAAAAATCATATTTTATTTTTCACTAAAGAAGGGTTCGGTGAATAAGCATATGAAACTGGTGGGGTTCAGTACCGCCAACAAGGTTAAGAACCACTGGTCTAGAAAGTATCGGAGAAATAAACTGCTGGTGAAGGACTGGAGCTGGTAGTAAACCAAGTAAAGCTAAATATTAGCGATAATCGTACGCAGTATTTGGGGGATAAACCCAACACCCACAGCCATACTTCAACACTTTAACCAAAAATTAAAATGATCAGCCAATGGTTTCCTGGAAGCTAATAAAATAAAATAAATAATGAATAATAATAATAATATCAGAAAAATTTACTCAGGTTAATCTGAAAAGGCAAAAAAAAAAAAAAAAAAAAAAAAAAAATTCTGATCAGAACTTAACCCAGCACCTAAAAATGGCCCGTAGAGAAATGAATTTATCGGTTGAAACCCAAAAGCTTTTTTAAGATAAATGTCTGGACACTGGACACTTTTACATGTAGATTAAACATGTATCAAGCCCTGAAAACTGTCCTCTCAGAGCCCTGCAGTTCCAAAAAATCTCTAGAAAACTGAACTCTCTCACAATCACACCATCCCATCATCCCATCATCCAACGCCCAACGCCTTCGGTGTCGTTTTTACATCGCCTCGTTTTCCAAAGTTTTGAGTGTTTCTTTTTTTTCCCCAACACCAATTTCCAGGTGTGCGAGCTGTTGAGAAACGGGGAATTGTTTTTTTTTGTCCGGCTTTATGTCGAGCCTGAATAAACACTGCCCTCTAAGGGAAGCAGTGGAAATGTCTGTGTCCCTGTGGGACCACGAGTCTGTGTGTGGTTTCTAATTGATTATAATTAACGAGTCCTTTCTTATTTTTATTGTATGATAAAGTGATTAGCACTTCCGCATCATAACAGGTATTGGTTATGATTTCCGGACTCGGCTTTTTTTTTAATTTATTCATGTGGCGGGCACGCTATTCTTGAGCATACATGGGTTTCTTTCAGGTACTGTACTCCAGTTTCCTCCCTTAGCATACACACAGCCTACAACAGGGGTGCTCAATCCTGCTCCTGGAGATCTACCTTCCAGATGACGTTATCTCCAACCCTAATGTGGCCCATGTGACGTGTACGATCCAGTCAGGTCTTAAGACATTTCAAAGTCCCTTGATTAGATGACTGGATGGTTCGGTGGACATGATTGGGGTTGGAGTGAATGCCTTGTGGAAGGTAGATCTCCAGGAGCAGGATTGAGCATCCCTGGCCTACAACATGCACATTAGTCTAATGTTCTTTCTTTTCCTTTCGGCTTTTTCCGTTTTTCAGGAGTCGCCGCAGCGAATCATCTGATTCGCACGTTTGATTTGGCAGAGGCTTTTACGTCGGATGCCCTTCCTGACACAACCCTTTAGCAATAGGGACAGAAACACGCTGACGGCTTTGCAGCTCCTCTTGACGAAAGTCAGCAATGGTTCTTTTACATGAACCTCTCACCATAGACAGTGACAGACATGGCCCGCCTTTGATAACCCAGTTAGCTGCACTGGGGGGGGGCAGTGACAACCTTGTGGAGAGTGGGACTCGAACTCCCAACCTTAGGATCAGCGATCCAGCACCCTATACCACCAGGCCCTCGCTGCCCTATGCACATTAATCTCATCGGCTGTCTGACATCACCCCCATTCGTGTGCGTTCTCTGGCCAGCTGTTCCAAGGTATTACTCCAACTTCGCCAAGTTTTGGCTGACATGGCACCAAGCCTTCCTGTGACTGTACTAAGAATAAATAGTTCGGTGGAGACTGTGTCTTTTTCGTGATTTATATTTTTATAGAATGAAGATTTGGCTTTGATTAAGCTCCACCGCTGGGGTTGTGATTCTTTTTGACGATCTGGTCTTCGAAAAGCTGCTGCATCCTTTCATCATTGTGTTAGTTTGACTATCAGCTGGACAGTACCACCCTTGTGGAAGCCTGAACAGGAAAGTCATCAACCAAACCAAATCCTGCACTGGGGATCTACCCTCCCGAGGACTTCATCTCCAACCCAAATGTGGCCCATATGACAGATTTAATCAGGTCTTAAGTCTTCATTTCAAACTCTGCAGCCTTGATTCGATGGTCATGTTGGAGATTGATGGTCAGGATCGGAGCAAAGATCTTGGAGAAAGGTAGAGTTCTACGAGTTGGATTGGGAACTCTCCATAGACGTATGTTTTAATTATTTATACTAAGCATTAAAGTTCCACTCTCCACAAGGTTGTCACTGTCCCATCTCACCCCAGTGCAGCTAACTGGGTTATCAAAGGCGGGCCATGTCTCTCACAGTCTATGGTGAGAGGTTCATGTAAAAGAACCATTGCTGACTTTCGTAAAGAGGAGCTGCAAAGCCGTCAGCATGTTTCTGTCCCTATTGCTAAAGGGTTGTGTCAGGAAGGGCATCCGACATAAAAAGCTATGCCAAATCAAACGTGCGTATCAGATGATTCGCTATGGCGACCCCTGGAAAAGGGAAAAAGCCAAAAGGAAAAGAAGATACTTAGCATTATTAATTATTATTATTTTAGATAAATAATGCCCAACATTATTTTACTTTGCTCACAGTCAAAATTATTTCACAAAACACAAAATCTACCGGAGCAAGAATTATTAACTGCCCCAATGATAATCGTCAATTGTGCATCATTTTGCTGGACAACATCCTGCGTTCATGTGTTGTAATTTTTTCACCAAATCTCAGACGTGTCTGCTGAGAAACCCAAGCTTATTCTTTTTTTGGCAAACCTCTCAAGTTCCTCCTGTCTTCTGGCACTGGACCTTCAGTTCACCCCATGGATTCTGAGTGAGATTCAAGTCAAAGCTTTGCACAGGCCAGGCAATAACTTTCATGTTGGCCTTCTGGTGGTAGTTGTTCACCAGGACGTATCGTTTGGATTGTCATCATGTTGGAAGAGAAATAGATGACCCAGGCCCAACTCTTCTGCCGACCGCTGTAGGGATTCCTCCCCTTCATTCTTCCTGACTCCTTCCACTTTGACAAACTCCAGATGCACTGAAACATCTCCCACAGCATAATAGAGTTTCACAGTGCTCTTCGTATATCCGGCCCTACCTTCTTTCTTTAAATAAAGTCTCCATGGCCACCGATCTCTCGTTTCATTTCATCTGAAAACGACACACTTCCGGGATGCACGATCTTTCTGCAGGTTGTCCTCAGCATACTTCAGTCTAGCTTCAAAGTGTCTCTTGTAGAAATTAAGTTTTTGTTGTCCTGCAAAAACCTGTCAGGGCTCTCGAGCACTTGTCTACTTTGAGACTATATATACACTATACACTTTTCCCTGCAGTTCTTGACACTTTTATACTGTGTGTACATTAGGAGATAACCCTCATGTTTTGACATCGCAAGCTTTGAGAGCAGGACAAAGTTAAAGCAAAATTATTTCGCACAACGGCAGTTAGTGCTATGGCTCAACAAAAAGGTCTGATCAAAAGATGGGAGTAAAAATTTTGAAATAATTTGAAAAGAAAATAATGAAAGCATAAAAAAAAAAAAAACCCTTGGGAACCATTCATTATCTGAATTGTTTAATCCTATTTAGGGTCTTGAGGAGGCTGGTGCCCATTTCAGCTGAATCTGGATGAAGGCAGAGTACACCCTGGATGACTAGCCAGGCCATTGCAGGGCAGAAACATGCTGACTGGTACGCAGCCTACTCTTGACAAAAGTCATCAGTGGTTCTTCTGCATACCTCACACCATAGACAGTGAGGGACACGGCCGGGCTTCAATAACCCAGCTAGCTGCACGGGAGGCTCGGGGGGCAGTATAATCCTGGTGATAATGGGACTCATATCCATAACTTTGGGATCAACTTGGGGACATTTTGAAGAAAACTTTAACTTTCACAGTGGATGGATTTGATCATTTAAAGGCATTTTGGCCATTACACTCAATTTCAACTTAAAATGAAATCATGTTTTTGTTTTACTTTTATTTGTACAGGCACTGTTTCTCTGATGTTTAAAAAATTATCATCAACCAATATTTTAGAATACTTTGCGTTTTTAAACTAAATTCAGCAAAGTCTGCAAGTAAACAAAAACCCACTTTTCTTGCCACATCTGAGATGTATTTGGGTCATTCTCTGAAACCGGAAACAAAGTGTGATACAGTATTCACAATCTCCAAATTTCAATGAAGTCCAGTTTATTTCTCTCTATATAAAACAGTGGCAGAACTATGTCACGCACATAACTGTTAAATAAAACAATTAGAGCTTGACTACGTTTGAAATAAATATACTTCAGGAGGAACTTACCTGTACAGTGAATGTCATAACAACAAGGATCTTCCCAGAAGAAATGGGTCGGATCCGTATGTATCTGGCTTGGACACCACTGGTTACGGGCAGAACTGTAAATTGTTGGGCAATTCTTAGTCCACAAGCTAAAAAAAATTGTAAGTTGGATATAAATTTTAATTCGAGATCTTTATTATAAGCTTTACTATGTACACATTGAGTTGAGACTTCACCGACAACAGTAGCAAAAAATAGGTCATAATTTTCGTCCACACAATTTTCAGGAAACAACTTTTTTTGCTGCATGAATCACATTTAATTTCTTTTTGTCCATCTGGTTTCTTGTGGCAAGGGATTTCTCATTTAAGTCTTTACAGATTTTGGAAAATATTAGGTCGGAAATGTGAATGACACAGTTTTAAAGAATGACCCATATATAACCAGCTAGCACTATATCATGCTTTAGCCAAGTTATAAATAAAACTTTGTTATACACTTTATATACAACATATTACATTTTTTTTTGTCCAAAGCATATCTTACATATTTAATTTCTCTAGCAACTCCCTATTGAGTATACAACAGTGCTTCTCAAATAGTGGGGCGCGCCCCCCTTGGAGGGCGTGATATGATGCCAGGGGGAGCAAGTATGACCTTGGGGAACATACCTTTCTGGAATTGTGTATGTAATTGCACCTCCACTCCAGTAGTTGGCAGTGGTGCTGTCAGAACAACACGGAAAAATTTCAGAAGAGAAAAACAGAAACGAAGAGAAAGGCGAAGAAAGATGGAGATATTAAGACAAACAATTTAAATGAGTTTAAATAAAGAATTTTTTTTATTTATTTAATTTCAGGCCCATTGGTGCACTTTAAATCTTTTCTATTGCAGATAAAAAAACAATGTTAAAAAAGTTTTTCTTTATTGTAAATTGAACTCTATTTATTTTTAGTTTTTAATGTTAATAAAGATACAATGTTATGCAGAGGTGTACTAATAATTTTATAGACAAATAGGTAATGGCATTTATAGTCACTCGCGGGGCGTGGGGGGGGGGGGTTGAAATGTTTTTTTTTTCTTCTTGGGGGGGCGCCACAGAAAAGAATTGAAAAGCACTGGTATACAGTGAAGTCACAGAGTCAGAACCTCTCGGTAAGAACCAGGAAAAAATGACCCCTAAAACTGAGAATACATATTTTGTGATCTTTAATGCTAATATATACAGAACCAGAAGAAAAAATAGAATCTCCAAAATTAAATGAAATAAATACAATATGATACAATTTCCACAATTTTTTGAAGAGATATTTATGGATATATTTATATATATATTTAGTCGATCATTCATTTCTCTCTCTTTCACACACACACACACACACACACACCCGCTGGGAGCTTTCAGAAACCCCAAGAGTCCTTGGTTCCCCCCTAATACTGGATTCAATGGTGTGAAGTCAGGTCCACATTCATTGACCTTTCAAAGTTTCTATTATTTCATCTTGAGCTTATTTTTATTTAACACAAATAAAAAAGGGATCGAGGTGGGGTTCAGGCAAAAAAAAAAAAAAAAAAGAGAAACAAAAAGGAAAAGCATCAATGTGACAAACTTCAGTGCAAATGTGCTTAAATATAATTGATATGATGGAGGTTGAGCGGGTCGGTGTGTCTGACAGTCCCTCGTGTTAAATTCTTACACTCTCTGAACGCTTAATAAAGCCTCGACTTTAAACTCACTCGCTTAACATGAGGTAACATTGAGTAGAGACTGATTCCTTTAGCTGCATGCTAAATGCCTTTAAAAGGCTGGAAACTTCCAAATGCACTTTCCCTCCCAGATAAAGTGTCACAAGAAAGAAGAGCGATCAAGACAGAAGGAGGAAAATTTGGGGGGGGTTGGAGGGGTAAGCACAGTTTACTTAAAGCAGCATTAGGTCAGCCAGTCACAGTGAATGAGCATAGGCGCTGGTGCTGTTTTCCACTTATCACAAAAGAAGGAGAGAAAGAAAAAGAAAGCGTAATTTGAAAATAACAAAAAAGAAAGTTCCAGAAAATGCATAGAACACCTGGGGGTGGGCTGGGGGTGGGGTCTTTAGCTTGCGAAAGGTTCCCTAATGTAAAAGTGTCCAAACAGGTAATGTATGCTAAGGAAACATATGGGGACAGGAGCAAAGAAATAAATAAACAAAATGGGGAGAAGAGAACACAGTGATGTGAAGATACTTCTTTTCACAACATGTCAGTGGAAGTTAATTTCTTCATGCTTCTGCGCTGGGCCAAACTGGAAGCTGCCACAGGTTCCAGGACCGGCTGGCATGTCTTATGATGCAGTGCTGAGTAGGTGGCGGCCATTGCTCCCTACAAGAAATACAGATTGAAAATTGAACATGCCCCAAAAATATTAAACTCACTTTGCAAATCAATTCTATCAGGGTCACAAGGACGCTGGAGCCTATCTCAGCTGACACTGGGGTACATCTTGAATGACATACTAGACCATTGCAGGGCTAACTCTCACACAAAACAATTCACACTCACACACCTAGGGGCAATCTGAACAGCTAAATAGCCCCATGTGCATGTCTTTTGAATATGGAAAGAAACTGGAATACCTGGCAGTGACCTACATAAGCACAGGGAGAACATGCAAACTCCACAGAGAAATGTCCTTGCCGAGCCCTGGACTAAAACTCAGGATCTTCTTGCTTTGAGGTGGACGTGCTAACTACTACACCACTGGGGCGCCCAATAACATTAAATCGTCACTGTGAATTTTTCTAATAAACACAAGATGTCACTAAAAAAAAAAAATACAGTGATTCCTCGTGACTTCGTGCTTCAGTGCATCGAGGGTTTTTCAAAAATATTCATCGAAAAATAAAAAAATAAGTAAAAGGTCGTAAATTAACCACGGAAAGTGAGGATCCCATGAAGTTATTCAGTACATTCATTGTAGTAAAACTGTACCAGCACGTAGATTGACGTCTGTTGGTTTTTAATCTACGTAAATAAATATTTATACTACAAATAGCGGCGAGGAAGACAACAGCTCACTGTTCATTTATTTTCAGTAACAGTATTATTCTGGTCAGGGCTACAGTGGGACTGGAGCTCAGGACACATCCTAAATAGGATGCCATTCCACACACACACATACACACACACACACACACACACACACACACACACACACACACACACACACACAGAGGAGCAATTTATCATGGCTACTCCATCTACTAGCATGGTTTTATGAGACGAGAGGAAATCCAAGAGCATATGAAGATCAGGCATAACCCTGCAGAAGCAGTATTCTGACCTCAGGCTTCAATGTGGGACCTTGGCGTTCTGATTGGGCGATTCTACCCACTACATCACTGTGCCCTCGGATTATGCAAGCATATTTTAAAATAAATTCTAGAGTTTGATAGAAAAGGAAATGGTTAACCTCGCTGAAATATCTATAGAGTATACACCACGTAATAAGCTCAGTTAAAGAGCTATCGCTTTTACCTTAACCAGATGAGGTGCATCGTGTCGGGTGAGCTGGAAATGGGGCAGCTGGTCCCGGCAGACGATCCATGAGTGTTTCAGTACCTGCTCGGCTGAATACCGTTGATGAGGGTCCACATGAAGCATGTGAGACAAAAGATCCTGCAGAGAAGGGATACCAAGCCTAAAAAGACCAGTACAGTAGGCCCTTGACTATTCGCGGTTTTGCATTCACGGTTTGACTACTCGTGGACTGCCAAGCAACTGACACGTCATTCGATTTCAGCCAATAGCTGTCCTCCTTCCTGCTGATTGGTTGAGATGATGTAACGCAACTTTTTCCTCATTCGTGCACAAGTTGTCAATGAGCCTTTTTTTAGTGTGTTTTAATTTAAGCTCTATGATGCCAGTTTCTGTAGCTTCAGTGCATCGCAGGTTTGTCGAAAAATAAAAAATACGGAAAATATGGAAAAGTTAAGAAAAATGACGCAAAACAAGGCCAATTATGCAAAAAACAAAACAAACAAACAAACCAAAATAAAAACCCCAAACAAACCACCCCAACAATGGTACTTACACTTTTATCTGAGGTGCGCATCCGTGTGCACGAGCATCTGTATTTGTATTTTATTTAAATCTTTTGCATTATTTTTAAATGTTTAATTGTTATTCTAAGCATTTATAGTGTTGAATATGTATTTATTGATATTATATACACATATACATGTACGTATATGTCAGTCAGGGGTGGTCGATCCTACTTCGAAACTACGAAATCAGATGGTCGCGGGGGGTCTCGATCCCCATTAACCACGAATAGTGAGGGATCCTTGTATATGTTAAAACCTTAAAAGGGATTTAAGAGACAGCTTTTATACACCTGTAACGCACATCACGTTCACCTCTCACTGTTTAAAAAATGTATAAAATAAACCAAAATAATCTCATTTTAGTCTGTTTTTCCTCTGCTTCTGTTCCAAAGTAGTACATACGAAAACAATTATTCACCTCAAGCTCAGTGGATGTCAGTGAATTGAACAGTCCTTGTGACAGTCCATCTCAGGGACAATTTAGAGACATCCACCTCAGCCTTGCCAAAAGTTGTTAAATATAGGACCTGACGAGTCTTACACATTTTGTAGAAAATACATCAATGACAGCAATTTAGACTTAATCAGGTGATTTCAGAATTTGGTGAACTAATAAGAAAATGGACTATTGTTCTACCTTGGAGGAGTCAGATACAGTGTCCCAGTTCCCTCCACTGAGAGAAAACTTGCCACTGCCAATACGTAGCAGAATCTCCTCTGGGGTGTCGTTGGGGCCGTTAGCGAACGGGGTGTACCTATACACAGCCCAATAAAGAGAGATTTACAGAAACTAAGATTATTACTCATATAATATTATATTTATATTGATGCCATAAAAGGAACACGTTATTAATTACATTAAAGTACATTTATTGTTTAAACAAACCAAATCTGCTCAAATCCTCTAAATATTTCACAAGTATTTGTTGTTATTCTAACTAACATGAATGAGGCTGCCTTCAAAAAGAAAGCTCAGGAAACTATACATCACACAAGTAAGTAATTTTCCTCCTGAAATTTATCTATAAATATCCTACAGAGATTGAATTTTCTAAATCCTAGTTGCTTTGACCCGTTGCTAGTCTGAATGGAAATGCTACAATTATCTTGTGTAGGTTTTGGGATTGACTTACTCACCCGGCTAACATGGTATACAGAAGAACCCCCAGACTCCAGATATCACAGGCAGCATCATAACCCTGTCGCATTAATACCTACAATCTCACACACACACACACACACACACACACAAACATTTATTAAGCTTGACAATACTGTTACACCTGTAAAAACAAATTTATACGTGAATTGACATGTGACAAACCAATGATCGTGCGAGAAGTCAGCAATGCAATACGGGCAAGTACAGAGTTCAACTGAGCTGAACTTTCACGCCATATGAATAGACCAATAACCAATCAGAGCTTATAAGATACCGCTGACTGACATATGTTGGGGAACACAGTCTGCCAAAACATTTTCCATAGGGAATCAATGACTCCGCCCACATTAACAGCTCATTACTGTATTGCTGTCTGCTTAAAAACCACAGACAGAAATCAAGAATAATACCAGGAAGCGCCACGCTTTGGGTCCACGTTTATGAAACAGTCTGCACTACCTGTGAGTTTCTATTTACATACGTCGAACCCTTCCCACTTCATGAAGCATGACAGTGTCTGTTCTATACTTGTGGCTCGATCATAACAACAATAATAATTATAATAATAAATAACTGTACATGAGGTAAAATGAACTAAAATAATGAACGAGAATGATAAAATCACGAACGGAGCTGCTGTAGGTAACTCACGCAATGCAAGATTTTTAAGCAGGAAACACATGAGGGAGTTATCGAGGCAACAAGAGTACTTCAAGTGTGAATGCGGATTAAGACCGTGTTTTTGCAGGCAACCTGAGGATGGCGGTATGGTGTTGTAGGAGAGCATATGTGTGTGTGTTGTGTACTCCTAACTTCTTGTGATAACTGCGGTGGGTGGGAATTGCTTGTGGAATTTTTTCTGGACTCTCAGGATTTTTTATTTGCTATCACAGCCTTATAGGAGATGAGTCTCAATTTATGTCAGTCTAACTTTGTGTGTGTGTGCGTGTGTATATATATATATATATATATATATATATATATATATATATATATACATACATACACACACATACACACATACATGGATCCCTTGCTACTTCGCGATTCAATTCATGCAGCTTCAGAGTTTTTTTCTTAAATATTTATCGAATTAAAAAATAAGGAAATTAAGAAAGAATACAGGAAAAAGTTAAGGAAAATGCCACAAAAACAAGGCCGATCATGCAAAAGGGAAAAAAAAAAAACTAAACATTTAAATGTTTAAAGGTTATTATGAGCATTTATAGCATTGAATATGTATGTACATATACGTCAGTCAGGTGGGGGTCGATCCTATTTCTTGGAATTCGGTGTCGTTGGGGGCTCGGTCCCAATTAACAGCGGAAAGTGAGGGATCTCTGTACTACAGTATAGGTATATGTTCACCGTGCACATGGAATAGCTTCTGAGCAGACATATGAAACCAAAATGAACTTTCAGAAAGCTCTCATTACAATGAGTATCGTTCTCACCTCAGGTGCTACAAAGTTAGCAGTGTAGCATGGTGTAAGCAGGAGGCCATTATCCCCCCTCAGCTGCTTGGCAAAGCCAAAGTCGCAGATCCGGATGGAGTCTGGGTTCCCCGAATCATCCATGTATAGAATGTTGCTGGGCTTCAGGTCCCTGTGCACCACCTGCGCACACAAGATGTTTGCTTCTTAAATGACATCAAAGGTGCATTAGAATTGTATAAGATGAAACATTAAAGGTAACATTAAAATATTAAAGAGCACAACCATGTTACTGGGAGAAAAATAGAGTTTTATAATAAATGATGAGCCAATAAAGCATGATGATTAAACTCTAAAAGTGACTACATATTTAATATAAAAATAGACAAAGTGGAGCCAAAAGCCATGGCATGCTCTCTCTTCTGGTGTGTTAACCCTGTACATCACGGAGCACCGAATACTGATGGGACTTTTTGCAAAATCACTAAAATACCAGATAAATCTTGGTATTGACCCAACCAACCCTATTCTAAACGATGAGCACACTCTCCCCGAATATAGGATATATGTGGACTCAGTGGTTAAGGCTGTTCAGTTCATTCATCAGTTCATTTTCTGTAACCGCTTAATCCTAATTAGGGTCACGGGGAGGCTGGCGCCTATGTCCATCTGGGCGAGGGCAGAGTACACCCTGGACAGCTCGCCAGGCCATCACAGCTGGGAAACACGCTGACGGCTGTGCAGCCACTCTTTACGTAACTCAGCAATGGTTCTTTTACATGAACCTCACACCATAGATAGTGAGAGACACGGCCGGCCTTTAATAACCCAGTTAGCTGCACTGGGGGTGGGGGGGCGGGGGGGTCTGGGGAGGCCGCAGTGACAACCATGTGGAGAGTGGAACTCGAACCCCCAGCCTTAGGATCAGTGATCCAGCACCTTTTATCACCAGGCCACTACTGCCCTAGCTCAGTGCTGCATGAATATGAATATTATTATGGGATATATTATTAATAGATCATTACCAGAGACCTTTAGTTTTGACAGTGCTGATTGACCAGGCTGTGACTGAAGAAAAACAACACTTCATTGACAAAAACTGACCGGATCCCCATTTAAATGTTTAACACTGTTTTGCCTCCTGATGGTTGTTTCATGTTTTAAAATGTTTATAAACAGTTAAACTTAAAACATAAATATTAAATTAAAATTTAATGTTAATTGATTCAATTTAATGGACAAAAGTGAATGTTTTAAGCTGTATAATAGTTCAGACCTGATGTTAATGACAAAAATTGAAGGAAATTGTGGGTGGTTTTTCTTTCAAAAGTCAATTGATTTGCCAAATTGTCCATTTTGACAAGTGGAAAAATGTTTTTTCCCCCCCCATTTATAGGACTTACATTTTTAATTTAACATGCAGACAATAACTTAAAAAAAATAGAGACAAACCATATACATAACTGAATAAGAAAGTGTAGAGCAGGGGTGTCAAACTCATTTTATCTCAGGGGCCACGTGGAGGAAAATCTATTCCCAAGCGGTCGAAGGTTATATTCGTTCAGCACTGCAACATGCTGTGAACACACCAAACATACCGCTTTCTGACACTTTCATGAAAAAACAGGAGGATGACCATTTTTCTTGTAGCACTCTGCGTCCACTTTTCTGTTTCTTGACAGCGGCATATTGGAGCAAGGAGCCCCATAGCTGTGATTCTTCATACGCGCCCATCTCACTGATCGCGTCAAAACCCATCTGAAGCAAACTAATTCAGAGCTTGCCCTCATTCCAGGTGGATTAACGAAAGAACTCCAACCATTAGATATTGGCGTCAACAGGTCATTCAAAGTTAAATTGCAAGCTGTGTGGGACCACTGGATAACAGAAGGTGAACACACATTCACCAAGACAGGGAGGCAACACAGGGCGACAGTTACACCACTATCTGCCAATGGATCGTGGATGCCTGGACTAAGGTATCAGTTTCAAGTGTCGTCCGAGCTTTCATCAAGGCAGGAATCACCCAAGAAACAGCAACGAGACTGACTCAGATAATGAATAGAGGAATCCGGGCACACTTCATGTTGAAATCGCGCAACTGTTAAACACGGACACAGAAAATGAAGAATCTGATGGATTTGTGGAAGAGGAATAAACTGAAAAAGTGAGTTTATTGTTTTGTATTGTTAGAACTGAACACTGCTGACAGTTATTGTGAATGAGTTGAATATAGTTTGGCTTATCTGACTTTTTTTTTTTTTTTTTTTTGACGCGCCTTATAACCCGACGCGCCTTATGGTCTGCAAAGTACTGTAAAGAAGTTATTGACTTCCTGAGCATGGAAATAGATTTGTGTTATTAAGAAGCACAACATGTTGACCTTGAGGAAGAATTGATTTGTCTGGAAGACAAGGAAAGAAAAAGAATGATTGATGGACCTAACCCTTTAAAAGCATCTTGCGTAGTACTACCAGGAAGCACTTTAACAAGCCGTGGTACAACTGTTTGCAAATGCTGATAACAGTTTACGGAAAAATACATTTGCAAAGAAATTCTGAACATGTTCAAAGAAAAAGTGATAGAAATCTCTTGCGAACCCAGATGAAACTTAAAATTCACTTTAATCAGCATTCGCTACTCCATGAGATGCTAGCTTTAGTCATCTTTCAGTCTGTTGGACATTATAAACGCTATAACGCTCTCGTACAATTTATGATTTAGTTTATGTTACACTTCCCCAATATTATTTTAATGTGATATTAAAAAAAAAAAAAAAAAACGAGTCACCTTTTGAAAATGTAAAACGTCCCATCACAAAATTGTTTCCATGGTCACTTTCACATAATGTAATTAATTCTTGCAGCATGCAAGTATAAAGACATACACCATACACCCAGAGGATGCGGTGTTTCCTGATTATTCAGGTTATTTAGGTTCATTCATTCATTTTCTGAACTGGTTAATCCTACATAGGGTTCACAGGGAGGTTGGTGTCCATCTCAGCTGTCTCCGGGCGAGGGCACAGTACACCCTGAACAGATCGGCAAGTCATCGCACGGCAGAAACACGCTGACGAAAGTCTGGCCAAAAGTCAGCAATGGTTCTTTTACATGCCTCACACCATAGACAGTGAGAGACATGGCCAGCCTTCGATAACCCAGTCAGCTGTACCGGGGGGCCAGTGACAGCCTGTTGAGAGTGGTCCTTGAACACCCAACCATAGAATCAGACCACCACTACCCAAGTTGTTTAGGTTTTGTCTGCAAATTCTTTTTAAATTCCTGAAATAGCATATTGTGTGTATTTACAAAAATAAAAGAGTCATGGACTAATCATTTTCAAGGAATTTTCAAAAGCAATCTTTTGCTCAGCAGAGAATAACCTGGTGCTAGTGCTTATACGCAAGGTTGCTACTGTCTCTACCTTACCCCTTGGCAGTGTAAATAATCCACCGTCTTGGCGATGGTGTAGAGCACAGCACTCGCTTCTCGCTCTGAGAAGAATTTCTGCCTGAGAATCTTATCCAACAGCTCTCCTCCCTTCATTAGTTCTGTTACCAGATACACAAATCTCTCCTCATCATACACCTGATGCACAGACACACAAGAAAAAACATACTCAGAACTGCGGAACATTGCTGAAGTTTGAGGACTGGAGGACAGGTGGAGACTTACATCTTTTAATGTGATGATATTTGGGTGCTGGCCATACCGCATAAGAATTTCGATTTCTTCTGAAGGGTCTCGTTTACTTTTGTCAATAATCTTTAACAAAGAAAAAGAGTAAGCGTGAGAGGAAAGAAGAGTATTAGCATCACAATACAAACATGACCTGCATTCACTTTTTAAAAGTTGGAACATGGTTCGGCCATCTTGAATAAGTGAATTTGAATGTACACTACTGGGAAAAAAATTGGCCAAATCCTAACTGAGACAACATGAATTTCATGAACAGATTGTTTCACTTGTTTCTTTTGGGAATTGCACAACAGTATACTGTGATGTGCCATAGTCCTTCGGGACTGACGGAGGCCTACCTACCTACCTGTAGACGTCAGTCACTTCTGATACCATTGAAGCGGCTTGTTATCAGGTTTGCGTTTTGGAGTTGTGGAAGATGACCAAATAATGCCCCTCCCCCAAAAAAGAGGACAATCCAGAACATATTTTGGAAAATGGTGCACACCAGAATGACTAAAGTTAAGAGAATAAGATGATGCACAGGAAGGGAGTTCCTCTGTTTACACTTTTTTCAACAACACTTTACTGCAGTTCTGAGGTGTGATGAGTAAACAGTGGTCCTGACCTCATGAAGGACCATTTACATTCTTACTCAATTTCTGACCAATTATTTAATGTTATTTAAAATCTTACTCTTTTCTCAGTTAGGAGTTTGCCCCAGAGTACGCTAAGAATGCTTTTTTTATCTTATACAATCCAATGGGAATTAAAAAAAAAAACAAAACAAAAAAAAAACCCCACCAAATCTTACAGCCCTTAAAACAGTTATCACTAATTTCAGAGTCAAAGGAGCATTCTCCAGTATGTGCAACTTAGACCCATCTTCCAAAAAAAAAAAAAAAAAAAAAAAAAGTAAACTCCTTGTTCTTTTTATACCAGAGCCTAGTGGCTCATCAGGCTGGTGCTTATTCCCAGTTTCCATAGCATGAAGCAACTAGGAGTGCAACTCGTCCTGGATGGGACGCTAGTCCATCGTAGGTTACCTTCCCAGTATATTTTTACTGGAACCCATTTATAGTGCTGATTAAGTGTAATTGCACCTCCACTCTAGTAGTTGTCAGTGGCGTTCTCATTGTTGTGCAATGGTGTAGTGGTTTTTGCACAAGCAAACGATATGAAGTTGCAGTAAATAACCCCTCAAGAAACAACACGGGAAAAATTCTAACAGGAACAAAGAGAAAGGTGGAGAGAGGCAGCGATATTAAGACATAAATAAATTGAATGAGTTTAATTAAGGATTTTTTTATTTATTTCAGGCACATTGGTGAACTTTAAATCTTTTCTATTACAGATTAAAAAACAATGTTAATTATTATTTTTTTTTTATTGTAAGTTGAACTATATTTCTTTATTTTTTGTTTTTAATGTTAATAAAGATACAATGTTATGCAGAGGTGTACTAATAATTTTATAGACAAATAATACTATTTATAGTCACCATGGTGGTGGTGGGGGGGGGGATGAAATGTTTTTTTTATTCCGAGAGGGGGCGCCACAGAAAATAATTGAGAAGCACTGACTTAAACATGGTCACTGAAATGTGAATTCAACCCATTTAGCTCAAGAGACCAGTAAATCTGTCTATCAGTAGAATTTTGATGATTTTTATATTGGTTCAGTATATGTTCATGAATTTATTCATTTTCTGAACCGCTTAATTTTTATTAGTGTCGCTGGGACCCATCTCGTCCAACTCGGGGCAAGGGGAGACTACACCCTGGACAGCTTACCAGGTCATCACAGGACAGAAACACACTGACGGCAACCAAATAGCCTGATGTTACTTTTACATATCTCTCAACATAAACAGTCAGAGACATGGCCCGCCTATGTTAACCCAGTTAACTCCACTGGGGGACAGCAGTCACAACCCAGTGATAGTGGGACCTGAACCTCCAATTTTCATATTAGTAAGTCAGCACCCTTCCACCGGGCCATTCCTGCCCCAGCTCAGTGATGTACAAGTCATAATGTAAAAAAAAATTGTATAGAAAAGTTTATACAAAAATAATCATAGGCAGCCTAAGACTTTGACAGTACTGAGTATAGGATACAAACTGTTCCTAACATCGTACCAACTTGTTCAAGTGGGTGTAAAAAAATAATTGCTAAATATGGAATTAAGATAATTATGTTTTTAATCTGTCTCTGCTTATAATATGACCTCCACAAGTGATTATATAGCATTCACTGAGACTACACTGCCCCTGGTGGTTATGAGAAGCAAAATCACAGGTTATTATATTGTGGCATTTTATTATTCAGTATGTCTAACCTTTACAGCAAACTCCATAGCTGTGATTCTGTGGATGCAGCGCTTGCATATGGAATACGAGCCCACACCGATGTCCTCCTTAAGCTCGTACACATCCGCAAACTGTGCTGTACCGCTATGCATCTGAACTCAAACACAGACAGCCACTTAAATACACTAGCACTGCATCTTACAAAACCGATCCGACTAATACACCTTAACGCATTTACACTCCACCACACAAAACATGCAGTGCAAATGCTTGAAATACTAATTTGGTGTCACGGCCTCTTTTGCAGACAATCAGCTTCTATCATTTTATTTCTATTATAAACATATGTAGCACCTTCAGTTACATATGCTCATGACTTCATATTTCTTTCACTTTTAAGCAGATGAATAATCTTCACTTAGAATGAGCAGCAATAGTTCACAAGTTTGGAAGATTTTAAATTTGCATCACACCACCGTTACCTGGACAATGGGAAGGATGTTAAGCAGAGGGGAGCTCTTGGTCTCTTCCAAGGAAACTGGTGCTACAAAACTGAAGCCTTTGAAGAGCTGGTGTGCGTTTGCACTGGGAGGAATGCCTGGAGAATCTGTCAAAGTGAAGGGACATAAAACATTTACACACACACACACACACACACACACACACACACTTCATTTTTCTTTTAATTAGGAATTTAATAGAACGACCTGAGGAGGAATTTTTGCCCAAGATAATGATAACTATGGAAATTATGCGAAGTTGACACAACGTTTATTATAATTTTTTTTTTTATTTTGGTCTGTCACAGAATATGCTGGATTTGCAATAAACTGCATAAAAAGTGAGCTTTAAGTTATGAAACTAAGGCTGGTGCTTACTGTACCCTGGAGAAAAAGAACCATTACAACATTGTCCAGAATGTTTTTAGGAACATTAATTAAAATATATAAGTATATTTTTACCTTTCTTTGATTTATAAGTCTCTCTAAGGTTAAATTAGACAAGTCAAACCCAATACTGAGTGTTCCAGGCTCTGCTGAATATGGAGAACTTAAATACAACCTTTCCACAAAAATGAAATTTTAGAAAATGCCTCAAACAACACAGTATGCCTCAATGAAATAAATAAAAATTACACAAGATCTGAGGGAGTAATTAAAATAAATCAGTGTTACAAATCAAGTTCTCAAGTTTTTGAACCCAAACAAACCACTGTGACGGGCCATAATCTCTGAAGGGAGAAAACATGAACCAGTGAAAAGATCTGCCCAGAGGTGGCCCAACAAAAAAAAAATCAAAGTACAGAGACAGCTGATCCCAGTGAGAAGAACCCAAATACCCATAAAACACAAAGATGCCTGAAAAGACATTTTCTGCCTTTGCAATTAAGTGATATGGAAATGATAGTGAATTGAGTCCTGTTTTTTATTTTATTCCTTTACTGTACTATTCCTGAAACTGTGAAAGCAAGAGCTTTTTTTTTTTTCATTGGGGAGGTGGTCGCTACTGGACCTTCAAATTAAATAAATGCATCATTTTTAAATATTTTTCCCTGTGCACATGTTTTTTTTTCCACTATCTAATAATTTATAAAGGAAAAATAATTTTTGTAGTAAAATCAAAGTAATATGATGTCATAAGCCTTTTTTGACATTGAAATCATAATGTTAACTCCAGTGCATGTTTCATTCAAATGGCAAAGTAAATCTCAAACTATTCCTTATGTCCTATTTTGATCCTAAATTGATCTTTTTGTATTAAATAAAAAATCTGTCCTGTCATGAAAAGTCCACCTGTGCATTGTTCGTATATCCATATAATCTTTTTGATTAGGAAAACGAGTGATCATTTTTTAATTGCAAAAAATAATTCGGGTATTAAAGGGTTAAGACTTAAATGATAGAAGACTTACCCTTTGGGGTTTTTGCTGTAAACTCAGGGTCAAAACAGAACGTGTCGTCTGGTTTTCCTGCTGCTGGTTTGAATGGAGGCTGAAGTTCACACCGGAACAGTTTCTGTATGCAGACAGAAAAGCATGAGGGCATAAGACAAAAGCTCTTCTATAAGTTGCATTCCAGCAAATATTCCTGAAATTATAACTCTGCAGGTATAGGCACCTTTCACACCTAAACAGGCTGACACAAGTGAAACCACAGGTCAGACCCAGTCTTACCATGTGCCACTCATAGGACACTCAACTACTGAGAATGAGACAAAGTAAGTATCTCGGTCAGTAAATTAGAAAAACCTTTTTGGACTGTCTGCCATAAATACCCAAACATCCGGTCCTACGATTTACAACTGGTTTGGTGTTTGTGGGTGAAAGTGTGGGGTGAAGTACTTCCTTCATCTCAATGTCAGATAGCGGTAATGTGGCTGAAAAGTGCACATGGGGTTTAAATTCAAGTTAAACATTTGGTAAAACTAATGTTTTTTTTCTCCTAATCTCAGCCATTTAGTAGAGAAGTGTATGTAAAATAAAATGAGGTTGTTTGAACAAAAACAAACATTAATGTTTTCAGAACCGATTAAGAGAAATAAATGCCATTTCTTTTTTCTTGGTGTGGTCTTCATCAGTTCATTTTCTGTAACCGCTTAATCCTAATTAGGATCGCGGAGAGGCTGGAGCCCATCCCGGCCGACTCCAAGCGAGGGCAGAGTACACCCTGGACAGCTCGCCAGGCCATCGCAAGGCGGAAACACGCTGACGGCTTTGCAGCTACCTTTGTCGAAAGTCAGCAATGGTTCTTTTACAGCCTCACACCATAGACCGTGAGAGACATGGACGGCCTTTGATAACTCCGTTAGCTGCACTTGGGGGGACGACAATGACAACCTTGTGGAGAGTGGGACTCGAACCCCCAACCTTTGGATCAGCGATCCAGCACCGTATACCACTAGGTGATGTGGCGTTTAAAGAGTTAAACCAAATAAACAGAGTAAAAATGTCCGTGTCAGTCTTATTGTCCTCCAAACCCGGGAGGGAGGGGTTCTATAGACCTCTACTATACTGCAGCAGTCCATTCCAGCACAAGGCAGAGCTGCAGGCTATAAGGAAGCCACTCACAAAATATTTAGAACAACCAGTTTATAAATATCCTGCATTTGGACCTTTAGTCTTAATCCTGCTCCACAGAAATGTGGTGTATAAAAACGTGAACATTTGCTCAAGGCACTCACGTTCCAGTCTATAGTAGAGAAAAAGGAATGTCGTTTGATCTCCTCTACTCCATCTGGTCCGGCACCTGCAGAAGACAACAAAATCAAGGAAGGATAAAATAAGTAATGTCATTTATGCTAACTCTGTATGCTAATGGCTTTGGTCATGACTTTTTAAGCCACATACCTAAACGATTAGTTGGGTTTCTTTTAAAGAGCATTCTTAAAAGACTCTGTGCTTCCAAACTTAAAAACTGTGGCATTCCCAATTTAGCTCTAATATAAATTAGACAGAACAATAAAAGACAACATGTTAGTCACATTCATTTGAGCAGTCACGTGTTAAAAATTAAAATGATAAAACACTTACAATTCTTATTTTATCATCAGTTAACAATAACTACCTACAATTAAATGACCAATGCCATTTGATATCACATGAAAATATAAAAACGTGGGTTTCGAAGCATTAAAAATATGTATGTTTAAGCGTAAAACATCCCACTCACTTAAGAATCATGTTCATTGTCTCATTCCGGTCTTTTCCTTGAAATGGTAATGTCCCTGTCAGCATTTCAAACTAGCAACAAGAAAGAAAGGAATCGTGCTTCAGAACCGTGGATGTAAATAATTTGTAAAGACATTTAATACACACCAGAATATAAAATGTATAAAATAAATAGAAAAATTGCTTCATAAATATATAAGTTAGTAGTTTGTGGGTTATGACTATAAATACGTAGCCCGCGGGTTGCCGTAGCGGACGTGGACAAGTGCGGAGCAGCACTGATAAGAGCGCTTTTTCATTAACTTATTGTAAGCACAGTAATTGTTGTATTAAATTTATAACTAAAAGCAAAAGTTGTGTTTAACATACTGTATGTCCATGTTTTATGTGTATAACTGAAATATTTAATCAATTATCAGCAATAAAAACAGACTGTACCCGCCTTCTGATAGCACTTTGGCCCAATTACTAAACAAAGACTCGAAAAGCATGGCGGGTTCTGACGGCTTGCGCAGTTTAACGTTCATCGCCATCGCTCTGAAACACTGACAGACGGTTAGATCGTTTATTCTACTGCGTTTTCATATAGAAGTTATGCCCATTACTCTGCGGAAGTGGTTAAAATACCGGTTTAAAGTTTTCAGTTGTGGTATAGAATGGCTAAATAAATGTGAACTCATGTCATTTTCATATAAAAAGAAAGCTTATATTGTCTATTTAAAAAAAAGAAGAATGATCTTATTCGAAAAAAATCATTTAATGCGAAACTGAATGAGGCAGATGTTTAGTCCAAGTCAACTCGTCCACTGAAGACGACCCGGGAGAAACAACAGCGCGGACCCGCTGAGGACGGAAGTGACGCAAATGCCAAAAAGTTCAGGATCAAATATACAAGGATTCTTTATGTATACTACTAAATAACTGAATTGTTTCCCTTGAATGAACCTTACAGCTTAATATTGCATGAATATCGATATTATTATGGGATATATTATTAATGGATCATTACCAGAGACCTTTTAGTTTCGACGGTGCTGATTGTCCAGGCTGTGACTGAAGGAAAATAACACTTCACTGATAAAAAACTGATCAGATCCCCCGTTTGAACATTTGACGAAGTGTTCTGCCTCCTGATGGTCGTTTCATGTTTTAAAATGCTGATAAAATGCAATTAAATTAAATTGTGTTATCAGTAAGTGCCTGAGCATGACTTTTGAGCATGACACACATAATTTTGAAGATTATTCTGGGATCAATGAAGAATAAACAGTTGTAAGCTTGTGGTTCAAGAAGAATATAATGATTTTTTTATTATTTTTTTTTTATATGGTACAGCAAATGCTCTGTATTTTAAATTTGTTACGGCCACTAAAAAAAGGCCAATTATGCAAAAAACAACAAAAAAAAACAAAAAAAAAACCCCAGACAAGCAAAAACAACCCAACAAAACTACTTACATTTTTATGTGAGGTGCGCATCCGAGTGTGCGTGCGTCTGTATGTGTGTATATTTATGTTTTATTTACATCATATGCATTATTTTTGAATGTTTAATTATTATAAGCATTTATAGCGTTGAACATGCATTCATTGATATTATATACAAATACATGCACGTATACGTCAGTCGGGGGGGGGGGGGGGTGTCGATCCTACTTCGCGGAATTTGGCGATAGCGAGGTGGGGGTCGGGGTCCTCAGTCCCCATTAACCGCGGAAAGTGAAGGATCCCTGTATATACACAATTGAATAAGAAAATGTAGCATAAAAAGTATTTTAGCATTTTTAATTTAACTGATCTATAAAAAAGGAATTTTGGCGTTTTGGCCATTTTAGTCTAAAATTGACCATAAACGATTTTATCCTTTTATCCTTAATATATTGTAACTTTTGAACCAATAATGGTATCTTAATAAATGAGGATAATTTTCTTTGTTCCTTGTTTTTCTGTTCTTTCTCATTAATAGTTATATGAGAGGTTATAATATAAAATATGCCTTGGGGTACCTTACTGTAAACTCCCAGGACAATGTGTTCGGCAACTTTATGTTAAAACTGAAAACTGTCTCTGAAATGCTGTTCCAGTAAAATAAAAGTACAGTAAGTTTATTCAATAAAAATGAAAGATGTTCTGATCAAACACTAAAGTTCTTCACAAGCGTGTGTAAGTCAGTTTGACACTACTTCATGCTCAAGTGCAACAAATTAGGAATGACTGTAACAGGTGTCTGGAGTTAATGGACAAATACCAAGTCTGTAATTCCTACCATCAGAACCCCAAGAGACCACCAGTCAGCACTCTGTGTGTGTCCTCTCCTGTTGACCACCTCAGGGGCCATATATTCCACAGTGCCACAAAAAGAGTACGCTTTTCTATCTTGGTCTACTGATTCTTTACTGAGCCCAAAGTCTGAAACAGGGGCAACAATGCCTTAGTCATACAAACATTGAGTGGATATCAACTCATGTATTTATATACATGCAATCATGCAAATGGTCATGTGAACAGAGGAATAGTGTAAAATCAGAATGTACCTGTTAGCTTGATATGTCCAGCTTCATCAAGCAAAATGCTGAAAATTAAAACCAGATTCTCCAATACAGGTACACAAACACATGAATACAATAAGAAAACACAAACAAGCAGAAATAAGTTGGAATCCAAAACAATCACACAAGGGTTCCTACCCATTCCTACAATATAGAATCATACTAGAGTGAAAAATATAATGAGGCTTAAAGCCTGTGGCCATCAAATGCGATTTATTTTTTGTACTGTGTCTATTTTTTTTTTTTTTACAGAAATCATATGAACTTCAATGTTGACAGTGCTTAACATCCTTTGTACAAAAAACCCTGCAAAGCAGTTAATACTGCTCAGCCCATGTACCATATTATAAAATGTACACCCAGTCCTAAGATGAACAAAACCTGGTGATGATTATTTTGATATAATGAATTAATCCTTTAATTCCTCTACATTTAACCCATCCAAAGTGAGCGCACACGCACACGCACACACACGGAGCAGTGGGCTGCCACACACGCTGGGGCACCCGGATGGCAGTTGGAAGTTTAGGTGCCTTGTTTTGTGTTTTTTTAGGTGCCTTTAGGTGCCCCACCCCCCACCTCCTCACCCACCCCACCTCACCCCCACACCTTTTCCCTGCTGGTTCGGGAATGAAACCAGCAACCTTTGGATCCCAAAGCTGCTCCTCTAACCTTGAGGCTATGTGATGGCATTTTTTATAAAATGCAGGGAACACAAATTCATGCTGGCAGCTGTAGTAGCCATATTGGATATCACACCATGACAAATTTACAGGCTTTGTATTTACAAAATCCTGACATCTGCAACAAAAAGGAGTTTTTAAGTGACTGAATTTAAACATGGCATTGGTGGCCATATTAGATATTAGACCATGTCAAAAGTAACAGGTTTGTATAATATCCAGTCTCAACATTCATAGAAAAAATGTAAATGATTGGTGGTGGGGGTTTTTGAGCTGGTATGAAAATGCCAGACTCAAGGTAACAGCTGTGGTGGCCATATTGGATATCAACTCAGAGCAAAAATAAATAAGCTTAAAAGTTACACGTCCCAACATTCACACCAAAAATCTTTGATTGTGTTTGTAGTAGGCGCGCAGAATACAGCTGCGTACAGAATGGCATATGTGACAACAATGCAAACTGCCCTTATCATGCTTCTGATATTCCATTCACAGAGATTTTAGACTGAAGGTTATTATTAAGGGGGTACAACTCTGAGGCTAGAACAGTGGCATAAAAATGGTCATTGAAAATGAAATCCAAATTGAAAAAAGAAAACATCCATATTAAAATATGGGACCTGCTTGAGGATAACACAGATGAAGTCATAAATTTGACCTACTGAGATACTGATATATTTGAAAAGAGAATTGAATATACTTTTAAATGAGGTATAATACACAATTGTCACCAATCAGGAAATGCTACTTGTGGGAAAATAGTAATTACAGTATCAGATTCTGAATGTCTACATCTGAAACTCCCCAATACACAAACACTAAATGAATCCAGCTCTCCACCAATCAGCACCATCGAGCACATGTCTTCCTAGCAACAGATGAGATCTATTTACACAGTCATGTCTGTTTTGAAGCTTCTCATTGGTTTAGCATTATGAGATCCACAGTAGAGAGAGTATTCTGGTTGTGAATATGGAGAATAAGGAAATACCCTGAATAATCACAAAAGCAGTTGGAAAATCTGTGAAATAAGTGAATATTGATATAATTTTACAACAACTTGGACATGGAACCCTTTCTTAAACAAGTAATTTAGCATGGATAGATTGTGTTTGAACTGTTAAAAATTGCTTTGAAGGATGTATTTTTGGCAATAACACCATTTTCTTCCAGGTTCGGCATTTTCAGTTTACGTTGGTTCTTATTCAAAACACAACCTTGCAACTCAGTCTGTATTATGCTGGAGCAAGTCACATATTTGTAAAAAATAAAAAAAGTAGTATTCACACAAACTATTTTAAGATTATTCATTCATTCATTTTTTGAACCGATTAGTCCTAATTAGGGTCACAGGGAAGCTGGCGCCCATCTCAGCCAACTCTGTGTGAGGGCAGTGTACATCCTGGAAAGCTCATCAGGCCATCACAGGACAGAAACATGCTGATGGGTATGGAGCTACTCTTGTCGTAAATCAGCAATGGTTCTTTTATTTGCCTTTCACCAGAGACAGTGAGAGACATGGACAGTCTTTGAGAACACAGTTGGGGGGGGTTGCTGCAGTGATAACTAGCTGAGAGTGGCCCGCGACCTAAGTAGGATTAATCGACTCAGAAAATGAATGAATGAAGACTGAATAAAGCACTGAAACTGAGATCATATTCAACTTAATACAGTACTAAGACAAATTCAGACAAATTCAGAAATCAATATGTGGTGGAATAACCCTGACATTTTAACTGCCTCCTCCATGTGTGTTGGCATGCTCTCCCCAATCTGTCACATTGTTCTCATTTAAATTTATGACACTCCTGGTGCAAGCATTTAATCATCTCAGCTTTGTTTGATAACTTGTAACTATGCATCTTTCTCTTGATCATTTTCCAGAGGTTTTTACTGTGGTTCAGATCTTGATGGAACAGGCCCGGACAGGGAGTTGATCTTGTGGTTGTTTATCCAGACTGATCTTGCCGTAGCATGGAGACTCATCCTGCTGGAAAACCCAACCCGCAGAGTTAGGGAACATTGCCAGAACAGATGGAAGCAGGCTTTTTTTTCCAGGAGAATCTGGTAAATAGCTTGAATTGTGTGTCCTTCATAAGCATCTGCCCCATTGCAGCCATGGAATAGCAACCCCCCCCCCCCCCCTTCCATCCAGTCATCAGCATGAGTGAACCATAATTTCACGGCAGATGAGGGATACTGTGGCTTGTAGGCCTTTTCAGGCCTGTCCGAGGAAAAGTTAAAAATTGTGCTGAAAAAAAGATGATTTCTCTCCGGTCCTCTACAGTCAAATACCTGGGATCTTCAGCAAACCTCAGCTTGGCTCTTCTTAATTCTCAGTGATCTCAGACTTTGTGCGATATTCCATCCATTTACTTTTGCTTATATGAGGTCAGCTTGCAACATGTCTACGAGGGAAACCCTGGCATTCTTCTCCCCAGTGACACTCTCCAGCTCATGTTAGGGGGTACCCAAGTCATTCCCAGGCCTGAGAGAATATATATGATCCCTCCGGCAACTTCTGCTTACTTCCAATTTGGTGTGTTTGAAATACCTCTAAAGAGAGGCAACCACTTGCTCCACGTGAACGAAAAGCACCTTCATCTCGAGTTCCCCTGGATGTCTAAACTCCTCAACCTCTCTGAGGCTGAGGCCAGATGCCCTCTTAAGGAAACCCGCAAGCTATGTTGTGTTATATTGTGCTATGTATTCTAATCGAGATATGAAATTCTGGTCATATCACACAGCCTCACACTCAGGATTAAATGTTAATATAAAAATACACCTGACCAGAAGTTGCATATTTCTGCTCACAAATCCTGTACGAGTTCTTCTGTTTTTCCTGAATACTATAAATTGTAAGGACACAACAACAGCTACACTGTATATGTAAATCAACTCGCGTTTACCCTTCACATTTAATTGTATCTTAGTTCTGGGTTGTGTAAATCAGGGGTCCCCAACCACCGGGCCGCAGACCGATCCCGGTCCATGGCTCAATTGGTATCAGGCCGCAGAAGAAAAAATTAATTATTTCCATTTTATTGGTTATCTGAGTCTGAACGTTCTTTATTTTTGAAAAATCTTTTATTTTGAAAAATGACCGGATTTTCTCGGTTAAATGTCGGTCATTTGAGCGCTAAAATGTAACCCACAAGGGGACGGCGTGTGAACAGAGGCGTGTTGGACATGTTTCAAACATTAGAAAGGATTTTGGGTGAGCCTGAGCCTCCATTCTCCCAGCTGGTGCACGATCACCTGTGTGTGGTTTACATACCGTCTACGGTAAAATTGCTAAATGTTAACCGGTCCGTAGTGATAAAAAGATTGGGGATCACTGGTGTAAATAATTTCTTCATGAGTGTACTGTTAGATGCCATATTTTAAGTACAGTAGGCCCTCGTTATTCGCGGGGGTTTGGTTCCGGCCCCTCCCGCGAATGAAGATCATCCGCAAGTGCTGTACCCGGAAGTAAAACCCCATGTATCATATTACATGTGCGAATGATCAACGGGAAGTAAAATCCTATGTATCTATTACATGCATTAAAATATGCTTCTTAAACGCATTCTATAGACAGTCTTACTGATTAATACAGTATTAATGTAGTAAAATATAGTAATGATTAAGAAAAACTTATTTTTTTACTGTGATATTTATTGATAATAAAATATAAACATATATATAAACATATATATATATAAACATATAAATATATATATATATATATATATATATATATATATATACACACACACACACACACACATACATATACATACATACATACAGTGGTACCTCACCTTATGAATGACCCAACAAACGAAAAATCCAAGTTATGAAACGCATTTCCTTAAAATTTCCATCTCTGTATATGAAAAAAGTTCACATTACGAAACGCGCCATCTCAAAAATTCAAACAATGTGCAAGTTGTTCTCCCATTGGCTATCTCCCAACACCCCGCCATGCTGGCCTCCCATTGGCTAGGAGGGAGCTGTATATCCATAATGATTTTCGTGTACCCATTGTTCGTCACGGAGTTCTAACAAGCGTAAAGGACAGAGTTACTGTTGTTTCGTGAGTTTTTCGAGTGTGTTCTTTGCAAGTTTATTTTTTTGGCTCAGGCTTTTAACCTTGCATAAACATTTGTCAGATTATAACTCTGCTAAGAAGACATGATCAACACATGCACACCCGCACGCACACCTGCACACACACCCGCACGCGTGTGCATGTGATTCCCAGTAAAAGTGATTCCCGGTGCGAGTGAAAAGAAGAAGCTGGCTCGTGGCATGCGGTTGAGTGATATCGCAAAGGAGTGATATCGCAAAGGAAGCGCACACGCGTACACTCGCACACGTGTGTGATTCCCGGTGCGAGTCAAAAGAAGAAGCGGGCTCGTGCCATGCGGGTGAATGATATCGAAAAGGAATACGGCCGAAACCTGTCTACCATCGGTACGATATTGAAGCGGAAGGAGGCCTTAAAATGTATACTTTTATAATTTTTAAAGGGTTTAGGGGGTAGTATTGGGGGCCTTGGAACGAATCAGGCCTTTTACATGTAAAATGCTGCTCAACTTATGAAAAATTCAGGTTACGAAACCAATTCTGGAATGGATTAATTTCGTAAGGTGAGGTACCACTGTGTGTGTGTGTGTGTGTGTGTGTGTGTGTGTGTGTATAAGAACACTGAGTACTATAATCTGTAGTTTTCAAAAATTCCCACTAGGGGGAGGTATTGCATTATTTTACTTTGTATTGTATTATATCAGGTATCAAGGTATTGAGCAACCAGTGGCTCAACCGCAAAAAGAAAATGCCGCTTATTTACTCACATTGGAAGCACTTCGTGCTTCCAGGGGTACTTAAACCAGTTTTCACCTGAATGATAGGAGAGTCTGCCTCAGGTAGAGTCCTGCAATGGTCAAGTACCCACAGGTACCCAGTGGGTACCCTTTCAGAAATGCTCTTTTATGGTTGAAAATTACACAGATGAAAATTAACAGTCACGGGTGTGGGCGTATATTTATTTGGTGCGGGCCGGATGATTTTGTGTGCGTGTATTTGATCTGCTGTGTTGGTTGATTTCAAAATTCTTGTGTTCATGGCAAGGAGTGCACTCACCATCAGCCAGCAGCAGAGAAGCGAGCAAGAAAGATTTTTACGCCGCCGAGGTTTGTAATCCAGGAACAGAATTCACAGCTGAAGTAAGAGACGGTGGATCAGATTTGTGACGCGCTCCACTGAAAGTAGGCGCTTGTCGCAAGTGACACATAGAGCTTGTGAGATGAAGCACGGCTTATCCGGACTTCCGATCTTTCAAGTGAGCAAGTGCGCGTTGAATACTTGTTTAGTACACATCTGGCTGCAGCCCGTCTCTCGCTTCGTGGGATAGATATTCTTTTTCTTTATAAAAATACAAGAAGGACTCGAACACATTCATTTATTTTCTGAACCGCTTAATCCAAATTAGGGTCACGGGGAGGCAGGCAATTTTTTTTAATCTAAATGTTTTTGTTGCAAGCAGAATTGTAATTTAATTGTCTCTGTAGTCATTTAAATAAATGCAACTCATTGTTGTTTATATTTACATGAAGGAAAAAGGGGGTAAACATTATATACAGTGTAATTTGATTTTAAATGTCAAAAAAGGATTTGTGGCTCCCAGTGTTTGCTTTAATGTGGAAAATGGGTCCAAATGGCTCTTTGAATGGCAAAGGTTGCCGACCCCTGAACTAGAAGTATCCAGAATACTATGGCAGGTTCCATTTTGAGGATAACCTTCTTTCATACAACATTCACCTTCTTAGCACTTCTGTAGAAAAATGTTTTCCTTCCTAAATCATATCAAGCAGTTCTACTTTTTCATGCAGCGTCATTACCTTTTTCTGGCGCTTCAGCACCTTACCAGAAGCCTGAGAAGGTGCGCAGCGTTTTGGTGGCATGATGGAGCTTAACAGTAACTAAAAACCCACACACTAAAAAGCACAGGCACAAAGTGTGCGCGAATGAGGAAAAAGGGGCATAGCATCATCTCAACCAATCAGCAGGAAGGAGAACAGCCATTGGCTGAATTTGAATCACACGACAGTAGCTCAGCAATCCGCGAATATGCAAAGCCACAAGTGCAAAACCGCGAATAGTCAAGGGCTTACTGCATATAAAGTGACTGGAATTTAAAAAAAATTTTTTGCAACGATTGCACATGATGAATTTGGTTCCTCCCCAGGTTTTGATACTCTTTGCTTTAAGTGTACAGCTATTGGTTGGCTCTGAACAAGTGTTCACAGATGTGGATATTTAAATGGTACACGTGCTAACTTTGTATTAATAGCTCTTTAAAATGATCATATATATGAAATCAGTGGTTCTGTCAGGCAGCGTCAGTCCTTAACAAAGTTATCACAGTAAATATAAACAGGCCGTACTTTGAAAACATTTCCTTTCAGGCGCAATTCAGTAGTTTGAGAAGACCACTTCAACCTAACCTGCTAACCTGCTATTGGTGAGACCTCCAGACAGAACAAGCTTTTACATCTTACACTGGACGCTGTTCCTGTGGAATTCCTTCATAAAAAGTCAAAGAATGATGCAGGATGGGTGCAGCGCCTCACCAAAAGGAACCAGCAAAAGGTAAGCTATTTTAGTGTGCGGGAAGTTTTATCACCTACAACATCTCGCACTGTTGTTTACTTGAGCTGGACAACCCGTCCCTATAAATTCAGATCAATCCCTATGAAAAATGGTCGTTTCTCATTGGTTCAGGCTCTTCTAGTAATCCACGGATAAAATTACCCAGTATAGTGTTTTTATGACCATAATGTTAATGTACAGTGTTTTTTAAGTGTCAATGAATGGTTTGTAAACACACATTGAAGAAAGCAATATGCTAAAAGATTTTTATGCAGAGACATTCTGACGTGTAATTGTGAGATGTTAAATGCTTTTCTTGGATCATTAGTCCATACTTTCAAATAGAAAAACCGAAGTGATATGAATTGCACTAAATAAGACCACAATATAACATGTCGACAACAACTTTACAGTGCTTATGAAATATTTGAGATATTTGTGTGTATTGACCAATCATTGGGTTCATAGTTCACCCTGCAGTAGTATAAGCCTTAGAACAAACCCTGAGCGAATCTAAATTTATGTTACACTGTTCATGGAGGTAAGATGAGCACAGACCATGCTGCGCACTAAAGATATACAGATCAGAATAGAAAATAGAGGTATAGAGAATAAAGCAATACTTTACTTTTCAGGCTTCAGGTCTCTGTAAACAATGCCTAGGTTGTGAAGGTGATCCAATGCAAGGGCCAGCTCTGCAAGGTAGAATTTCACATCCTCCTCTGTAAACATAACCTAGTAAGAACTGGACAGATTTACTCTCTGATCTTTCCACAATACATAAACACCAACAAAAGAAGTCACCATTTACAGTCAAACATGAGTTACTGTTACAGAAATCACAATCAACATAACAACCCAACTGTGTATAGAAATTTCCTTCAACAGAGACAAGAGTTAAAGGGAACATATGGATTATTATTTAGGCTGCAAACATGAAAACTGTGTTTACATTCAACACCGACAGCTAAGAATACCACAGTTTCATTTATTTTAATTTTGCTTTAATTGAACACCAGTGACACTACAAACGCAAGTGAGTCAAGTCCTTCCTGGTTCTAATTTGTAATACTACAGAAAGGAAGATATCTGCATGTGAAGGTCTTCAAGTTCAGCATAGATGAGGAAGCTGGACACGGGGCCAGAGATTGTAAAAGGTGCAGATGGAACACATTGTTTGTGCAGCCAGGCATAATCCTTGAGCTAATTATATTCATGTTTGTGAGTGAGGAGGAGAATTAATCCATGATGCTGGAAGTACATACATGGAAAGAATGTGTCTGCACTGTAGTACAGGTGACGATGCTTTAACTGCATGGGTTACATTGTGTAAGAGAGAGTCTTAAATGAACACACAGTTTGAGATGTTTTTGAAAAGAGAGAAGATTCAGGGATCTTGTAGATGAAAGGTTTCTTTTTTAATAGAAGAAAGGAGACTCATTGCTGAGAGGCCTTACTGAAATAGTACAATTTAGGGAAAGCACTCAGCAGAGTACAGTGGTTGCCAAAACGGAGGACCAGAACCTCAAGAGACTTAACTGACAATCTCACTCAGAACAATTATGAGTAAAGATACTGTAATACCTAACATCAATGTTGTTAAATTGTTTGATTTGGCATAGATGTTTATGTCGGATGCCGTTCCTGACACAGCCCTATAGCAAGGGACAGAAATGTGCTGACGGCTTTGCAGCTACTCTTTCGAAAGTCAGCAATGGTTCTTTTACATGAACCTCCCACTGTAGACAGTGAGAGACATAGCCAGCCTTTGATAACCCAGTTAGCTGCACTGGGGGGGACAGTGACAATCTTGTGGAAAGTGGAACTCGAACCCCCAACCCTAGGATCAACGATCCAGTACCTTTTACCACCAGGCCACCACTGCCCTTCTCCAATTGATTATAAAAGAGCTAAAATTGCAAAAACTGGAGACCAAAATTCTATATACAAAGAATAATACACACACATTATATATATATATATATATATATATATATATATACACACACACATATATATACATATATATATATACACACACACACACACACATATATATATATATACATATATATATATATACATACATATACATACATATATACATATATATATACATACATATATATACATATATATATACATACATATATATACATATATATATATACATACATATATATACATATATATATATACATACATATATATACATATATATATATACATACATATATATATACATACATATATATACATATATATATATACATACATATATATACATATATATATACATATACATATACACACACATATATATATATATACACACTTACACACATAGAGAATATATATATATATATATATATATATATATATATATATATATATATATATATATATTCTCTTTTCAATATATAGGTTCGGTAATACTTGGGAAATAGAAGACGCATGAATGAATGGATACATGGGGTTAATTTAATCAGTCTAAAATTTGAAACTTAGTTTGGGAGAGCGGTCCATCTATGAGACAAAAATTGATTTCAAACCTCCACTGTCTTGTAACCATACCCAGTCATGGGAAAGGCTTCAACTGTAAATCTTGAAGAAAAAATCCGGAACAGGCCCTAACAGATGGATGGTTTTAACCTCCTTCCTCCAGATCCTGCAGCCAAGCTGGTGCCAAATGCACTGCTTTGTGTTTTTTTGGATCATATTGACAAGGCCAAGACAGGATAGTAATGTTTGGGTAGTTTATGACCTTTGTCATCATTGCCCAGACCTGTACCCTGGAGAGGGTATGCTGGTGCTGCCACAAAGCAGCAAAATCAACAGAGGTCGAGGTGCATCCAATCTCTCCAGCCTGATGAGCCGGTAGGCTCGGGTTGAAAACTCTACGGGTTGCCCACTAAGGTTGTTGGTGTGTGTATTTCGTACTACATCAATCAACGTGAACAGATGGTCAGGAGGACTGTATTTTGATCTGATTTACAAAACAGTTGTGACATGAATAGTCTTTGAGTCTATACAGAATCATATATATGATAAAGATAGTGTGCGTTTTTTTTTCAGTAGCCAATACTGGGAGAAGGTGAGGTACACCTTGAACAGCACACCAAATGTCACAAGGTAAAACTCATACTCACACCTGGGGCCAGTTTGGAGAAGCCTATTAGTTTCATGTGCACGTCATTTAACTGTGGAGAAAACTGGAATATCCACAGGAGACACAGAAACTCTGTAGTCTGGGACTTGCACCTAGGACCTTATTGCTGTGACGAAGATGTGCTAACCACTACGCTATTGTATTGCAGTTTGTTTGCTTTTTAAATAAAGTGACTGGGAACTTTTTTATACTTTTTGATGATCTTATTTTTGATTTTGTTTTGATTATCTAATTTTTTTAATTTTTGATTAGCTTTCACAATATTTTTGTGTAACTGACAAGTTAGAAGTAAGCCAGAAAGAGGAGAGTGGGGAAAGTAAGTATAGTGCTTAGAATTTTTGCTAAATGTAATCTATAGAACTAACCTGGTTAGCAGATGATCGTGTATTCTCGTTTACGAAACAGCGTTTTTAAAATACGAAACAGTATTTTATACATTGATTCAGTAGGTTACTACTTATAAACTGGAAGTTAATTGGCAACACTTACACAGTTATATTATATATGAGTAACATTCACACACTCTCAGTCTGTTGAACTTCAGAACATAGACCCTATTATGCAACATAAAAAGGTGCAAGTAGCTAAATAAAACTTGGGAAGACAACAGTAGTGACATTCTAGTGACTATTTTCATATTAGGGTGTTCCCATAACCATTAAAGTGATAAATATCAAGAATATAGAATCTATCAAGGGGATCATTTTGCTAAAGCCTCCTCTTAAACCTCAGGTTATAATAAATAAGTCTCTTTTAACTTAAGTTTATCATTGATTTCTGAGACTTGAGCTTGTTTCTCTGCCACAGGATGCAGATAGAGCCGCTTGTTAATAATATAATAAACAATTCATAAAATGGTGAACTGTACTGGGGAAAATAACAAAATGTTAGTGTAGTGGAAAAAACAGGACACTTACCTCTTTGGATAAGCGAGTAAATACATCTCCACCCCTGAGAAAATCCAAAATTAAATAGAGCTTCCCTTCTGTCTGAAAGGCTGTGAGAGAAAGGTGGCGGCGGGGGACAAAAAACAATGACTTATACAAAGTTATTGTTATTCCATGAGGTCATTCTGCTATGTGATAAACAGTAAACATAACCAGAGCACCAAAGTTATAGAATGAGTAGACTAGAACTGAATAGACAAGACATCAAAACTCCATCCACAGCATAATATTCCAAAATGTTGATCAAAGATACGATCATTTTTTAAAAATCAAACAGCGAACACGTTGGAGGCACCCAAGTGAAAATATTTTATATGAAATTTGTTGGAAATTTTGGCGGTTCGTGACCAAACACATCCTGATAACGAGTAATCCAGAGAAAGAGATTTTTTTAATACAGGGATCCCTCGCTACATTGCACTTCAATTCATGCGGCTTCAGTCCATCACATTTTTTTTTTAAATATTCATGTAATTAAAAAATAAGGAAATTAAGGAAGAATAGAGGAAAAGTAAAAAAAAATGCTGCAAAACAAGGCCAATTATGCAAAAAAAAAAAAAAAAACCCACAAACAAACAACCCAAAACCTCCCATCAAAACTAGTTCATTTTTATGTGAGGTTCATATGTTCATATGTTTTATGTGAGGTTCATTATGTGCACCTCACATAAAAATGTGTGTGTATTTATATAATGTATATATTATGTATATGTATTTATATTTTATTTACATCTTATGCATTATTCTTGAATGTTTAATGGTCATTGTAAGCATTTATAGCATTGACTATGTACTTACTGATTTATATACACATATACATGTACGTATATGTCAGCCAGGGGGTGTTGAACCTACTTCATGGAATTCAACGGTCGTGGGGAGATCTCGGTCCCAATTAACTGCGGAAGGTGAGGGATCCCTGTATATATTTTCACTTCTTTTCACAAACCGACAAAACAGTTTAATAGCTGAACATTTTGGCTTAATGAACCGTACCACCAAAAAAAAAAAAAAAAAAAGTGAACACATACATTCACTGACCTTTTGCATGAGGCCAACTTGTATATACAATGTCATATGTGACTTTCACTTCTACTTTCAGACAGAAAATTGCACGATTGGTAATGTTTAAGGTATAAATTTAAAAAACATAAATCAATGTTGTATTAAAAGGCCTAACATCACATTATGTTATTTGAATGAATATTTACAATAGCAGGGACGTACTCTGAATTTCTACGTGAATTTGAAGGCCTCATTGCAAACCTGGTTATTTCGTTAGGTTAAAGCTTTAATTTTGGTTACTTTAATATTCATTTCAATAACCAGAGGACCCTTTAAGAGCAGCGTTTGTATCTATGCTAAATTCAGTTGGGGTAAATCAGACATGAATAGGACCCACTCAAAGCTGGTCACACTCTTGATTTAATACTAAGTTTGGGATTAAATATTGAAAACAGTCACAGTTCCACAGTCAGAAACTATTTCAGATCATTATCTTATCTCGCTTACAGTGCTTCTTAATTCTAATATATACATTCTGTCACGTTTATCGCACTGAGTGTATTTTTTCATCAACTTCTGCACCGAGTTTCATTAATAATCTTCCAGAATTATCAACTACGATTGGATCACCATCAGACCCTGCAGAACTTGATCAAGTCACCGAGTGCTTTGACTCATATTTACATCATAAGCTAAATAATGTAGCTCCTCTTAAAAGAACAGCAATCAAAGAAAAAAAATAGCCCCCAGGTATAATGATGAAACAAGCACACTAAAACAAAGCACCCACAAATTAGCACTAACATGGTGGCAAACTAAATTACTGGTTTTACAATTTGAATGGAAGGAGAGTCTCCTTAATTACAGAAAAGCTCTCAGTGCTGCTACAGTAGTATCATCAATCATCAACCTGAGTTCTTGATCCAGTACCTCCATGTTTCTTTAAACAAATACTATCAGAAGTATGAACTCTTTATTAAATGTAATAAATTCTTCCCTTAGCACTGGTTATGTACCTAAATCCTTGAAACTAGCAGTTCCCAACTTCTGATTAAAAAAAATCTGATCTTGACTCATATCAGCTGTCCAACTGTAAACCAATATCAAACCTCCATTTTATCTCTAAGGTCTAACAAAAAACTGTAGCACAGTAGTTATGTTCACATCTTTGTAGGAATAACATTCACGAAATGTGTCAGTCAGGTTTTAGGCCTCTTCATAGCACAGAGACAGCACTAGTTAAGGTGGTAAATGACCTACTGGTGGCCTCCGACCACGGCTGTGTCTCCTTGCTTGTGATACTTGATCTTATTGCAGCCTTTGACACTACTAATCACATGATTCTCCTCAAAAGATTAGAAACTGTTGTTGGAGATTAGCTTATTGCAATGTATTACTGTCTGGATGTTTTAATAGTTAGATAAACAAGCTCTGCTTAGTAAAGAATGCAGGAGCAAGACCAGTTCTTACTAGAACCAGAAGACATGAGCATATCCCCCCAATCTTGTTTATATTGCACTGGTCCTGTTTAATTTCAAATCGTATATAAAAGTACTACTTTGAACCTAGAAAGTAATTAACAATCTTGTGCCACATTACCTAATTTTGCATCATTTATGATTCAGCAAGCCCCCTTAGATCAAAAGGAGCAGGATGCTTAGTGATACCTCGAATAATGAAGACTACTGCCGGGGCAGAGCTTTCTCTTACAAAGCTTCACAGTTATGGAATGGCCTTCCAGTTAATGTTCGGAGCGCAAACAAAGTCTCGGCTTCTCTGACAGGAGACTCCATCAAACGTTCCCAGGACACCCTAACTACACACTTGGGCCTCACAGGTCTGGAGAGCGGCCTCCCCGCCGTCAGAGCCAGCTTTTGGTTAATAGCTCCTCTCCTCTCGTCACCTGAGTGTCTAGAACATGCAGCCGCAAATCCAGTGACAAGACTACAAAGTCAATCATTGAACTGCGAACTATGATGTCCTGGTGCCAAGTGCACTTATAGATAGAAGTCCAACAACAAAACACCATTCAGGTTCAGACTTGAGAGACCGTACCTTCTGATTACACCCTTCCCGGTCACACTGTTGTTGCCCACATGGGCGCTGAAGTCTCCCACGACAATGATGGATTCATTGGGGAGCGTTCTCCAACCCCCCCCCCCTCCCCCAAAGACGGCGCGAATGGTGGGTTTACATTCAATATATTTGCTTTATAAGCACAAACAGGACCTGTCCCCCAACCCGAGGGTGGAGGGAAGCTACCCTTTCGTCAGCCAGGAAGAACCCCACCAAATGTGCACCATGATGGGGGCTCGCCGCCTCTCCCCATGAGCAACTCCAGAATGTAATAAGGTCCATCCCCTTTCAAGATGGGTGGTTCCCGAGCCCAAGCTATGCATTGTGGTGAGTCCGACTATATCTAGTCAGTATCTCTCCAACTCATGCACCAGCTCAGGCTCCTTTCCCACCAGAGAGGTGACATTACATGTCCCAAGAGTTAGAGTTAGAAGCCGAGGAACTGTCCAACAGAACCCGTGCCTTTGGCTGCCACTCAACCCACACTGCATCCTTTTTAGTTATAAAATAGTTATGTTTCTGTAATAAATATAGTCTTGAAAGTGAAAGTAAACATTTATGACAAAAATTTCATCCAGGCAAAAACAAGAATGTTTATGTTTAAGAAGCTGTAAATATCAGAAGAACTTTTTTCCAATACTGCTGTTTGCACATAGCATTCAGGGCCATCAGAGGGTTACATTAAGTCATAGATGATTAAAATCGGTTGGTGAGATAAGAGCTTTCATACATGAATGTCCAGATGTGCGAAAAGACTTTTGTTAATGACTGTATATATTAAAAAAAAAAAAAAAAAAAAAAAAACAGTCTGAAGTAGACACTGGCTCCTATTTCTAATCATTTATTTTGTTGTGCATTCTCTATTGTCAGGAATACTGTTTAAAAATATCTATCCTGGCACTTTCTCTTTGGGCTACCTGCATTTACAGTAATCCTTTTATAACATTTCGTTTATTTTATTTTTTTTCATGGGGAAGTGTTTTGTGTCAGGCCATACAACCAATATGTACTCACACAAACACTGGAATATTTGCACAACTGTACACCAGGCAAGTGGAGCATTTTAACAGGAGTGTGTACAGAATCAGTACTTAGAACTCTACTAAACAATAAAGTCCAATAAAGTCTAATAAACAGGTATCACCATCCTGAGGTTCACAAAAGATTCCATGACATTTTGTCCATTGGGTGCTACAACAAACACACTCAAATTCATTCATTCATTCATTTTCTGTAACCGCTTAATCCTCATTAGGGTCGTGGGGAGGCTGGCGCCCATCCCAGCCGACTCTGGGCAAGGCCAGAGTACACCCTGAATAGCTCGACAGGCCATCACAGGACAGAAACACGCTGACAGCTATGCAGCTACTTTTGTCGAAAGTCAGCAATGGTTCTTTTACATGCCTCACACCATAAATAGTGAGAGACATGGCCGGCCTTTGATAACCTAGTTAGCTGCACTGGGGGACACTCAAATTTATTATACTTTTTTATTTGGTCCCACTTGGCTGCTTTAGCTTAAATGGGGGACTCAGTAAAATGTCTTCCAGACAGCCAATCAAATTTTCAATCGCCTATATTTGGCATGTGGAAATACTGAGGTTTATGAAATATCACACTCTCTTTTATAAATGCAAAGAATAGCAAATACATCTAATACATTTTGGTAAATTAATCAGCAAAAAATTGGGTACATTTTAACCAAATGGAGACTGTAACAGGCATATTTCCTGAACCTATTAAACTGATCTGTTCAAACCTCGATAATCACTTACAGCCATATTCATGATTTTTATTTCCTTTAGTTATTTGATCCTGTTTTGCTTTGTAATTACTACAGTTTGTTGTCTACAAACCCTGTTAGAACTAAAGAAATTCAGCTGAATGACAATATTGCTTGTATACAGTGTTTAGATGGCTACACTTGTGTGGTCTGTCCATTACTATGTTGTTCTTATTGCTGTTATATGTTGTGAATCGCTGCTTTTCTCATGATTTTGGTCCTTATAGCACCTGCTTTCCTTTACCTAAACTTTATGTAATCCATATTTCCCATAGACTACTTTGGAACTGATTTTAAATACTCATTGAATTGATTCCTCTGGAGTAGGACATTTTCTAAGATAATTTCCAAACAGTTTCCACTTAGGTTGAGCAATAGATTACTTAATTCCGGCTTTAATTTGAGGTAAAACTCCAACAAGAATCAGTTCAAGGCAGAACAAGAGTCAGGAAAAGCATGCCTATCTTACCGTAATGCAACTTCACGATGAAGGGATGATTCACTTCCACCAGAATGTCTCGTTCCATCTTTGTACGCACCCTGTCCCTCACTGCCAGCAAGATCAGCATTTAGTGTCACTGGATTTATTTTAAAAGGCATTCAGCCGACATAAATCAGAAACAGCGACTCACCTTTCAATGATGCCTTCTTCAGGACTTTCATTGCATAAAGCTGACCAGCATCTGGGCCCATTATCTTCCTCACCAAGAACACCTTAGACCAAGAATAAGTGGGCTGACTGACTCAGTTGGAACGGAACACAACTAGTTGAAAAAAAATTCTTTACTGGATACTTTTGGACCAAAATATTATGGAGACTTACAGAGTACAACTACCTGGGAGCTCCCCTAACAAACGCACACTTTCGAGGGTTTCTTCTGTTTACACAAGTTCCAGATGTAACACGAATTGATTTAGTGGATGGGTAGAACCTCACTAGTTCATTGTGTGTTTTCAGATGAACATAGATCTTGTGAAATAGTTGTTCATGAGCTGCCATGAAAATCTCAAACTAGCAGGATTTGGACTTAAGACTGACTCACACACAAGCAATATACGGGTATAACTCACCCGTCCTTAATTGGTTCCAGGAGAGACAACTTAAGTTGAAAAACGACTTAAATCGAATTAGCTTGTCTCTAGGCTAGGCTAGGCTACACACACACATATATATATATAAAAATATTAAAAAAAAATTATTATATTATATATATATATATATATATATATACATACACACACATACACACACACACACACAATATTTAATATACTAAATATATATGTGTGTGTATATATGTAATGATTAGAATGACGTAAAGTGTATTTTTATTTTTTTTGAAAACCGACGTATAATTGAGAATGACTTAACCCAAGATGACATAGGTCTAAGTATACCTGTAGTCGCAAAACACTGTCTCTGATTTGTTTTGGCCAAAAATACGTTTGAAACTAGTCTCTTTAAAAACTTTCTTTTTAAAACTCTGTCCTTAAAAATGTAAACAAAACAAATCCAAGTGATTTCTTTCTGAATGAGTTTTCTGTGCTTTTTTTCCCTCTGTATATTTTACATATATCCTCCGTTTGATTGTCTCTTGCCCAGTGGTTTGGGTTGAATTAGTTGTGTTTTCCAGCATGAGCTGCTCAGTTTTAGCTTATAGGACAGCTGCTATTTTGGTTTGAAACTCAAGTGCGGACATGTGTGTTAGATGGTGGAGTGTGGAGCTGTGCGCAAAAACCAGAGCAATCCTCCACCATGCCTTCATTCCATGTCAGATTAGAACATAAATATGTATTAGTGGTTTTAATAATTAAACCTAAGGATTTATTATCAATCTTGGACATGTTTATAACACTAGATTAGCTTTCTTACTCTCGAGGACAAGAAAAAAAATCAATTGGCATCGAACAATTCAGCCATCAAAGCCGTCAGCTCATTCAGGGAATTTCTGATTACATTCAACTTTATTACATTTCAACTTTTTAAAATATTCAGTAACTTTTTCTGCATCATCTCTCCATTCACGTGAATGGACTGAATGTTGACTTCCTTGGAACTTCAATTTTTCTTCTGCATTTCAACAATAATTTCAGCCATTTTCAGCATTACTCAGCAATCCATTCAGCTAATCAGCATTCACACACATTTTCTGCAGGAAATGTATGTTCTCGAATATTATTACAGTATTATTATTATTAATATTATATAGTAACGGTAGATTATGTAGCTCATCTGGGACCTGGACCTTTTCTAGCAGTTGTCCCACTGCTCATCTCTTAATAAGTAATTTAGTGCGGTGAAGGCTCTGCTGTTTCGCATTTTTATTTCTTGAAAGTGGGCGTGTTCAACCGAGTGATGGCCTTTTAAGGACCTAATTATTTTTTCTGTTTCCAAACATTTTTGTAATGGTTCTTACATGGCCTCACATGGAATTCAAATGAAGAATTTTATGTCTTCCCTCATGGTGAAAAACTTCCACATTAATAATGTTAGTCCATGACATTGAAGGTTCCATGCGTGCTCGACTGTGATATAGTTGAATATAAAAGAAATCCATACAGAACCAGTACTGCTAGGGTGTTAACAAAAAGTGTCTGCGGCGGACGTGGATGTAGTGGGGACGGACAGCACCTGCCAACATAAGTATCCCCTACGCATCACAGGGATACAATAAAAGGGTAACATCCATCCTTGGCAGCACATACCTCAGATTCCATATTCTCTGACTTGTGTGTTCGATTACCATACACTAATCTCTCCCTTATTTCCTCTTGGGCTGTCATACTTCCTGTATTAAAGTAGGAGTAAGACATGCTGTGTTTAAAGAACGGCGATGAATCTTCACACAATAAAATGAAGGTACTGTACGGTTCTAAGGACTTTGAAACAGTTACTCCAGTCCAAAAGCCCAGCAATATAAGCTTCAGATCCCAGATTGCAGCGGTCTGACTCTACTATTCAATTCAAGCCAGCCGCTCCGCGCGAAGAATCTGACGTACAGCTTTGTTTAGCCTTCTAGCTCAGTTAGCACAAGTGTGTGTGTGTGTGTGTGTGTGTGTGCATGCGTGCGTGCAAGCAAGACAGAGACAGTTGACCGTATCCTTCCTGAAGCTATGTAATCCTCAACATTAAACTTCTGCTAGCGATCAAAGTTTGTTAGTAACACACAGTCACATTCCCACGTTTCATTCGGTGAAATACGCAGAGAAAAATATGAAACCTACTCCAAGATCATCGTATGAAAATATCTCCTCACCTTTCCGAATGATCCCTGGCCCAGTACTTTAAGCAGCTCAAACTGTGAAGGGTCTGCTTTATCACAGCCCTCCTTTACGTGATGAGTGATTGGAATCTCCTTATAGGGCCCTTCATCCTGTGGGGGGAAAAACCTTTAGTAACCATTACCACATCCATCAATACACCTGTTACAACCTCTGGATTGTTAGAGCCTGGATTTTAATACTTATATTAATGGGTTTTGTGTTTGAGTTTGAATTTTGTATTATAGTTTTGTAAGTACAGGGGTCCCTCGCTACTTCGTGCTTCAATTCTTGCGGCTTCAATACCAGTTTTTAAATATTCATCGAATTAAAAAATAAAGAAATTAAGGAAGAATAGGGGGAAAAGTTAAGGAAAATGCCACAAAAACATGTTAGCCCATGGAGGCCAATTATGCAAAAAACCCTAAACAAACACAAACAACCCCCCCCCCCATCAAAATTACTTATATTTTTGTGAGGTGCGCATCTGTGTGTGCACGCACACATCTGTATGTGTGTGTATTTATATTTTATTTACATCTTACGCATTATTATTTAATGTTAAATTGTTATTATACGCATTTATAGTGTTGAATATGTATTTATGGATATTACAGACGCTCCCCAACTTACATTTTTGTTAGGTTCTAGAAGGCAGAACGCAAGTTTAAAAAACCGTAAGTTGTTACTGTATGTTCCAGTGATGTATGACATTCATACTGTACTATACAGCTATAAATACTATTACCGTATCTCACAAAACACCCCTAAATCAATTATTATAAACATAACATTGTAAAATAATATGAGATATATCAAATAATATCAACATTAATTTCAAATAAATTAAATTCAAGCAAAATAATTTCAAATAGATAAATTTTAATCAAATTTACTCATCAAATACAGTATCAAATATAACTTTTAACATTCTCTATGATGCAATCTTTCTGCTTGTAAATGGTGCCGATGGTTGAAGAATGGTCAATTTACATGAAGCTGAGCCGAGTCACTTTACATTGCGCTTAAAACAGCCAATCAACGCTTACAATATGTGAGGCACACCGCCGAAAGTAGTTCACTTGCTTGTGCTTGAGACAAAGCCTGGATTATACGGACTTCCGGTCTTTCAAGTGAATAAGGGCGCCGTTGAATACTTGTTTAGTACTCAGCCTGCACTGATGTGGATCACCAGCAGAGTGGAGAGTTCTCTTTCTTTTCTGGATTCGGGTTTTCATTCATTTTACAACTCTCTTTGCTTAACTGAGTATGCATGGTAGATTGCGCCGATCCGAGCAGATAGTTAATTCAGTCTTGGGAAAACCAGAAATTTTGGCATATGTCAGAAAACTTGCTGGTAGGCTTACGCTGCTGACCAACCATATTTGCTTAGGGTTACAAAAGTCTGCAAAACAGTGTAAACACAAAGATCATAGAGACAACTTAACACAAGGGTAACACACACTACTGAACTGGGAAGAAGGAGGGGCACGTCTGTCATTTGTAAACAATGGACGCCGCGTCATTACATCAGCGTAATACATGGGTACATCTCGTACTACAGAGAGCACACTAAACTCAAAATTTGACTATTTTTTTTTGTGAAAAAACCTGTAAAATCGAAAAAAAAACCGTAAAACAAATGAGCGTAAGTCGGTGAGCATCTATATATACACACATATACATGTACGTATACATCAGTCAGGTGGGGTTACTCCTACTTCACGGAATTTGGCAGTCGCAGGGGGATCTCGGTCCCAATTAACCGCGGAAAGTGAGGGATCCCTGTATATGGTTATATTAGACTCAAACAATGTGAAGACATGATAAGCATAAATACATCCCATGTTTCTTTTATCCTAGTGCTGCATAACAGTTGTTGAACCCTTCAGAATTTTTGAGACTTGGAACATAAATTTTGAAACAAGGGTGGTATAGTGGGCAACATCCGCCTCAAGGAAGAAGGTCCCGAGTCTGATTCCCGTTCTCGAGGGTTTCCTTGAGGAGTTTGCATGTCCTCCCCGTGCTGGCCCGGGTGTCCCTCGGGTCGTCTGGTTTACTCCCACAGTCCAAAGACATGCACAGTAGGCTAATAGGCTGCTCCAAATTGCCACTAGTTGTGAGTGTGAACGATTGTGTGTTGGCCCTGTGATGGTTCAACAAATGAGTGAGAGAGATTTTGAACGAAGTTGTGAAAGATAAAGAGAAGCCAGTTACACAAACAAGACAATTTCTGTGGCCTGCAAAGTATCAAAAATCCCCTCCAAGTTCATCATCAAAAAGGCTGTTTTATCATATCGACCAAATCTGACATGGATTTGATGAGCTGTGTGAGGGTATGTTTAATCTTTTCCACCCCTGATGTGCCCATTGTTCCGGAATAAATCTGAATGTCAGATCACATGACCTTTTTCAGAATCTGATGTTTATACCGCCAAACGAAAGACTTTTGTTCTGATTATCCTAATAAGTGGTTTCCCTGATGGTCCCACAGCTGTTCAAACAACACTTTGAGGTCTCATCACAGCGTAGATCTGGAAATGGTCTTAATTTTCACTTCACAGTCGTAACTCAGATCTATGTATAAATACAGAGTTCAGTTCAGTTCATTTTGTGTAACCGCTTAATCCTACTTAGGGTCGTGGGGAGGCTGGCGCCGATCCCAACCGACTCCAGGCGAGGGCAGCGTACACCCTGGACAGCTCGCCAGGCCATCGCAGGGCGGAAACACGCTGACGGCTTTGCAGCTACTCCTGTCGAAAGTCAGCAATGGTTCTTTTACATGAACCTCACACCATACATGGCCAACATGGAGACATGGCTGGCCTTTCATAACCCAGTTAGCTGCACGGACGGGGGGTGGGGGGGGGGTGGATGGACAACCTTGTGGAGAGTGGGATCGGCAATCCAGTGCCCCATACCACTGCCCATAAATACAAAGTTTAAAGACCATGAATCCGTGTCAGATGATGCCAGAATCTCATACTGTACATGACATATATCACTTCTACTGTTGTTTGTTCAGTGATTTTGTTTTAATTATTTTCAGATATTTTAATATTTAAATTTGCTGCTACGGCAGTCTGTCTGTCTGTCGATCCCTGTGTTTTTTACAGCACTCACCTTTTCCTGATAACACCTGATGATCTGTTTCACGCCGGTAAACTTCCCTTTGCTCTGCATGTGTGACAGTAGTGTATGTAATATGTTATATACGCTCGAACAGGATGAGAACATTCCAACGCACCTGCAGAATTTTAGTGCGTTCCACACCTTCCGTTCTCAGTGTTGTGTATCATCCCAGTAAATAAATATTACATTCACAATCAATATTAATATATAGAATAAAGCATTATTTGGTTCTTTATTATTTGGTAACTTTTATTTATAATTAATTTATTTTACAGTACAGCCTGATGGGGCTTAGTCTGGCACAAAACAACTTTGAAGCAAATTGAAGGTGACACAAGAGGCACAACCAAAACAACCATACTGTACACTATCTAAACACCCCAGCTGCAGTACACGAGAGATTTCACTCATGATGATTTTCCCCCCTCACAGAGCAATATATCAGTTCTTAAAAATCATTTTCAGTGCATACCCCAACATTAATTTTTAACATGCATGTCGGTGTTCATGCTGAGTAATGAACAATTTGTGTAGTCCTGTCTGGGACGGTTGATACAGTGGTTAAAACAAACCGACCAGCTACACCATCTGATACAGGGGTGTCAATCAAAATCAGAGAAATGTTTACATTTTTATATCCACGCAAGAATCCCACACACTTCTCAATTTTTAAAAAACTGAAAAGACTTATTTAGTGAATAATTCCGATCCATCTCTGTAACCTACACCCAGCACTAACCTTCACCACGAAACCAGATTCTGTTATATTTCCATAAATGCGGCTTGCCGGTTATTCAACAATACAAAGGGTCACACACACACACACACACACACACACACACACACACACACACACCTGTATACTTGCACCTGAAAAAACCTGAGAAACCAAAATGAAACAATGCAGCTCTTTTATTTAAGTTATGCAGCATTTTTTATTATTATTATTATTATTATTAGACGGCATGGTGGTGTAGTGGTTAGCACGTCCGCCTTACAGCAAGAAGGTCCTGCGCTCAATTCCGCTTAAGCACATCTGTGTGGAGTTTACATGTTCTCCCCATGTTTGTACTTTTGGTTTCCTCCAACAGTCCAAAAACATACACATTAGACTATTAGACTAACCCTATGTGTTACCCTGTAATAGTCTTGCAAGTTGCTCAGGTTGTACCTCAACTTCGCCGCATACCCGGTTGGATTCAGAGGTACAACAAACAAGTCTGTGACTGATTTTTTAAATTTATTTATTAATTTATGTACGTATTTTAAATAAAACCTCTGCTTTCTACATGAATATCAAAAATATCAGACACTATTCTTGTGGGTACATGGTGGTCTGAAATAGGATAATTAAATAACTATACATAATGAGCACACACACACACACACACACACACACACACACACACACATTTACTCACAGGGTGTGTGCAGGATTCTCCCTCTTCCATCGGCTCATCTGCAACCTGATGCCCGTTGATCTACAAGAAACAAAGATAGGCTGAAACTAGCACAGATGTTTCATACACACCTTCACACCAGACATGAAATCTCTACTATGAAAACCCAAATTAAATTCAGGTTCGGAGCACTTCTTGTTTTCCAAAATAACCAAAATCCACAACCTGATATGTCAAAATCATTCATTCATTCATTTTCTGTAACCACTTAATCCTAATTAGGGTCGTGGGGAGGCTGGTACCTATCCCAGCCGACTCTGGGCAAGGGCAGAGTACACCCTGGATAACTCACCAGGCCATCGCAGGGCAGAATCACACCGAAGGCTATGCAGCTACTCTTGTCGAAAGTCAGCAATAGTTCTTTTACATGAACCTCTCACCATAGATAGTGAGACATGGCCAGCCTTTGGTAACCCAGTTAGCTGCACTGGGGGGGAGACAATGACAACCCGGGGAGAGTGGGGCTTGAACCCCCAACCTTAGAATCAGTGATCCAGCACCTTTACCACCAGGCCACCGCTGCGCTGCACACGTCAAAAACATTTGAAAAGTAAAATACTGTACTGGGGAGTTCAAAGACATATGCTGCCTTTCAAAAGTTTGGGGTCACCCAGAAAATTTCACATAATAATAACTTTTAATTCAAATTTTCTGCAACACACTTTGTTTTAGTCTAAAATCCTCCATTTGCAGCTACTACAGCTGTGCAGACCATCATTCCAGCTGTCAATCTGTGATAAGAAGAAGAAATTTCTCCCCCTGCTTCCTCAAGCACTTCCCACAGAATGAACTGCCACAATGAGCACTTCTTCCATAACATACGTTCAAGCTGTTCCAACAACACCTCAATTCGGTTCTGATCCAGTGACTGCGCTGGCTACACCATTACTGGCAGAATACTAGCTGACTGCTTCTTCTCTAAATAGTTCTTGTATAATTTGCAGTGCTTTGAATTATTGAATTGTTGTACAAAGAACCTCTGCTTTGGTCTGGCGAGCTGTCCAGGGTGTACCCACCCTCGCCCAGAGTCTGCTGAGATGGGCGTCAGCCTCCCCGAGACCCTAATTAGGATTAACCGGTTCAGAAAATGAATGAATGAATGGATAGAAAGAAAAGTGGCTCCAATCAAGCATTGTCCACAGGAAGGCTCAGCTAAATTATCATTTACTTTCATACCTCTACAACACCATAATATTACTACAAACAACCGGAAATTAACCTCACTCTCCCTGCTCAAGCCTCAAGGACCCATCATCATAAATAGAACATTCATTCATTTTTTGAACCACTCAATCCTAATTAGAGTGACGGGGAGGCTAGTGGCCCATCTCAGCCAACTCAGGGCGAAGGCAGAGTACACGGGGGGGGGTATACCACCAGGCCACCACTGCCCCACATAGAACATCTGTATATCTGCATATTACCTACTGCCTCTTTGTACATACATCTGTATATTTGCTCTTCTGTACAGTAATATAAAACATCTGTATATTTCTCCTATGCAAATTAATATTAATTTATTCCCACCGTTACACTGTTGTGATCTATACATACTACTCTGTATATATTACATTTTCCTCTCTGCACTTTTGATTGGATGCTAAACTGCATCCAATCAGAAGTGCAGAGAAGAAAATGTAATTCTGGAAAAAATGTTTTCTGGAATTCTCTATCACACTGTTATAAGGATTTCCTCCGTGCTGAGAAGCCTTGTTTTACCCACTTGACACAACGAGGTACAGTGAGGTTCAACTTCACATCAGTGAAAAACTACCACAGGATGATGAGCCTCATTACATTTCTGGAAACACATCTCGGTGCAACTCGGAACCGCCAGTTAGTTTAATGTGCATGTCTTTGGACTGTTGGAGGAAATCGGATTACATGGAAGAAAACCCACACAGGCACGGGAAAAACATGAAAACTCCACAAAGAAGCGCCCTCGTCGTGCCCGAAACTCAAGCTCATTACCTTCTAACTGTGAGGCAGAAGTGCCAATCAAAACACCACTGACTTACACCCTCACACTGGGAGCAATGCGGAACAGCCAAAAAGCCTAATGTGCAAGTCTGCAGACTGTTGGAGGAAACCCATATAACTGGGAAACTTTCATACAGAGATGCTCTTGCTGAGTGCAGGACTTGAACTCGGGACCTTGCTGCAGTGAATAAGAATTTCTGTGGCTCTCAATGTTCTAGAACAGGTGTGGCCAACCCGCGGCTTCCGGGCCATATGTGGCTCTTTGCCTAGTTTCATGTGGCTCTTATGTTCATATTGAAGTTTGTGGTTTTTTTAATGTGCGTAAGTTCAGTATGGTATTATTGTCAAACGCTTATGTGCGTGAGATGAAAATACTGTACTGCCAAGCTTCACAGTATGGGCGAGATCATTTCAGTAAAAAATTTGTGTCAAATTTGCTCTTAAAATGGCACCAAAAATGCACAGCAGAATGAAAATATGAAGATGAGCAAAGGACATTTTAACAGAGTGGGAGAGGGGTTTTTTGTTTGTTGTTTTTGAATGTAATGGAGGTGGCAGTGGTGGCCTGGTTGTAAAGGGTGCTGGATCACTAATCCTAAGGTTGGGGGTTCGAGTCCCACTCTCCACAAGGTTGTCACTGCCCCCACCCACCCACCCAGTGCAGCTAACTGGGTTATCAAAGACCAGCCATGTCTCTCACTGTCTATGGTGAGAGGTTCATGTAAAAGAACCATTGCTGACTTTCGTAAAGAGCAGCTGCAAAGCCATCAGCATGTTTATGCCCCTTGCTAAAGGGTTGTGAAGGGCATCAGATGTAAAAACTTATTCCAAATCAAACAATGCGACTCAGATGGTTCGCTGGGGCGACCCCTGAAAAAGGAAAAAAACGAAAGGAAAAGTTCTTGAATGTAATGGAAAGCCATTCTGCCTTATACGTCAAGCGTCATTGACGCATTTCAAAACTTCAAATCTTCAGCACCACTTCAACTCACTACATGCTAACTTTGACCAGGAATTTTCTAAAGGGACTGAACTTCACAAGCACAAGTTGTTCAATGTGAAAAGAGAGGCAGAAAAGCAGATATAGTTTTTCAAAAAATTTACAAAGCGCTCAGAGACCAGCACTTGCATCCTATCAACTGGCTTGGAACATGACACTGGCCAAAACACCATACAATGAAGGAGAGTTTGGTATAAAATCCCTCAGTGAGGTTGTTGAAATCTTGTCTCCTGAAAACAACAAACTAAAACATGCGGTATCAGACGTCCAACTGTCCCACCACACAGCATAACACAGAATATTGGACATTAACAAGGCTATTGAATCACAGTTGCACTCTGACCTTCAAAGATGTATTTTATCATGTTGGTGTGTGAATTTACAATAAATCTGGTTGAGCAGAGATGTGTGTGTGTGTGTGTTTGTGTGTGTGTGTGTGTAAGGGATGAGTGATGTTCATGTGTGTCCATGTGTATGATGTGGCTCTTGGTTTCTGACTGGTTGACCACCCCTGCTCTAGAATACAGTAAATGTCAGGAGTTTTTAACGAACAAAACAAAAAGGTATTTGTTCCTCTAACACATCTAAATACAATAAAAACACGTGAAGTGGTCTTGGTTTTCTGTCAGACTTCTCATTGTATGTTTGTGTTTGGATAAACCTGGTCAATAACAGTTCAGTGGAACACCAAAACTGAGGTGACAGCTATGCTAGGCTACTTTACAGCTAGCAACATGAGCTAAATTGCAGTGTGTGTGGATGAATCAGGTAAAAATTCAACAACCATTACAAAAGAGCAAGAGACAAAAACGAGGTTCAACTCTTATCAAGCATTTTAACCTTAAAAATCCCAACACATACTCAAACCAAAGCAGGACAGATGACGTTATCCTGTAGATTACAGCTGGAGGTGATCAGTGATGTGTCGACGGTTACCTGAGGTATTCTGACTGGCTACACGGTATATATATATATATATACACACACACACACACACAGAGAGAGAAACACAAACACACACACACTGACGCGGCTTAGTTCACAGATAAATTCCAACATAATTGGTGACACTTCAAATTAAAGCAGGTAAAGATACACCACGTGATGTAGAATATCGCTGAGGTAAAGAATGCTAACACCTTTGCTAAACACTCTCGCTCGCGCTCTGCAGGCAAGAAGCTAACTCATATAGCTAAGCAGTGTAGAACCCAGGCTACCACAGAACCCGGTTCGTTCTGAATTAGTTCGACACCGTACAGAACTGAGGACAGGACTGAACATACCTCGCCGCTAAAGCGGTGCACCTCCATTTTGTGCCAGGAATGTAACGGCCGGGCAAAAGGCATCGTCAGATAGAATTAGAGTCGCGTATGAGCCATGCTTTCACTGCGGAAGCTCAGCCAACCCAAGTTCACTATCACACGTAACTCGTACGCTTTTATCACTTCCGGTAATAATATCAGAAAAATCTGCCTTTTTGGGGGATGCGACGCGGATACAGACTCGCTTTGGGAGGCTCAGTTCGAATATCGGACCACGTACGAACCCGTCCGACGCTTTAGTTTCCCATAGACACGAACATGGCCGCCTCCGCGTGCCCCATAGCAACACAGCGGCAGAATGACGTCGACTTTGACGCACTGAGTCCGGGGCTTCCCCTGCACGCGGAGGAAACCATCCAGTTATTACAAAGATTATTTATTTTATTACACTTTAGAATAATGATTCTGTTGATCATTTATCAGTAGATTGATCAATCTTGTCCTATTTCGTCGAATTATTATTCTTATTCATTTATTTTCCGAACCACTTTATCTATTATTGAGGTCACAGGGAGGTTGAATCCTATCTCGGCCATCTCTGGATGAAGGAGGGGGACAACCTGGAAATCCATTGCAGGGGCAACATATACACAGCTGTTTATACTCACACCTAGGGCTAGTTCATCATTTGTTGATTTTTCTGTAACCGGTTAATTGTAATTAGGGTCGCAGGGAGGCTGCGGCCCATCCCAGCCGACTCCAGGCGAGGGTAGAGTACTCCCTGGACGGCTCGCCAGGACATTGCAACGTGGAAACACACTGATGGCTCTGGCATTATTAATATTATTAGTATCATTATATATAATTATTACCACTACTGTTGTTATTATTATTATTATCATTATTATTATTGATGATGATGATGATAATAATAATAATGGGTGGTACAATGGTGTAGTGGTTAGCACCTCTACTTCACAGCAAGAGAGTCAAGTCCCAGGCTCGGTGAGAACATTTCTATGTGGGGTTTGTTTGAGTTTTTCCCAGGTACTCCAGTTTCCTCCCACAGGCCTAAGACATGCACATCAAGCTAAATGGCTGTTCCAGATTGCTGCAAATTGTGAGTGTAAATGGTTGCATGGTAATTGCCCTGTGAAGATTTTGCGAGCTGTTCAGGGTGTACCCAGTTCAGCCAGTGTCGGCTTACATAGACTCCCCACAACCTTTAATAGGAGTCCTGAACAGCTCGGGCAGTGGTGGCTTAGTGGATAATGTGATGGGTTACTAATCTGAAGGTAAGCAGTTCAATCCCCACTGTCAACATTGTTGGGCCCTTGAGCAAGGCCCTTAACCCTCAGTTGCTCAAGTTGTATAAAAATTATAATTGTAAGTCTGTCTGGATAAGAGCATGTGCCAAATGCTGTAAATGTAATAGGAGTAAGCAAGCAAGCAGCTCAGCCGATGACTGAGTTATTAAGAAGAAAAAAGAGAAGCATTTTCATCATAATCTTTTTCCGCTTAATCCAGGATTAGATCATAGCAGCAGTCTAAGACATGACATCCAGACATCCCTCTCCCCAGCTCTTCCAATATATTATTATTATTATTATTATTATTATTATTGGGGCAGTGATGGAACAGTGGTAAGGTTCTGGATTACTGATTCTAAGGTTGGGGGTTCAAGCCCCACTGTCAACTGTTGTCACTGCTGTCCCCCCAGTGCAGCTAACTAGGTTATCAAAAGCTGGCCATGTCTCTCACTGTCTATGGTGAAAGGTGTAAGAGAACCATTGCTGACTTTCAACAAGAGTAGCTGCATAGCCGTCAGCGTGTTTCTGCCCTGCAATGGCCTGGAGAGCTGCCCAGGGTGTACTTTGCCTTCACCCAGTCAGCTGAGATGGGTGCCAGCCTTCCTGTGACCCTAATTAGGATTAAGTGATTCAGAAAATGAATGAATGAATGAATGAATAATAATAGTAGTGTTGTGGTTAGCACATCTTCCTAACAACAAGAATGTCATGGGATTGATTCCCGGTCTCTGTAGGAGGTGTTTCTGTATGGATTTTGCATGTTTGCCCTGTACTTGTATGAGTTTCCTCCCATAGTATTCCGGTTCCTCGTCGTCCTTCACTTGAGTGTGACCTTCAACACAATTTCCCACACCACCTTCATTGGCAGACCAAGACACATTGAACGATCACACACACCCCTGGACTGGTTCAAATCATATCTCTGCAGCCATACTCAGTCTCAATAAAAACATTTACATCCCAACCATCTTTTCTCTATTGTGGTGTTCTCCAAGGTTCTGTGCTTGGACCCTTTCTCTTCGTTAGGAATCTTCTCCCTGTTGACAATATCTTTTTTTAAATACTACATACAGTTCAGTTGTTATGTGGATGGCACCCAGCTCTTCCTCTCCACAAAGCCTACTTCGTCCATTCCACCAACCTTCCTGTCCAATTGTCTACATGAAATCAGATTCTGGTTCATTTTTCCTCAAATTTAACAGTGACAAAACTGAACTCCTTCTAATTGTAACTAAATCCACCATCTCTAAGATGAATAATTTCTCCATCTTCATTGATAACTCCCGAGTCTCCACACACACACACACACACACACACACACACCAAATTAAGAGGGTGAATTCCGACTATTGTCACAGGGAGACTGAAGTTTATGTCAGCCAACACTAGGCAGAGGCAGGGTACACCCTGAATGGTTCATCAGACAATCATAGTGCAACACACACCCAAAAGTTCACATTCACACCCAGTAGCATAATCAGAGCATCCTGTTTGCTTAATGTGCATGTCGTTGTCGTGCGGGAGGAAACTGGAGTGTCAGGAGGAAACCTACATAAGCATGGGGAGAGTATGCAAACTCCACACAGCCCTCCCCAAGTCCGGAACTCAAATCCTGGACGTTCTTACAGTGAGGCAAACCAGTATATTTTCACAGACTATCCTCTTTAAATCTTTTTCTCTCTTTTAATCATATCTTTGGTGTAATTCAGGCCAGTTAGCTATAATTATCTCTTGGTGCCACAAACTAACAATCTAATTTTTTGTAAAGGCTTTATATCATCAGGAAAATATAACTATTATGTCCATGGATCCCACTCCATTGCTTCCGTTTATAAGTTATTCCAGGCTGGTCTTCTCCTGTATGTCATCAAACCTCCAAACACAGCTGCACTACTTTTTGAATCTCCCACAGAGTATCCCACATCTGTGTCCTTCCCACTGTCCACATCACATTGAGAAATACTTCTACTTGCCTACAAAACCAAAACCAGAAAATAAATAAGCACTGTGTTTGAACCTTGATCTTTTTACACCATAAGTATGGCTCAATTCAGTCAGAACACTGGAGAAGTAAAGTATTCCAATTCTACTGTAATGTTGTATATACTCAATAGTTGCTATTGTATATGTAGGCGTTTTAACACTTCTTTAAAAGGGTTTCAGGTTTGGGTTACTTGACGAACACTAAGAAGCACTTCACTACGTCATTCTGGACATAATCGGCTTTCAAATGCTCAAACTGTAAATGTATTCCTTATCAATACGGTTAAATATAAATCCTAATGTATTATAACAGTCAGAAACCATGACACACCTTACATCATCAATTTCTTTTATGTATGATGATCTGGTTGTGTTTATGGGGCAGTGGTGGCCTATGGATCGCTGATCCTAGGGTTGGGGGTTCAAGTCCCACTCTCCACAAAGTTGTCACTGTCCCGTCCCCAAGTGCAGCTAACTGGGTTATCAAAGGCCGGCCATGTCTTTCACTGTCTATGGTGTGAGGTTCATGTAAAAGAACCATTGCTGACTTTCGTAAAGAGTAGCTGCAAAGCTGTCAGCGTGTTTCTGCCCCTTGCTAATGGGTTGTATCGGGAAGGGCATCCGACGTAAAAACCAAATGTGCAAATCAGACGATTCGCTGTGGCGAAAAAGCCAAAAGAAGAAGAGAAAGAAAGGTCTGGTTGTGTTTGAGTTTTGCTCACACACTTTCACTCACTCCTTTGCTGAACCTAAATGTAAATGTATAAATGTAAATGTAAATTTGGAAGAATCAATGAGCCTCATGTGCATGTTTTTTGGACTGTGGGAGGAAACTGGAATACACAGAGGAAACCCTCATAGGGAGGGGGACATGTAAACCCCCCACAAAAATGAATTCTTTCCTTTTAAATGATGACCCAATTTCCCTCCAAATGAACAAAGAAAGGATTCACCAGAAGAAGATAAAAGTTTTGGAAAGGCCCATCCAGAACTGTGTTAATCTGTAGGGTGACCTGAAGAGGGCGCTGTGAGTTTATATTTATACAGCCAGGTTATTCTATATTCTTTATTCGACCAGAAGATAATTCGGTTTGTTTTGCAGTTATATTTCATAGGTCAGGTGTGGTGTAGTGGTCAGCATGTCCACTTCACATCAAATGGTCCCAGGTTCAATTTGTGGGTTCACCGAATGTATTTGTGTGTGAAGGTTGCATTCGTCCGTGCTTGCATGGGTTTCCTCCAGGTCCACTGATTTCCTCCAACTGTCCAAAGTCTGCACAATAGGCTAATTGGCTGTTCTAAATTGCCCTAGTTGTGAATGTAATTGGCTGTGTGTGTGTGTTGGCCTGCAATGCTCTGATGAACTGTTCAGGGTGACCCCTCCCTTTTCCCACTGTTGACTAAGATAGCCTCCAGTCTCCATACAGATCAAGCGGTTGGGTATGAGAGAGAGAAATTTCATTAATACACTGTATTAATCCCACATCACCTATTTTTACCTGCTGGTTCAGTGACCTTCAGGTCCCAAACTCACTTTCTGACCATTAAGCCGTGGTTGCCCCCACAAAAAAAAGTGAAAGGTCACATTAACAGACTGTGGAGCATCTTTTTTTTCCCCACTGTATATTAACACTTAATATTATTTAAATATTATTACTGATGTTTAACACCTCAAATAAACCATGAATGAAATAAAAAAAGTACACAAAAAAGGGCAAGAGATACAGCACTCTGTATTCCTCTTAAAAATGTTAAACAGAGAAAGGGCTCAAATCAAGTTTAAAATCAAGTTTATTGATCTAGGACTGGATTTATCCATCAGATACACAGAAGGGTAAAAGGCTGCAATCTCGTTGCAGTTTTCGGGAATCTACCACAGGCACTGTGTGTGTATATATATATGTATATATGTGTGTGTGTGTGTGTGTGTGTGTGTGTGTGTGTGTACAGGAGAAGTTGGACTACTGCCCCATGAACTCAGCACCTCCCCTCCCCCTCTGATACAGAGGAATCCTTTTGATTGGTGCAAATCTCGATGTGTGGCTCTTCATTCCTTACTGGACTCGCTGCAAGGTCTTCTGCCACTTGCTGAGGTAGGCTGGCTAAAAGCTCCTACCACAGACATTGTATGTTGAATTATAAATATAGTAATACAGATTTTATATTAATTTTATACGTTTAGTGTGAAATTTAGCGATCATGGTTTTGTTTGCTGTACGTACGTGCTGCTTTTCTTTGTCACTGCTCTTCAGCGAAGACAGTAGGTTTTTAGTGAAGGTCTTCAGCTCGTTGTACCTTTTTTTCTGTCTTTCTAGCTCACTCTCAAGGTACTGGACTTCTTCATGCTAAAGATACACATGGCAGGATACATATCAAACATTTATTATCTTAATTGTTTAATCTTAATTTTTTTTTAATTGTTGTTTTCAAAATGGCTGCAAAATATGTATCAATAAATTATACCAATTGGTATACAGTATACTACACCAGAATATTGCAATCTGATCAATCCAATATTCAGGGGTTAAAACATTATTAATTCAAGAGATCTCATAGTTTCTGATTGGTGGAAAGCCAACAAATAATTCATGATACTGCATCATTGCTATTGGTTAACTTCAACATTTACTGAATGCAGCCATGTTCCTCCTCAGAAATATCATATAAAATATCATACATAGAAATATCATATCAGATAGACTGTGGAAGCACTGTGGCTTAAGATGTAAATTTCATTTTATTTCATGATTACTTTTACCACTACAAGCATAGACATAGAGATAGATGACCACAACATCAGAAATATTGAGAAAAGTAAATGAAGAGTACAAATCAGGACCACAGTGCTTTATGATATACAGTGATCCCTCGCTACTTCGCACTTCAATTCATATGGCTCCAGTGCAGGCTTTTTAAAAATATTCATTGAGAAATAAGAAAATTAAGGAAGGGGAAATTTTTAAGGAAAATGCCGCAAAATAAGGCCAATTATTCAAAAAAAAACCCAAAAAAAAAAAAACCCACTACCTCGCTTGAATAATTCTTCATGTCATACATTACTTCATTCAACAATTGCAATATCCTGGGTGGATTAAAATTTGAATTAAAATGACAGACTATATGTGAGGCACTCCACCGAAAGTAGGCGCATGTCGCACAGACCACTTTTGAGATAAAGGCCAGAAAAGTAAAAATGGTCCATTTTTATCGAAATTCGGATTTTTGCATCTCTTCTTCTTCTCTTTTCGGCTTTTTCCCGTTCTCGAGAGTCGCCACAGTGAATCATCTGATTCGCACATTTGATTTGGCATGGGTTTTTATGTTGGATGCCCTTCCTGTCACAACCCTTTAGCAATGGACAGAAATACGCTGACGACTTTGCAGCTACTCTTTACGAAAGTCGGCAATGGTTCTTTTACATGCATCGCACCATAGACAGTGAGAGACATGGCCTGCCTTTGATAACCCAGTTAGCTGCACTGTGGGGACAGTAACAACCCTGTGGGGACTCGAACTCCCAACCTTAGGATCAGCGATCCTGCGCCCTATCCACTAGACCACCACAAACTATTAAAACAAATATTCAACTATCACTTGCTCACGTGAAAGCAACTAAAACTCACTAAAAATTTATCTTTTTTCCATTTTTCTGGCGAGTACCCTCATAAAACTAGATAAAAACAGTAGCAAAACGTCCTGGTTTTCGTTGCAATTATTCACCAAGTTCAGTATAAGACACACTATAATCCGTACACCAGAAGAACGGCCGTGAAGTAGTCTCTCCATTTTGGATACTGTTTTGAGATTAAAATGCCGTTTCAGCGAAAAAAAAAAAAGGTTATGAAGACTATATGCTCGTAAACAATGCAGGCTAGTTTCTAAGGAAGATCTGAAACGAACACACTGATTGGTCAGCTCGGGCTTGCACATGCGCAGTGCCCGTTACACGTTAACTTCTGGTGTTAACTTCCATGTTCCGATTTACTGCATGCGGAATTTATCTCTGACTTTCTCTTCAATAACAGTCATAAGTTTATTTATAAAATTGTGAATACACAATTTCTGGAGAGTGAAATGTCAATACATGTCTAGCAGTATTAGCATATATATTAAATTTGACACGAGAATTGGGCTTTGAAGATGCCGGAATGCTTGACGTTCTTGAAGATTATTTCGCCGGTGAGTATTTTTCTCTGCATGCAAAATTTGATTATAGAATTTTGATTATTTGATTTATGTATAATCTTCTCTGAACTGGACATGCTGGATCGTGGGTTGTTTAGTTTTGTACGAAAATCGGTCAAGACCTGAAAAATACTTAAATGCTTTTACAGATGAACAAACTGATGATGATGATGCCAGCTGTGTTGATGAACATTTTGATGTTGATGAAGAAGAGGCATCTGTTAATAAAAGTGTGTATGAGTCAGTTTTGTTGTGTTTGGGATGATGATGTGATCCTTTCTGCTGAGCAGGATATAGATTAAGATGATAATGATGAGGGCAGAGTTGATGAAGCTCACTTGTGTAAAGAGATCAGAGAGCTTTGTTGTATATTTTTCTTAATTTCAGTGTGATTTTTTTTGAACCTGACAGTTTTTTTTTCTCATCAGTATCATTTTAAGGCATTTGAACCTTTATATAATGGTCGAAGAGATACATACTGATCTTATCGGAATAAACAGAAATGGAAAAAAAATAGTCGTTTTTTTTTTTCATTTTTTGGGGGTTACCACAGTGACTGACGGGTTTAAAAGGGGCCTGTTAGATTAAAATGAGGATGATTTCTCTTATCATCTCTTCCTAAAACTTTTCCTAGACATGTTTTCTAAAAGTTTATATGGCTGAGGTGCATAAAAATATTTGGTTGCTAAGGACTAATGCTCTTGGAAGAAGGGAAATCTTTGTGCTCATTTTTCTCTAAAACGTCTTTTGAAATTTTTAGTTGAATGCTGACATAAGAAATGGCATCGCTCGCTCAGTTTTCAATGTATTGACAAACATTTTGCTGTATTTTGCAGCTTTGGGCCTCCTCTAGCTGACTGACTGTGTAAAAAGCTCATTTTTCATTTTTGAACCCAAGAGCCTACTTTCAGTGGAGTGGCTCACATATTTTAAAATGCATTATGTAGAATTACAACATTTAGTTTGTGTTACATGTTTCTGTGTAGTATATACCAAAACAAGATATGAAATCCTAACCTTTTGACATTGTTTTGTTTGACTGGTAGTAGCATTTTATACAGTACATTCAGCTTTCCTTCATTGGGGCAGTGGTGGTCTAGTGGTATAGGGCGCTGGATCACTGATCCAAAGGTTGGGGGTTCGAGTCCCACTCTCCACAAGGTTGTCACTGCCCCCCCCCCCCACACACACACACACACACACAGTGCAGCTAATTGGGTTATCAAAGGCGGGCCATGTCTCTCACTGTCTATGGTGTGAGGCATGTAAAAGAACCATTGCTGACTTTCCTAAAGAGTAGGCTGCAAAGTCGTCAGCGTGTTTCTGTCCCTTGCTAAAAGGGTTGTGACAGGAAGGGCATCCGACGTAAAAACCTCTGCCAAATCAAACATGCGAATCAGATGATTCGCTGTGGCGACTCCCGAGTAAAAAGGGAAAAAGCCGAAAGGAAGACAGACAGACATTAACAAGTAGTGGAAGTAGTAATAGAGGTAGTAGTAATAGTAGAAATAGTAGTAGTAATAGTAGTAGTCAAAGTAATACTAGTAATATTAGTAGTAGTAGTGATAATGACAGTAATAATGATGATGCTAGTAGTAATAGCAATAGTAGAAGAAGTAGTGGTAACTGTAATAATATTAGTAGCAATAGTAATGGTGGAATAGGAGACGTAATTGTGGTGGTGGTGGTAGTAGTAATAGTAGTGAGAGAAGTCATAGGAGTAAAAGTAATAGTGATATTAGTAACAGCAGTAGTGGCCTAGTGGTATAGGGCACTGGATCACTGATCCAAAGGTTAGGGGTTCGAGCCCCACTCCCCACAAGGTTGTCACCGTCTCCCCAGTGCAGCTAACTGGGTTATTAAAGGCCGGTCATGTCTCTTACTGTCTATGGTGTGAGGTTCATGTAAAAGAACCATTGCTGACTTTCAACAAGAGTAGGCCGCAAAGCCATCAGCGTGTTTCCACCATGCCAAGGTGTACTCTGCCCTCGCCCGGAGTTAGCTGGGATGGGAGCCAGCCTCCCTGTGACCCTACTTAGGATTAAGCGGTTACAGAAAATGAGCTGATGATGAATGAACAGCAGTAGTAGAAGTAATATCAGGAGCTGGTAGTGATAGTAGAAGTAATAGTTATAGTAGTAGTATTTGTTGTAAAGTAGTAAAAGATAAATCATTAGAATGAAATTAATATAATAGTTACTATATAATAATTAACTACTTACTTTGTACTCTAAAAGATTATGCATGTGTTCCATACCAGTGGTCAGCACATCACTGTCATCGTCGTCATCACCTTCATCCATTATTTCAATCTTCTGTTTAAACATTTAATAGTAAAACATCAAGTCAGGAAGCTAAATAATGGAATAAATATATTTACAAAAGGCTTTTAATTATAATATCCATATATTCAGTGTAACAGTATACAGGGATTCCTCGCTACTTTGTGCTTCAATTCATGCGGCTTCAGTGTATCGCGTTTTTTTTTTTTTTATATTCGTAGAATTAAAAAAAAAAAGGAAATTAAGGAAGAATATGGAGGAAAGTTAAGGAAAATGCCACAAAAACAAGGCCAATTATGCAACAAAAAAAAAACAAACAAAAAAAACAACCCAAAATCTCCCATCAAAACTAGTTACACAGTTGTGAGGTGCGCATCTGAGTGTGTGTTATTTATATTTTAGTAACATCTTATGTATTATTTTTGAATGTTTAATTGTTATTATAAGCATTTATAGCGTTGAATATGAATTTATTGATATTATATACACATATACATATACGTATACGTCAGTTGGGCGGGTCCGACTTTGCGGATTTCGATGGTCATGTTGGGATCTCGGTCCCAATTATCTGCGGAAAGTGAGGGATCCCTGTACTGCAAAATAAAGTCAGTCAGAGAGAGAGAGAGCGAGAGAGAGAGAGAGAGAGAGCACTCTGCAAAAGTCTAAGGAACCCAATTTTTTGGTTTCATCTTTCATTCATTTTATTTTATGACATGTACAAAAAAAATTGTATTTCAATAAAGAAAGCAGTGTATTACATAAGAGACACTTTTCAGTCAAAAGCGCAATGACAGCTGCTGGGCTTTACCTGCAGTCACTGTTTATTCATTATTCCAGAGACCAGATATAAGCAAACATGGATTTCGATGGTCGCGTGGGGATCTCGGTCCCAATTAACCTCGGAAAGTGAGGGATTCCTGTACACGCTTCAGAAAATGAGTAAATGAATGGAAGTTTATGGAACTGGGAGTTTTAGTAGTCTTGGCCCTAGCAGATACCAGTGGTATTGCACCTTTCACATTCTCCTTCACATAAAACTCTAATTCAGCACCTTCTAGCTGGAGGAAATGATAACCACCGATATCAATTGGCATAAACCCCTTGGAATAGCTTGTAACTGTACAATCAAAAAAAAAAAACAAACAAAAAAAAACAATAGTGCAAGAGCATTCGAGACTGATAGAACACCTGCAGCAGTGCAAAAGAGGCTGGCAAGGAAGGCAATGCAATCCTGCAGATGCTACTCCAGGCCGCACCTGTACCCTGATTAGTTTAACCCTGTTGAGCCCAGTCATAGAAAGCAACATGGGAAAAATTCTAATTAGTATTTTTTGCACATATGCAACATGGGGGTGCTTCAGGATTAATAAGCCACATGTCAAAAAACACAACTGACCCAGTGATAAATAGTTTTATCACTTTAACTTCCCATAGAATAAAGGAAACTGGCCTCGCTTCACCATTAAACTGATCATCAGTCAATTGTCCAAAAAGTTTGAGCCTGTGAGAACAAAGGGACGAGGTAAGCAAGAGCCAACATGTGATGATGTTCTCCTTGTGTTTGTGTGAGTTTCCTGTGGTCCAGTGTCCTCCCACAGTCAAAAGACATTCACAGTATTAATTGGTTGTTCCAAATTGTCCCCAGATGTGAGTGTTTTGTATGTGTTGGTCTTGTGATGGTCTGGCGAGCTGTTCAGGATGTATCCTGCCCTGATTGAGAGTCATTTGCGATAGGCTCCAGCCTTCCCGTGACCCTAGTGAAGTAAGAAGCTTGGCAAATAAGTGAGTGAGTGAATGATATATGGATTATTTTCTTCAAACCACAGTGACACTGCCCCTTTAACTGGGTGTGTAATGGAGAAGGTGATTAGGTAGACCTGATGATTTTTCAGTGTGTGTGTGTGTGTGTGTGCGTGTGTGTGTGTGTGTGTGTGTGTGGGGGGGGGGGTGATCCTTTAAGCACGTCTATAATTCTTTTTTTGTTGTTGTTGTTGTTGTTGCTGTTGTTTTTGCAACAAAACTGTTGCCATGGTATCTTTTACTTGAATGTTATAAGCTGCATTGAATTTTGCATGTGTCTTCATTTCAGGCTGCAAAGCATTTGCTCATTTAACAAACTGCTTACTCCTACTAGAGTCATGGGGAGGCTGGGACCTATCACACCCAACACTGGGCAAAGGCAGCGTACAACCTCAACAGCTCACTAGCCCATCATAGAGCCAACACACACTATTCACACCTAGGGTCAATGTGGAACAGCCAGTAAGCGTAATATGCATGTCTTTGAATTTTGGGAGGAAATCAGACTATCCAGAGAAAGCCCATGAAAGCACATGAAGAACATGAAAACTTCACAAAGAAATGCCTCAGATTGGGAATCAAACCCGGGATGTTCTTACTGTGAGGCAGATATGCTAAACACTATAGTACCATGTCGCCCAGTGCAAAGCAAAAAATTGGGAGGTTGATGCTTTTCTACACCCACTGTAACTGGTATTGTATAAACCAGGGGTCAGGAACCTATGGCTCGCAAGCCAGATGTGGCTCTTTTGATGACTGTATCTGGCTCTCAGATAAATAAGGTGGCCTTTCTTAACAGAATAACGAATACATAATTTCACTGTCATTTAAATAAAAATACACATAAAAAAGCCATCAAATAAAACAAAAACAGAAGAATAAATCTCGTGCATTTAAATCTATACATCTATTTTCAATGCCATGTCATTGACAGCGGAGAGCCAATCCTTTCTGTAAGCCAGTATGCGGGCGGGTCCGATACCTTGAAACTCTAATTTTATTGGATTATAACTACAGCCACCGCCTGCGCATGTTGTTTTCGAGTAAAGAGATAAATTTCCCTCGTTTTTGATCAGCTCATTTGCACGAAACCAAGCACAGCTGGAAAGCAAACACAAATGGACAGACATAAAAAACTTCAACCCGCAGACCAGCTGATTGCCAAAACTTGGGACGCGCTTCCTGTCACATACCAAACACTGCAGCGTGTGAGCCTTGCCATATTGACCATGTTTGGCTCTACATATGCATGCGAGCAGTCCTTCTCACCTGAAAAACATCAAGACCAACCTGCGGTCACGTTTAACAGATCGAAGCCTAAACGCCTGCATGAAGCTGAATCTCGCCACGTATCAACCACACTACAAAGCCACCAGCAACACTATGCAGCACCAGACGTCGCAATAATAGTGAGAAATATTTTTCTTATTAATAAATAACTTCGTTATAACAGTGTTGTTTAAAATAAATTCAAAGTCTTATTATACTCTCAAATTGTTGGTCTTCTTTTTCAATTTAGTTGTATTCAGTATTTATATATATATATATATATAGCTCTCAGAGGATTAGATTTTAAAATATGTCTTTTTTTTTTGCCTCTCTTAGTCAAAAGGTTCCCAACCCCTGGTATAAACACAGACTGAGTTTAAGCAACACTCTGCTAGCAGGATAGTAAACAACACACACACACACACACACACACACACACACACACACACACACACACACTTTATTATGCTCATGATTTCCCATGTGATATATATTAAAGCCTACCAAATTTTCAGTAACAGCAGAGTAGTCTAGTCCATCGTTTTCATCATCATTCTCCCTCAGATAAGAGTCACTCATCACATCTTTAAAGACATGACAAAAAACATTTGGTGTATTTTTAAATTCCAGCACAATGATAAAATTCAAAACCATAATGACTTAAAAAGCTTTGAGCAACAAATATTGAAATACAGTATTTAACTTACACTCAAACAGGAGACTTGTCCTACCTTCAGATAAACCAGGTGACATTGAGTCATTCTGCTCGCTGTCCTGTGGTGGCTCAACAGACTTGTCTCCCTCAGGGGTCAAAGGCAATGGGAGCTCAGCACTGGCTACTTTGGGAAAGGTTGCTGGACCACCTTTGGGTGGTGGAATATCAATTCCCATCAATCGATACTTCCTTCGGCGATTACCGATCCATGTCTGCCACAACAAGTCAAACAAGAAACGTCAAAATGTGGTGCAACTTTTGTTTATTTGAGATACTGTATTAATACTGCAATTTAAATTTTCTTTTTAAAATTTAACCCATCCTCAGTGAGCACATCTTGGGGCCGGTGGTGTAGTGGTTAGAGTGCTGGGCTCATGGTCGGGAGGTTGTGAGTTCAAATCCCACTGAGACCCCCCACTGTGCTAAGACCCCTGGGCAAGGTCTCAACCACAAGTGTGCCTCTGTTCACCCAGCAGTATAAATGAGTACCAGTAAAATATACTGGGAAGGAAACCTGCGATGGACAAGCGTCCCATCCAGGGGGAGTTGAACTCCTGGTCGCTTCACGCTATAGAAACCGGGGATAAGCACGGGCCTGTTGAGCCACTATGGCTCGGGTGTAAAAACCCAACAGACTTACCTTACCTCAGTGAGCACACACAGGAGCAGTGGGCAGCCACATTGAGGCAACAGAACAGTTGGGGGTTAGATGCCTTTAAGGGCACTTCAGCCATGAAGGTTGAGGAATACAAATTTCCTGCTGGTTTGGGAATCGAACCAGCATCCTTTTGGTCCCAAACCCACTTTTCTAAACCATTAGTCCATGGCTGTATGTAATGACTGTAGTAATGATATTGAACAGAAAAAATAACATACTGAAGCTGTGCAATGGTGTTACTAAACGAACCTGATGTACAAAGTATGATTGTAGAATGTTTTCTTTTGACAGCCATGGTCTCGGACCTGGAGGGGCTGATTTTCATCCTATCCCCTTCAGATCTGGAGGTCCCATTTTGGATATTCAATGCATATATATGCACAATGTTCAGGCCAATGAATTTTGATACATATCATGACACATCTTTGGATATTTCCAAGTGGACCATGGGGCAGCAATTGGCGGTGTTACAGGATTAGTGTCGGGATTTAGCTCAGTTGGTAGAGCGTCCGCTTTATCCTCCGGAAGGTCGGAGTTTGAATCTGGCTGCGTCATACCATAAGACGTTAAAATTTGGGAGTTGTTGCTTCCAACTTGGCGCTCAGCATCAAAAAGGATAGAACAATGCAATATTCTCATGCGCGTTGAGCACACACTTATATGAATAATGCGCTATACAAGCATCCATAATAATAATCATAATGTGGGGATGGAGGATGGATTTTTTCCCAGATCTCATGTTATTGCTGTCGAAGTGTAAAGACCGACCCCAGCTTTACTTATGTTTCTTTCTGTAAATCTGTAAATGCAACAGTAGAAAAAGAAACCTACAGACCTTAATAATTTCACTGTCCACACTCAATTCTGTGGCAGCTGCTGCAATCTTCTCTCTACACACCAAGCCCAGACTTGTCATACCTTTGTCCCAGTATCTCTTTAGTGTGCATAGATCTGCCTCACTAAACTGGGTCCTATCCTGGAGCTGCAGAGAAACAACATTTAGAAAAGTCACTTATTATAACCAGGACATGAGCACAAGGCATTAAACAAAGGAGTCAGAACACTCACTGTTCTTTTACGCGAGTTGCTAAGAAGCCAGGGGGACGACATGATGCTTACCTAAGAGACACAAAACATGGATATTCCCTATATTTACCAATGTTTCCATCATACACTATGTATCCTTACTGTCATAAAATCCATTCAAAATGTTCCACACACACACCCACACACACAGGTTGATTTTATATTTATACAGTGTGTGTGTGTGTGTGTGTGTGTGTGTGTGTGTGTGTGTGTGTGTGTGTATATATATATATATATATATATATATATATATATATATATATATATATATATATATATATATATATATATATATGTATATATATATATATATATATATATATATGGCAATGGTGGTCTAGTGGTATAGGGCGCTGGATCACCGATCCAAGGGTTGGGGGTTTGAGTCCCACTCTCCACAAGGTTGTCACTGTGCCTCCCAGTGCAGCTAACTGGGTTATCAAAGGACAGCCATGTCTTTCACTGTCTATGGTGTGAGGCATGTAAAAGAACCATTGCTGACTTTCATAGAGAGTAGCTGCAAAGCCATCTGCGTGTTTCCGCCCTGCGATGGCCTGGCGAGCTGTCCAGGGTGTACTCTGCTCTCGCCCAAAGTTGGCTGGGATGGGCACCAGCCTCCCCGCAACCCAAATTAGGATTAAGCGGTTACAGAAAATGATGAAGTATATATATATATATATATATATATATATATATATATATATATATAGGGTTGGTTTTTTTTTGCATAATTGACCTTGTTTTTGTGGCATTTTCCTTAACTTTTTTCCTCTAATCTTTCTTTATTTCCTTATTATTTAATTCAATGAATATTATAAAAAAAAAAAAAAAAAAAAAAAAAACACGATGCACTGAAACCGCATGAATGGAGGCGCGAAGTAACGAGGGATCCCTGTATGTGTGTGTGTGTGCGTGTATACATACATTTATATATGTATATATACTTGACCCTTGGTTCTAGGGACCCCAATTTAATTGATATCTGGAGCTGTGGAAAAAGCCTGTAGTAGTTGACTCTGTTTTTCCCTATTTTTAATTTATGAAACCTTTGTTACCATCACTGCCTTGGCGAGCTGTACAAGGTGGACTCTACCCTTGCCCAGAGTCGGCTAAGATGGGCGCTAGACTCCCTTTGTCCCTACTTAAGATTAAGCAATTCAAAAAATGAATTAATAACTTATGAAATCGTTGTTTTTATTCCGACGGAGCATTATCAAAAGCTACCAACATTCAGCAAAATTGAACCGGAGCGCCCCCTTTGTTAAATCAAAGATGTTCAAAATAATAGCAATCAGACATCACTAACCGGATTAATCACTATTTTTGGTATAAATTATATTTCTGTACTTTTAGTAGAGTGAGAGAATCCAACAGACCTAACAGTCGTGACATGCATTCTGCTGATTCTGTGAAACTGAATCACTAATTGAAAGGTTCATGTTCAAAATAACAGCAGTGAGGAGTTCAGTTAGTGACGTCATTTATTCTTTGAAAATCAGGTGCCAATTATTGCCCTAGTTTAAGGAAGTAAGGCAGTAAATGTTGTACATGCTGGTTATAGAATATTTCTCTCTGAAATTCTGAGGGAAAATGGGTCGTTCCAGACATTGCTCAGAAGAACAGCGTAGCTTGAACAAAAAGTTGATTGGAGAAGGGAAAACATAAAGAAGTGCAGAAAATTAGAGGCTGTACAGCTAAAATTATCACAAATCTTTAAAATAGCAACCAAAACCTGGAAGACATGGAAGAAAGCGGAAAAACTACATTTCAGATTGATCGAAGAACAGCCAAAATAACTTCATCAACAAGCAACTCAGGGAAGATCAAAGGTCAAAGGTTATCTGTGAGTACTGTTACAATTAGAAGACGCTAATGTGAAGCCAAGCTATGAGCACGCCCCCGCAACGTCTCACTATTGAAAAAAAGACATGCTGAAGAGCCCCCAGTGCAGCTAACTGGGTTATCAAAGGCCGGCCATGTCTCTCACTGTCTATGGTGCGAGGCATGTAAAAGAACCATTGCTGACTTTCGACAAGAGTAGGCTGCAAAGCCGCCGGCGTGTTTCCGCCCTGCGATGGCCTAGCGAGCTGTCCAGGGTGTACTCTGCCCTCGCCCTGAGTTGGCTGGGATGGGCACCAGCCTCCCCACGACCCTAATTCGGATGAAGCGGTTACAGAAAATGATGATGACATGCTGAAGAGGTTACAATTTACCAAAGAGCACGTTGACTGGCCTAAAGAGAAATGGACTGATTTTTTTGTTTGACATTTTGTGGACTAATGTAAGTAAGATCGTCCTTTTTGGGTCTAGTGGCCCCTCTAGATCAGTGGTCCCCAACACCACGGATCGGTCAATGCTTGACAAATTTACTGCGCACGTAGGAGGGGTCCATAGATTGTTCGTATTGTAAATATAACATTTTACTGTATAAAATATTGTTCGTAATAATATCTGTCTTCCTTTCGGCTTTTTCCCTTTTACTCGGGAGTCACCACAGCGAATCATCTGATTCGCACGTTTGACTTGGCAGAGGTTTTTACGTCGGATGCCCTTCCTGTCACAACCCTTTTCAGCAAGGGACAGAAACACGCTGACGGCTTTGCAGCTACTCTTAACGAAAGTCAGCAATGGTTCTTTTACATGAACCTCTCACCATAGACAGTGAGAGACATGGCCCGCCTTTGATAACCCAGTTAGCTGCACTGGGGGGGGGACAGTGACAACCTTGTGGAAAGTGGGACTTGAACCCCTAACCTTTGGATCAGCGATCCAGTGCCCTATACCACTAGACCACTACTGCCCCATATTGTTCGTAATAATAATAATGATAATGATAATAATAACAATAATAATAGTAATATTAATAATAATAATCATGATAATAATAATAATAATAATAATAATAATAATAATAATAATAATAATAATCACTCCATGAATGTTATTTTTCAACAGCTGAAATAAAGTTGGTTGGGAAGTAGAAGAACTTTAAATGAAAAAAAAAACAAAAACAAAAAAAAACAGGTGATCATGCACAAGCTGGGCGAATGAAGGGTCAGTCTCCTCCAAAATCCCCGCCAATGTTTGAAACGTCAAATACTGTACACCTCTGTTCATGCGCCGTCCCCTCAAATCCAGTTTGGCTTTTAAATGAAGCCACTTTATCTGCCAACTTGAAGACAGTTGTCATTTTCCCGTGAAGTGACAGATTGAGTTCACTGAGCAGGTTGAATATGTCACACAAGTCAGCGAGTTTTGTGACCCATTCCTCGTCACTGAAATGTGCAGCCAGCGATGGCTTATTTTCTGAGAGAAATCTCTGCAGTGGCCCTCGTAATTCAAACACTCCGGCCAGCGATCTCGCTCGGGATAACCATCTTATTTCTGTGTACAAGGGAAGGTGTCTGTGCTCCGCGTCCATCTCACAAAGCTGCTGGAGCAGGTGCGAGTTAAGGGCGTGTGCTTTGATGTGGTTAATGACTTTAACTACATCATCCAATATGCTTTTTAGTTCCGGTGGCATTTTTTTCCCACCATGGGTTGCATTTTGGGGTACCTAAGAGCCGTCCACACACTTAGTCATGGAAAAATACAGTAATTTTTTACCAATTATGGGTTTTCAAGCATTCTAAAGCCACAAGATATCATTTTTCAAACTGAATAATTCTTCGCACCTTCAGTGTGCAGGGCCCAATTACTCTTAAATTAAACATAATTTTCAGAGATTAAGGTGATTGTTACAAACAGAACTACTCTTGCAGCAGCAATATGCAGGCAACAGATGATACTCAACCACCATTAGATTGTTTTAGCGCTTGCTGCCATTTTATTAATTTAAGTGGAACATGATATTGCACAGATTTGCAAGCTCTTAGCGATCATAAAACACTTATTGGTGTAAAACAAACATACAATCTACAGGGCAAATCAATGAATTTCAAAAAGTGTTGTTTAGTCACCAGGATCTGGAGTTAGAATAAATCAATATCATAGATTAATCCATTTACATAAGTATAGAGCTCTGGAGATCCGCCACTAAAGCATGAAGAGGACAAAGTTCTACACAGAAATTTCCATAATTCTGTTCTGAAAATGTACCAGATTTATGCATTTTATTTTAAAATATTTAAATATTAATTCTCATGAGCCTGGACATTACTAGCACCAAATCAAAATAATGTACAAAACCTATAATCTCATAAACTCATGTAGGAGGCGCTGCACGTATCATATACAGGGATTCCTCGCTACTTCATGTTTCAGTTTCTGCAGCTTCAGCACATCGCGAGTTTTTCAAAAATATTCATTGAAAATTAAAAAAAAAAAAAAGGAAATTAAAGGAAAATAGGGGGAACAGTTAAGGAAAATGCCTCATAACAAGACCAATTATGCAAAAAAACCCTAAACAAACAAAAACAAAAAAGCAACCCAAAACCCCCCAACAAAACTACTTACATTTTTATGTGAGGTGCGCATCTGTGTGTGTGTGTGTGTGTGTGTGTGTGTGTGTGTGTGTGTGTGTGTGTGTGCGTGTGTGTGTTTATATTTTATTTATATCTAATGCATTATTTTTGAATGTTTAATTGTTATTGTAAGCATTTATAGTGTTGAATATGTATTTATTTATATTATGTACACATATACATTTACGTAGGGGGGGTCTCGGTCCCCATTAACCGCGGAAAGTGAGGGAACCCTGTACTCCTTTCATTGTCATCAAAGTGACAATGCTAAAATCATGAAGCAGAGTAGTATTAAAGAAGTTTTTTATAATTAGTTGACAAAATATCAATTAAACGGGTCAATTTTAACAGTCCACAAATATCCAAAATATATGTCGAGATTTATCAAATATTATTTCAACTTTCGTATCAGGGTCCAAAATTCATTCATTCATTTTCTCTAACCGTTTAATCATAATTAGGGTCACGGGCAGGCTGGCGCCCATCCCAGCCGACTCTGGACGAAGGCAGAGTACACTTTGGACAGTTCGCCAAGCCATCGCAGGGCAGAAACACGCCGACAGCTACTGATGTAGCCTATTCTTCTCGAAAGTCAGTAATGGTTCTTTTACATGCCTCACACTACAGACAGTGAAAGACATGGCCCAGAGACATAACCAAGATTCCTGCACTGAGGGGGCAGGTGGGGGGGGAAGTGTTTCTCAAAAATTTTTTTGCTTAATATGGGATCAGTGGAAATGGATTCGAGCATAGACTTTTCGAAATCTGAAAATCTGAATTGTTTTCCAAGATTGAGACCGAGTTGTAAATTTAACCCAGGCCATGTCTCATGTTCTTCGTCAACCAAATTTCCATCTGTATGAATAATTATGACTTATGATTTATGATTATGCACATCTGCCTCACAGCAAGAAGGTCCTGAGTTTGAATGCCAGATGGGGATGTTTTTGTGTGGTGTGTGCATGTTCTCCCTGTGCTTGCGTGGGCTTTCTCTGGGTTCTCTGGTTTCCTCCCACATTTCAGAGACATGCACATTAGGATAACTGCCTGTTCTAAATTGCCCCTAGGTGTGAGGGTGTGAGGTTGTGGGTGTGCTCGCACTGCAATGTTTGTTGTCACCTGCAACACTAATAGGAATACAAACAGTTCGAGAATGGATGGCTGTAACTGTCCTTACCTCTGTTATCATCATATAACGCAATAGTCAGTAATTATCAAGCATTTATCAATTCATCAATTATCGCTCAATACTTGTTCAGTAGACAATCCTGCTAATAAATATGAACCCATCATTACTATACCTTGAAATTGGGTAATCTAGATGGAGACGACTCTGCAAAGTGTCTTATTGGACAGCTGCCACTGGAGCCTGAATCAAGAGCCAAAGCACTGTTGGAGTGACATACTTTTTCTCCAAAACGCACAGGACTGGGTGAGCTGTGCGCCACGTCCAACAGATTCCTTGCCGTCACAGTGTACATACACTGGTTATCAGTTGTTGAAGGCTCCTCTGTTGGGATTCTTCTATTGAGTTCCACTCCTCCAGCAATCCTGCTACTTGCAGACTTGCTGATATGCATCTGGGCGCCCATGTTCGCTAACTCTTCTTCCCTCAAATACTCATCATCTGCATCCCCTGTTTGCATTGCGATCGAAAAAGTTTCTGAGGAATCAGGTACGCATGGTTTTCGAATCCTGCGATCTTGACTCATTTCACCGGAAGAACGCTGTGAGGTTTCTGCCTCGCTTTCAGCAGTAGTTGCTGGGGGAGTTCGGTGTAGGTTAGTCACTGTTTGTTGGTGTGACGGTGGGGGCCATTGCTGGTACTGTGACACACTACACTGTTTCACCCAGCTTGGGACAACAGATGATAGGTCTTGAGGCATCCTGTTAGAATTAGGGATTTGAAGAGCTTTGCATTGGACGGACACCGCATCTGGGTGGAAGACCAGCCGAGAATGTAGACTCGATTCTGTATTCGGATTTATTGGTACTACTTTTGTAGCTGTCCCGCTCTGGGATGAGGACTCGACATGGCTGGCAATGTGTGGGAACGAGTATGTACCAGTCACTATTACATCACTGTTCTTTTTAGATCCATTAATGGATGGAGAGGAGGAAGAGGAAGAGGACGAAGAGGAGGACGAAGAGGAAGAGGAATGGCAGGAGGCATGAGAAGAAAGGAGGTGAACGGTAGCTGGCCCACGCTGAACAGTACACACAGCAGCCACGTCTGTCATTAATACTGGCCCAAGAGTTCCTCCAGCACTGACAATAGCATGATTACCACCCACTCCATTCTTATCAGCTCTGGAAGCTAGCTTTCGTCTCTTGTTCCCTACCCATGTCTGTAAAAATATAAAAAAAGAAATGATTAATGCCAGATACACTGGTATCTTTCATATTACGAACTGCTCATATATTTCAAATCACTAAAAACTTATCTGAAAGGTATCTTTTATAGGACATATGCTGGACAAGAACCATTAATACTGAACATCCTTCATAGAATTTTGACACAGATCAATGTCCTTACACATTTGCATAAATTTGGGTTTCAATTGTTTTCGTTCATTCATCTTGTGAGCTTCTTAATCCTAAATAGTGTCACCTGAGAGGCTGGCACTCATTTCAGCCTACTCTGGACGAATGCAGGGTATACCCTGAGCAGGTCACAAGACCATCGTACGGCCAACACACATACAAACATTCACACTCACCTAGGGGCAATTTGGAACAGCCAATGAGCCTATTGTGCAGGTTTTTGGACTGTGTGAGGAAACCGGAGGAAATCCACACAAGCACGAGGAAAACATACGCCTGAGCCTCAGAATTGAACCTAGAAAATGTTGTAGTTTTATGGTCCTCTCCTGGTTTAAATCTTATTTAACTGACCGTTCTCAATTTGCAGATGTAAATGGTGATTTATCTATACGTTTTAATATTAAGTTTGGTGTTCCACAAGGTTCTGTCCTAGGCCTGCTGCTTTTCTCTCTATACATCCTCCCTTTGGTTAATATCATTCATGATCATGGTATTAGCTTTCATTGTTATGTTGATGACCTCCAGTTACATATTTCAACAAAGCCAGATGAGAGGCATCAGCTTAATAAAGTTGAAAAATATATAACGGACATTAGACACTGGATGTTTACTAACTTCCACAGTGCAGCTAACTGGGTTATCAAAGGCCAGTCATGTCTCTCACTGTCTATTCCCTTGACCCTAATTAGAATTATGCAGTTCAGAAAATGAATGAATCAATGCTTACTAACTTCCTCCTATTAAACTCTGACAAGACAAAAGTACTTCTGCTCGGATCTCAGACAGCTAGAAATAAGGTTTCTGATGATGTCGTAAGTTTGTATGTTTTTTCAGTCTCATCGTGTGGACAGCAAAAGACCTTGAGGTGATTATTAATGCAGGTTTTTTATTTGAAACTTCTTCATCTTCGTCCTCTTAACCTGCTCATGTCGCAGATAATATTATTCGAGTAGCCTTCTTTCATCTCAGGAATATTTCTTATTTGTTTAATAAAGCATTTTGTTCATAGCTTTTTATTAGGTAAAGGAGCAGATCTGGTGGTCTCAGGCATAGAATGTTCTGGTAAACTGTGATGTTGGGATGCTGTCACTCCCTCACTCTACATGTTCACCCAGATCCATTTGACAGTGGGGTATCTGATTGTTCAGCGGCACAGGGTGCCCAGATGTCTGCCTTCCTTCTGGTTCTCTCTCTTTTAGTTATGCTACCATAGCCAGTCATGCCGGAGTCCCTGTTTGCACTCAGCAATAATAAAATCTTCGATTTCCATTGCACTACTATGAGTATACCTTACAAATCTCTCTCTCTCTCTCTCTCTCTCTCTCTCTCTCTCTCTCTCTTTTTTTTTTTCTCTCTGTCTCTCTTTCTCTGTCTGTTCATGTTGACGTACACATTCTTCTTCTTGGATGCTGGTGATCCTGATCCTTCTGCTTTCTGAGTCCTGTGATCTATCCTGGTGTGCTGATGCTGGCTGAAGTCCTTATCTTGGAAGCCTCTCCTTCCTGCTGATGAAGATCTCAATAGAGCCAGATGTGCACTAACAGACTGTGAACATGACTTTTCACTGGTGGAGATATTAACTCCTTCTTCTTCTTTTCCTTTCGGCTGTTCCCTTCAGGGGTCGCCACAGCAAATGATCTGCCTCCATCTCTCCCTATCCTCTGCATCTTCTACTCCTACTCCAACGACTTTCATGTCCGCCTTCACTGCATCCATAAATCTTCTCTTTGGTCTTCCTCTGGGCCTTTTGCCTGGTAGTTCCAACCTCAGCATCCTACGACCAATATACTCACTATCCCTCCTCTGTACATGTCCAAACCATCTCAATCTAGCCTCTCTGACTTTGTCTCCAAAACATCTAACATGTGCTGTCCCTCTGATGTACTCATTTCTGATCCTATCCATCCTCGTTACTCCCAAAGAGAACCTCAACATTTTCATCTCTGCTACCTCCAACTCTGACTCCTGTCTTTTCCCCAGGGCCACTGTCTCTAAACCATACAACATTGCTGGCCTCATCACCGTCTTGTACACTTTTCCCTTCATTCTTGCCTATACTCGCCTATCACACATCACTCCGGACACTTTTCTCCATCCATTCCAACCTGCCTGCACGCGCTTCTTCACCTCTTTTCCACACTCTCCATTGCTCTGGATTGTTGAGCCTAAGTACTTAAAATCCTCCACCTTCTTTATCTCTGCCCCCTGTAACCTCAAAGTTCCTCTTGGGTCCTTGTCGTTCACACACATGTATTCTGTCTTACTAAGACTAACCTTCAATCCCCTCCTTTCCAGGGCATACCTCCACCTCTCTAGATTTTCCTCCACTTGGTCTCTGCTCTCACTACAGATCACAATGTCATCTGCAAACATCATAGTCCATGGAGATTCTTGTCTAACCTCATCTGTTAGCCTGTCCATCACCATAGCAAACAAGAAGGGGCTGAGAGCTGACCCTTGATGTAGTCCCACCTCCACCTTGAACTCTTCTGTCACACCGACAGCACACCTCACCACTGTCTTACATCTATCATACATGTCCTGCACCACTCTAACATACTTCTCTGTCACTCCAGACTTCCTCATACAATACCACAGTTCTTCTCTCGGCACCCTGTCATATGCTTTCTCCAGATCCACAAAGGCACAATGCAGCTCCTTCTGACCTTCTCTGTACTTCTCTATTAACATCCTGGAGGTGCAATGGTGGAGATATTAACTCCATTCCCCACAATTATTTAGGACTTACAGTTGTATAACCAACCAGACTACATTTTGGACTGTAATGAATTTCTCATATATAGTCTGTATCGTTATGGTTTCACCCATATGAGGATGGTTTCCCTTTTGGGCCTGGTTCCTCACATGGTTTCTTCCTCGTATCTATGGGGAGGTTTTCCTTGCAACAGTCATTGCGGGCTTACTGATTAGGGATGTGCAGAGGTTAAAGGAAGCGTTTAAATTATTTTCTACTTTGTAAGCCCCTACTTTTACTGTGTAAACTGCTTTGCAACAATCTCAGTTGTTCAAAGTGCTATACATATCTAACTGAATTTAAATGAATTGACTAGAGAGTGAGTGAGAGTGACAGAGTGAGTGAGTCAGTGAGTGAGTGAGTGAGGCACAGAGTGAGTGAGTGAGTGAGTGAGTGAGTGAGTGAGTGAGTGAAAGAGAGAGTTAGTCAGAGTGAGTGAGTGAGAGGGTGAGTGAGTGAGAGTGAGTGAGAGAGAAAGATAGGGTGAGTGAGAAAGTGAGTGAGAGTTAGTGAGAGAATGAGAAAATTAGAGAGTGAGTGAGAGAGTGAAAGAGAAAGTCAGAGTTGATGACTGAGCAAGTGATAGAAGATTGAGACTGAGTGTGATTGAGAGAGTGAGTGAGAATTAGACACAGAGGGTGCTTAAGAGAGAAAGTAAGAGCATGAGTGAGACAGTGAGTGAAAGAAAGAGTGAGTGAGAGACAGTGAATGAGAGTGAGAGAGATAGAGAGGGGAGGATTTGAGTGAGAGTGAGTGAATGCGTGACAAAGGAAAAGAGAGAGAGTGAATAAGTGAGTGAGAGTGAGTGAGTGCAGGAGTGAGTGAATGAGTGAGAGGGAGCATGAGTAAGTGAGTGATTGAGTGAGGGAGTGAGTGAGTGAGGGAGGGAGGGAGGGAGGGTGTGAAGGGAGGGTGAGTAAGAGTGAGTGAGAGTGAGTGAATAAGTGAGTACGAGACAGTGAATGAGAGTGAAAGAGTGAATGAGATGGCGAGTGAGTGAGAGGGTGAGTGAGAATGAGTGACAAAGGAAGAGAGAGAGTGAGTGCAGGAGTGAGTGAGTGAGTGAGAGAGAGAGAGTGTGTGTGTGTGTGTGTGTGTGTGTGTGAGACTGAGTGAGTGAGTGAGAGTGAGCATGAGTGAATGAGAAAGTTATTGAGTGAGAGACTGAGTGAGAAAGTGAAAGTGTCAGTATGAGAGTGAGTGAGACAGTGAGAGTGTGAGTATGAGACTGAGTGAGAGACTGAGCAAGTGAGTGTGAGATAAAATGAGTGTGAGTGAGTGAGTGAGAAAGTTATTGAGTGAGAGAGAAAGTGAGAGTGTCAGTATGAGAGTGAGTGAGTGTGTGAGAGAGTGAGAAAATGAGAGAGTGAGTGAGAGACTGAGAGTGAGTCAGTGAGTGAGTTAGAGTGAGTGAATGAGAGTAAATGAGTGTGAGAGTGATTGAATGAGTGGGTGAGAGAGTGAGATGAGTTAGGAGAGAGTGAGTCATTGAGTGGGTGACAGAGGGATGGAGTGAGTGAGTGAATAAGGCATAGAGTGACTCTGTCAACAAAAACAACGGAATCGGTACATTTTTTGTGAGGGATCACGACCTCCTGGTGGGTAAAGGTCAGTGAATGAGCAGAGACATACCCGGACCACACTGAAGTCAAGCTTGGTCTCCTGCGCACACTGAAGAATGAGCTGGAAGCAGCTTTTGCTTTGATTGGTCATCCCATTTTCATAATAACGCTCAAGGGTGCGCTGTTGCTCAGCAGTAAACACAGACCGCAGGTTCATCTAGAATTATAAATATTTATATTTTATTATAGAGATCATTCTTTTAGAAAACAGACACTTTACACCTTTTACTGTTAAAGCTGCACAGCACTTCACTTTAAAAAATGAGTGACAGCCTGCTGCTGTCAATGTTATTTAATGTGCTCCTGTAATAAGCTGCCCAGAGAGAGAGAGAGAGAGAGAGAGAGAGAGAGAGAGAGAGAGATTTACATACAGCAGCTTTAAAGTTCCCCATTCATTGGTAAATATATTCAAGTGTGGTTTTTATCTTCTGTTATCGGTTAATTATAATAAGGGCAGTGGTGGTCTAGTGGATAGGGTGCAGGATCGCTGATCCTAAGGTTGGGGGTTCGAGTCCCCACAAGGTTGTCACTGTCGTCCCAGTGCAGCTAACTTGGCTATCAAAGGCGGGCCATGTCTCTCACTGTCTATGGTGAGAGGTTCATATAAAAGAACCATCGCTGACTTTCGTAAAAAGAGTCGCTACAAAGTCATCAGCGTGTTTCTGTCCCTTGCTAAAAGGGTTGTGACAGGAAAGACATCTGACGTAAAAACCTATGCCAAATCAAATATGCGAATCACATGATTCGCTGTGGCGACCCCTGAGAAAAAGGGAAAAAAGCCGAAAGAAAAGAAGATCAGTTAATTCTGGGTAAATATAAAGGTTTCCTGACAAAACCACTCCTAGTCACATAGTCTACGTCTTGTTTTGGTTCTGTATCTGTTTACATGTGTTTTTACCTTCATAGCCTGATTGGCTGTTCCAAATTATCCCAAGGGATAAGTGTGAATTCGAACAGTTATGTGTGTTGGAACTTTTGATTCCTGGCTCTGCCACGTGTAGGCTGAGATAGGCTTCACCCTGGGTGAGTATTTGACCTTTATCTCATATACCTGGGAATTGAACGGGTAACTTGAACATGCAGCTGGTTTGTCATGTGCCTGATTATTTCAACCAGGCGTCACTATGGGCTATTGGTCACGTATGCAAATTACTCACCGTATGCATACCCCGTTTCTCCTGCCATGCTTCCATTCTTCAGGCAGGGTGAGTATGAGATCCTTACCACTGCACTCTGGTCAGCCATTCAGCACACACAGGATCGCCGACCAGCTCTCTTTTACTGTGCAGATTTTTTCAAAATCTTATTACAACTTGGGAAGATTTAACATCTTATAGGTCTAACTGATGCGGATCTTCACTCAATGGCATGACTTGACTACAGGTGTGGTGGCTCTCCAGGCACCAGCTTTGATCACGTCTGTAAGACAAGGTAGGGGAAAAGAGAAGGTGTGCAATGGTGAGAACCATCAATCAGTGTTGTACTGGTTTCTGCAGAAACCCTTTAGATGTTTGAGGAAAATCCAAGAACATTGTACAGATGTGCAGATTGTTTTTATGGTTAAAGTTTCGAAAGCACTAAAACAATGAACCAAACAGAATACAGGGAACCCTCACCTTCCGCAGTTAATTGGGATCGAGATCCCCCGCGAACATCGAAATGCGCAAAGTAAAATCACCCCCCCAAGTGACGTATACGTACATGTATATGTGTATATAATATCCATAAATACATATTCAACACTATAAATGCTTATAATGACAATTAAACATTCAAAAATATGCATAAGATGTAAATAAAATTTAAATACACACACATACAGACACGCCCACATTCAGCTGAGCACCTCATAAAAATGTAAGTAGTTTTTTTGTTTTTGTTTGCTTGTGGGTTTTTTTTTTTTTTTTTGCATAATTGACCTTGTTGTTTTGCAACATTTTCCTTTACTTTTCCATATTTTTCCTTAATTTCCATATATTTTTTTCAATGAACATTTCTGAAAAATCCGCGATGCTCTGAAGACAGAAACCGAAGCACAAAGTACGTAGTGAGAGATCCCTGTATACATAGAGGGGTGTGTGTGTGTGTGTGTGTGTGTGTGTGTGTAAAAACAGTGATAATCTGTCATGAATAAAAATAATACCATTTTTTAAATTTTACAATTGTCATTTTATTTGTGTTTGTTCGTTGAAGAAAGAAAAATATACGCACTATTTATTCAGTTCCACCCTGAACAGCTCACCAGTCCACTAAAGGGCCAACACACACACACACACACACACATATATATATATATATATATATATACATATACAACCACACACACACACACACACACACACACACACGTACAACCACACACACACACACACACACACACACACACCTTTCCATACTTACTCACGTTCCTAGGGGCAACCTGGAACAACCAGTTAATCTAATTTACATGCATTTGGAGTCTTGGAGGAAACCAGTTTCCTCAAAGAAGACCCACAAAGACAAGGGGAGGACACATGAACCTCAAACAGAAACACCCTCATTAAGCCTGAGACTCGAACCCAGGACCTTCTTGAAGTGAGTTGGATGTTTACTAGTATGACAAAATTTTACAGAATTTTTTTTTTTTTTCTGTTTCAGTATTTATTGTTTGTCTATTTTGTTTGGCCTCCTTTAGAATTGATAACAGCACCTCTTCTTGATTCTTGATCATTTTATATATTTTTAGTAGTTTCTGTTGCACTGTGTTCCATTCAGCTTGTAATTGTTCCTTCAGACTTTGGAGGAAATGTTTATGATCAATTTTTGAAACAAAAACCCCGTATGTGATTGAAAGTGGATTCAAATCTAGAATTTTATCCAGTCTGACCATTCCACTGTCCACATCACTGTCCCTCATCACTGTCCCACATCACTGTCCCTCATCACTGTCCCACATCACTGTCTCACATCACTGTCCCTCATCACTGTCCCTCATCACTGTCCCACATAATTGTCCCAAATCACTGTTTCTTCTTCAGATAATCACTACACAGTTTATATGAATGTTTGGAAAACCATTCACATTCCTCTTAATAGTGACAGGTCCACTGTATATCTGTAACTATGCAACTATATTTTATATATATATATATATATATATATATAGAGAGAGAGAGAGAGAGAGAGAGAGAGAGAGAGAGAGAGGATTTTCTGAGTAGATCCTTCCGTAGGAGAGTGCTCAATACTTTTTGGTAGAGCAAATAACAAAAATAAAAGGACAGGACAAAGACTTTCTATTGAAACTCCATTTATCACTACAGATCTGTTTCGAGGGGTGGTGAAACCATCCTCTCTCTTCAGGTGATTATAGAAGATATATAATCACCTGAAGAGAGAGGATGGTTTCACCACCCCTCGAAACAGATCTGTAGTGATAAATGGGGTTTCAATAGAAAGTCTTTGTCCTGTCCTTTTATTTTTGTTTATATATATATATATATATATATATATATATATATATATACAGTAAAACCTCCGCTGACGAACGCTTAAGCTCACAAACTTTTCGCCTCAAGAACATTAAATTCGCGAGCATATAGTCTCTGCTGACGAACTAGTTTTCGGCGGACGAATCAAACCACGCGGTCGAACAGCGCCACGGCGGCGGCCACGAGAAGCTGACGCACGCTCATGGCGTCACAGTTCGTCACCCCCTTTCTTTGAGTGCGGACGTGGTTTGTGTTTGATAGACATTTTGGACCATATTGAGTGTACTTTTGCTATTATGGGACCGAAAAAGACCCCACCACAGGCGGAGATCATTGAAAAACACGAACGAGGTGTGCGTTTGTGTGACTCAGCGTCCCAGTACCAGTACGCTAAGTCTACCATTGCTCCCATCCTTAAGAACAAGGAAGCTATTAAGGGTGCGTGTGTGCCTAAGGGTGTTTCCAAACAGTAGGCGTTTCCAAACTCTCCTTCCAAACAGTAAGTCCCTCCCTCCCTCCTCCTCCCACTCCATTCCATCAAGCCATCAACTACCATCACAAAGGTAAATAAAACCACTTTATTATACAGTACAGTTTATTTCTTTAATTACAATACAATAGCACATTTATTATACATAAAATAAGGTATATTTTTGGGTAGTTTTAAGGCTTATTTAGTAGAAAATTATGTTTTATGGGGACCTGGGAACGGATTATTCTCATTTTAATGGTTTCTTATGGGAAATAAATGTTCGGAAGACGAACTTTTCGCCTTACACACACTTTCTGGGAACCAATTATGTTCGTGAGCAGAGGTATCACTGTATGTATATATATATATATATATATATATATATATATATATATATATATATATATATATATATATATATATATATATACAGTTAATAATTTATAATTATGAGATGCAATCCGATAATAATGACTTAATATTTAATAATTGGGGCAGTGGTGCCCAGTATCAAGGTACCAGATCACTGCTCCAGAGGTTGTGGAAGCAGGCCATGTCTCCGAATGTCTACGGTGTGAGGTTCATGTAAAAGAACCATTGCTGACCTTCGACAAGAGTAGGCTGCATAGCCATCAGCGTACGTATTTTTGCCCTGAAATGGCCTAGCGAGCTGTCCAGGGTGTACTCTGCCCTCACCCAGAGTCAGCTGAGACAGGCGCCAGCCTCCCCACGACCCTAATTAGGATTAAGTTGTTCAGAAAATGAATGAATGAATAATTTATAATTATGCGATGCAAAGTGGAAATTACAGTATTCTTTTAAGTTACTCCGTGATATTTAGTAATTTATTCATAATTATGAGATAAAAAAGGTAAAGTCTGTTGGGCTTTTTTACACCCGAGCCATAGTGGCTCATCCGACCGGTGCTTATCCCCGGTTTCTGTAGCGTGAACCGACTAGGAGTTCAACTCCTCCTGGATGGGACGCGAGTCCATCATGGGTTACCTTCCCAGTATATTTTACTGGTACCCATTTATACTGCTGGGTCAACAGAGGCACACTTGTGGTTGAGACCTTGCCCAGGGGTCTTAGCACAGTGGGGAACTAGCTAGGATTTGAACACACAACCTCCCGATCATGAGTGCAGCACCCTAACCACTACGCCACCAGCTTGTTTATTTTGATGATACGTAATTATGAGATGCAAGATGGCAATTACATCATAATTATTGGAAACGCTACGAAGTCAGAATTTTTTTCTAGACGCATTCATGTTCATAAATTTTCTGTAACCGCTTAATCCTAATCAGGGTCATAGGGAGGCTGGTGCCCATCTCAGCCGACTCCGGGAGAGGGCAGAGTGCACCTTGGACAGCTCGCCAGGCCATCGCAGGGCAGAAACACGCTGACCGCTCCTGAAGCAATGGTTCTTTTACAGCCTCATGCCATAGACGGTGAGAGACATGGCCGGCCTTTGATAACCCAGTTAGCTGCTCGATTGGGGGGGAGGGGCGTAGAGAGTGGGGCTTGAACCCCAAACCTTAAGATCAGTGATCCAGCCCCTTTACCAGCACCCCATTACTGCCCCACCATTCATGCTATTGAGTTGAATATATTTCATCAGCCCAGACTTTCCCCTTTAAACACACAGAGCCCCTTTAATCCAGTTCATGGTGCCCTGAGCTTCTTTACACGCTGCAGGGAAACGTGGTGAGAGGAAAAACAAAAAGAAAGAAAGGAAGGAAAACGACAGAACAGAACACACACACACACACACACACGAGGTGGGAGCTGGAAGGAAATAAAGAGCTCAATGACTGAAGTTTCCTCAAATCCATCAGGTCTCTTCTTTCAAACAAAGGCCCTCCTCGGTGGGCTGGACGGAGCGGGTCGCGCTCGGGGTTCGCTCGGGGTTCAGGGGACAGTTTAGCGTGTACAGTAGCTCGAGATCGAAACATTGTAACCGCGGCACGAGCCACATCAAACACACCGCCGCTTTTCATCCCGCCGCGTCCTTCTGATCTATGATGGAGATGAAAGGGGGAGGGGATTCCGATCCGATTTTACTGATGTCTGTTTGTTTTTGTGGCTGGAATGTTGCCTTGGGAGCTCGGAATCATTCAGAAGCCGAGAAAAGGCAACGCAAGGCTTTGCGAGGTTTATTCAATACATCCGCGTTAGTGCGCATGGCGAGGAAATTAAAGAATCCACAAAAAAAAAAAATCGAAATATATATATCCATCCATCCATCCACCCGAATCAGTCGAGGAATCATCACACAACAACAACAACAACAACAACGCAACTTTCCGTGCAATATTAACCAAAAAAAACAAAACAAACAAACAACAAAAAAAAAACCAAAACAAGGACATCATCATCATCATCATCATCATCATCATCATCACAAACACCCTGGAGTTTAGGAACTAACCGAACTCTCCTGTTATAGTAAGGAGGCCCGGAAATCAATCAGCAAGCACGCGCAACCTTTATTTTTTACACACACACACACACACACACACACACACACTGCCTTTAATCCAACACGGATGAAAATGTGACCCAGGCTATTCCGGGCCGCCCCCTCCGTGTCAACCATCTAAATTCCCCCGACATATTAATTTCATAGATACCTTCTTTGTTGACAAATCAGCAACTGCTCAAATACAGCAGATTTTTTCACGAGCCCTTGCGCCAAACAATGAAATCAAAACGTCCGATCATCAATTCTAATCATGATCGTGACGTGGCAGTAGACAGGAACCAATCAGCGGCCGAGATCAAAGCTGTGACATTTGCAGCGCGTGAAAACTGAGAGCTGTTGTTCCGCCCTCTATGACTTTGAAGGGGAGGAAACCTAGGAGGGGGATGGAAGCAATAGGGGGACCGGGGGGGGACGGGGGGGGACGGGGGGGGGGCACTGCCATAAAAGACGCGCGCACACACACACATTCAACACACACACACACACACACACACACACATTGCACGACGAATCAGTTCAAACAGCCTGCACGGATATCTTTTAATAAAATGGTATTTTTACCAAATCATAATCACTGTAATTCCTATAAACAAATAAATGTACAGTGTGGATAATAAAGCAGGAGACTGAAGGAGGCGCTCCTGGGTCTGAATCCAAATTCTCTGAATCTGAAGATAATTTTTCACAGCAGACTTCAACATATACCAGTTGGGCAGTGGTGGTCTAGTGGATAGGGTGCAGGATCGCTGACCCTAAGGTTGGAGGTTCAAGTCCCCACAGGGTTGTCACTGCCCCCCCCTTCCCCCCAGTGCGACTAACTGGGTTATCAAAGGCGGGCCATGTCTCTCACTGTCTGTGGTGAGAGGTTCATGTAAAAGAACCATTGCTGACTTTCATAAAGAGAAGCTGCAAAGGGACATTTCTGTCCTTTGCTAAAAAAAAGGGTTGGGACAGGAAGGGCATCTGACATAAAAAAAAAAAAACTATGGCAAATCAGATGATTCGCTGTGGCGACTCCCGAGAAAAGGGAAAAAGCTGAAAGGAGGAAAGGAAAGAAACTTCAACATACACCAGTTCAAAAAAATTGATTCTCAGATCTATATACAGGAATCCCTCACTTTTCCGCGGTTAATTGGGACGGAGATCCCCCGTGACCATCGAATTTCTCGAAATAGGATCACCCCACCCACTGTCGTGTGCGTACATGTATATGTGTATATAATATCAATAAATACATATTCAAGGCTATGAGTGCTTATAATAACAATTAAACATTCAAAAATAATGCATAAAATGTAAATAAAACATAAATACACACACATACAGACACGCAGGTGCGCACCTCACAACAATGTAACTAGTTTTGGGTTGTTTTTTGTTGTGTTTGTTTGTTTGTTTGTTGTTGTATTTTTTTGCATAGTTAGCCTCGTTTTGTGGGGTTTTTTCCTTAACTTTTTCCCCCTATTTTTCCTTAATTTTCTTCTTTTTTAATTCGATTATTATTTATTTATTTTTTAAAAAACACTGCGATGCACTGAAGCCGCATGAGTTGAAGCGCGAAGTAGTGAGGGATCCCTGTATATCTATACAGGATCCCTCACTTTCCGTGGTCAATAGTGATGGAGATCACTCGCGACCACCGAATTCCGCGAAGTTAGGATCACCGACCCAACCCCCCCCCGACTGACGTATACGTACATGTATATGTATATAATATCAATAAATACATATTAAATGCTATAAATGTTTATAATAACAATTAAACATCAAAAAATAATGCATAAGATGTAAATAAAATATAAATACAAACACATACAGACGCGCGCACGTGCAAGCACACAGATATGCGTGAACACATTCAGACGTGCACCTCACAACAATGTAACGAGTTTCGATGGGAGGTTTTGGGTTGTTTTTTGTTTTGTGTTTGTTTAGGGTTTTTTTTTTTTTTTTTTTTTTGCATAATTGGCCTTGTTTTTGCCACTGGCCTTGGTTTTTAATTCTATGAATATTTTCTAAAAAAAAAAAAACAAACAAAAAAACCGACCGCGATGCACTGTAGCCGCATGAATTGAAGCATGAAGTATCGAGGGGTCCCTGTACATACACAGAACCCTCTGCTAAAACCCTGTGTTGGGAGTGACCAGAAACAAAACAAATAAAATCACAGGCAATGTCTCACGCAGGGACTAAAAGTACAATATGTTTAAAAAAAAAAAAAAAAAAAAAAAAAAGAAAATCAGCTGGCAGGGTAGCGTAGTGTGGCCACCTCATTATAAGAAGATCCTGGATTCGATTCCCAGCTCGAGCGTTTCTGTTTGGAGTTTGCATGTTCTCCCTGCGCTTGTGTAGGTTTCCTCTGGGTGCTCCGGTTTCTTCCCACAGTCCAAAGACATGCACAGTAGATTAACTGGCTGTTCCAGATTGGCCCCCAAGGTGTGAATGTGAATATGAATGTTTGTGTGAGTGTCGCCCTGCGATCGCCTGATGAGCCAACCAGGGTGTACTCCGCCCTCTCCCAGAGTTGGCTGAACCGGGCACCAGCCTCCATACGACTTTAATTAGGATTAAGCTGTTCAGAAAATGAATGAAATTAAAGACAGTGAGAGAAGAATGACTTGGACTTACTGTAATAATCTGGTGAGCTGTTCGGTGTGTACCCCATCTTCACCCAGAGTCAACTGACTTCACGTGACTCTAATTCGGATTAAGCGGCTCAGAAAATGATTGAATGAATGAATGGCTTGAACCCATCTAAATGGTGTAGCTGTTAGCACCTTTGTTTCGCACCAAGAAGGTCCTGGGTTCAAGTGCAAAACTGTTCTCCTGTGCTTGCCTGGGTTTCCTCTCACATTCCAACCAGATGCACAGAAGGCTAATTGGTTGTTCCAAATTGCCCCTCGGTGTGAGTGTAAATATGTATGTTTATGTGTGTGTTGCCCTTCAATGGACTGGTGAGCTGTTCAGGGTACACCCCGACTTCATCCAAGTATTACTGGACATAGTCTTCAGCATCGATGGTACCGTGAAAGGATTAAGGGTCATTCCAATGTCGACACCCCCAGCCCACCCACCTCCAGCCCCCCTCCCTCCAACACCTCTTCAATTTGGTTAATTGTTATCCTAATAGTGCCTTATGATGTCAAATGAAGGAATCTGAAGTTTTAGCTTCCTAGCTCAATTGGTTTTAAAGTAATGGCCCTTCAAAGTTTGGGTGCCACACCCACTTTTGGGATCTTTTGTCAAACTTAATTTGTAAGCCTTTTTGGGGTACCCATGTATTTTGTTTTAAGTTATATACAGGCCTGTAAATTGCTATAAATATGAATTCTGGCCCTGTCTATCAGATTCTGCACTTGTAATTAACACAGCTAAGGTACCGAAGGAACTTTTGGATCAGTAATGCATCACTCTACCAGCGGGCCACCACTGAGACCTGGATCCTCCACTAAATTGAATGAAAATCAGATAAATATTTTTTTGCATGTCATGGCATGCTGATATAGTGGTTAGCAGGTCTGCTTCACAGCAAAGAAGGTTGGAGCTTGTATGTTCTCCGTGTACCCCAAAGGTTCCCCCTACAGCCCAAAGACACAAATATTAAACTAATTAATTCATTCATGTTTTTTTTTTTTTTTTTTTGAACCACTTAATTCTAATTAGACTCACGGTGAGGTTGGCACCAATCTTAGCCAACTCTGAGCAAATCTGAACAGTTCCTGGCAGTAAACCTGGGCCATTAGGCTTTCACGGCTACAACATTTCTCGTATATGGGTGTATGTTGGCCCTGTGATGATCTGGTGAGCTGTTCAGGTTTGCTTTTTAGATGCACATTCCTGAACAACAACAACGAAAAAAACTTCAATTTGGCTCTCCAGCATATACAGTACTCTGTTATTAATACTAGTAATGTTTGGGAAGTCATTTTTATCACAACTTGCTCAGTTTCTAGATATGCTCCCGAGATATCTGATACAAGTCTGGCGTCTGCTTTAGCTTTAAATCCAGTAATGAGTTGCCTCATCTCTGTCTGTCACTGTCTATGGTGAGATGCATGTAAAAGAACCATTGCTGATTTTCATCAAGGGATAGGCTGCATAGCTGTCAGCATGTTTCTGCCCTGTGATGGCCTGGCGAGCTGTGCAGGGTGTACTCTGCCCTCGCCCAGAGTCCGCTGGGATGGGCGCCAGCCTCCTCGCAACCCTAAATATGATTAAGCACTTCAGAAAATGAATAAATGCAGCCGTGTGTGTGTGTGTGTGGGGGGGGGGGTTGAGCACAATCAAGTGTCTCTCCCTCACGCCGGTCCCAAGGCCGGATAAATGCAGAGGGTTGCGTCAGGAAGGGCATCCGGCGTAAAACAAATGCCAAATAAACTATGCGAATCACAAGAAAGAATAACTACCGGGCAGAAGGCCTAGAGGAAGACCAAAGAGACGATTCATAGATGTGGTGAAGGAGGACATGAAGGTCGTTGGTGTAAGAGAAGAAGATGCAAAGGATAGGGTGAGATGGAGGCAGATGATTTGCTGTGGCGACCCCTGAAGGGAAAAGCCGAAAGGAAAAGAAGAAGACTTCAGAAAATGAATAAATGAATGAACTCACTCTTTGCAGAACTTGCTTAATCCTATTAGTGTCATGGGAGGTCAGAGCCTGTCTCAATCGACAGAGGACGAAGACGGGGTACACCCTGAATAACTCGCCAGACCATCGCAGGTCAACAGACACACAGCCATTTACACCTAGGAGCAATTTGGAACAGCCAATTCGCCTCATGTCTTTGGATCGTGGGAAGAAACTGGAGTATCCGGCACAGGGAAACCATGAACTTGGGACTCGAACCCAAGATCTTTTTGTGGGGTGAGATGGCCCTGCTTATCTCGGTAAGTACAACATAAGATTATTAACCGAAATATGGAGTGTGAAAAGGAGACGAGTTCAAGTCTAAGATGAATGCTGATGATCTCTGATCCTTCAGACAGCACCGACCCAAGAACCATCATTCATCTGCTGACATGTCTTAATGGGATCTTGATTACTCTGACATACCTTTGTCAAGGACCTCAATATAGAGTTACCTGCTTAAACACTAAGTAAAATTTTCATTCATTTTCTGAACAGTTTTATCCTTTATTAGTGTGGCAAGAAGGCTGGAGCCCATCCCACCCATCTCTGTGTGAGGACGGGGCACACCCTGAAGAGCGCAGGACCAATACAGACATTCACACTCACATTCATACCAAGAGCTAATCTGGAACAGCCAATGAGCCTACTGTGCATGTCTTTGGACTGAGGGAGGAAACCAGAGCACCCAAAGGAAACCCAGGCAAGCATGAGAAGAACATGCAAACTCTGCACAGAACTCCACACAGGCCTGATGAGGTCATATACTGTAATGTCTGACTGGGGTTTGAGGTATATAAAACTGAGCATGTGGAAAATTTTTTCTTTCAATTGGGGTGCGGTCACATCTTTTTTTTTTCCTGAATATTCAGTGAAACCTAACAGTTTCAGTTTCATAATGCATATTAAATCACAATTTTGTTCATAACTACCTGTGGTCATCCATCAGCGGCACATAACAGCGAATCAGTATTATGTTTCCCGTGCCAGGGAAGTTCGCTAAAAATACCACAGCCTATAACATGTATAAATTAAGACCAGGATACTGTTCATGCAGTACCAGAATAAGAACCAATGAAAAGTAATCATGCGCTTATTTTAGTATTCTCTGATAGAAACCATAACAGGAAAAATATATATCTATCTATCGATCTATCTATCTATCTATCTATCGATCTATCTATCTATCTATCTATATCTATATCTATATATATATATATATATATATATATATATATATATATATATATATATATATATATGATTTTCTGAGTAGATCCTTCCGTAGGAGAGTGCTCAATACTTTTTGGTAGAGCAAATAACAAAAATAAAAGGACAGGACAAAGACTTTCTATTGAAACTCCATTTATCACTACAGATCTGTTTCGAGGGGTGGTGAAACCATCCTCTCTCTTCAGGTGATTATACAGGTGATTATAGAAGAATCTTTATCTTCTATAATCACCTGAAGAGAGAGGATGGTTTCACCACCCCTCGAAACAGATCTGTAGTGATAAATGGAGTTTCAATAGAAAGTCTTTGTCCTGTCCTTTTATTTATTTATATATATATATATATATATATATAAAGCTTTAACTGTCACATCAACACATCAACCGAACACGAGTTTTTCAAATAAGCAAAGAAAAGTACTGTATATGCAATATACATTATAAATACAGTATGTCCTCACTCATTTTACAAGATGGTTACTCCTGTAAAGCCAGAAAGGACGCTAGAGCCCATCTCAGCCAACTCTGGGTAAGGTTAGGGTACACCCTGAACAATTTGCCAGACCATTGCGGTGTCAACACATTCGCGACCACTCACATTCACACGTACTGGCAGTTTGGAGCAGTCTGTTGGTTTACTGTACATGTCTTTGGAGGAAACCAACACAAGTACAGGGACAGCATGCAAACTCCACGAAGAAATGCCTGAGTTTTACGGCTCACACAGTCTCTGAGCTTGCACATGCATGCACAGATGAAGTTTGTTATGTTCAGCTCCACTAATGTGACATCTGTGCTGCATATTTCAACAGAGATGAAATCAGTCTTTGACGCTCTTGGAAAGAGAGGTTAACCACACAAACATGGAGAGAACATGCAAACTCCAAAAAAAAAAAAACCCAGAACAAAACAAAAAACAAAACAAAGGACTTGAACCCATTACCTTTTCGCTGTGAGGTGGTTGTGCGAACCACTGTCCTGGTACTGTACATATTAGAAAATTGTCCAGTTGTGAACTAATTCTTGTAATTTGGTAATTAAAACCTGTTTAGGGTGTACTCCACCTTCAACAAGAGTCCGCTCAGATAGGGAACTCCCCCATCCTAGAGGCTGATGTATGACTAAATGAATGAATAAATATTTGTCTCATCAGAACAGTCTGTACACAAAGAATCAAATTTCTACAACCGGATTTTGGATAATCTACTATTATATACAGGGATCCCTCACTACTTCGCGCTTCAATGGCTTCAGTGCATCGCGGGTTTTAAAATAAATAAATAAATAAATAAATATTAATCGAATTAAAAAATAAGGAAATTAAGGAAGACTAGGTGGAAAAGTTATGAAAAATGTCACAAAAACAAGGCCAATTCTGCAAAAAAACAAAACAAAAACAAACAAAAAAAAAACCCTAAACCAACACAAAACAAAAAACAACCCAAAATCTCCCATCAAAACTACTTACATCGTTGCATCTGTGTGTGTGCACATGCATCTGCACACGTGCGTACGGGTATGTATGTGTGCCATCTTCTTCTCATGCAATACCATCTGTATATGTGCGTACAGACGCTCCCAAGCTTACTATCGAGTTCGGTTCAGGACGGCAGTTCTTAGATGAATTTGTTCGGAAGTCGTTACTGGGCATTCTTTAGAGGGGAACGTATGTTGAAACCTTGTATAAGTAACCTATACGAGTTTGTACTGTATACAACCTCTCTCTCTCTCTCTCGCCCTCCATAATCATCTGTGCATTATCAATATCATTATGTCCTGTGTTTAAACTCCTGGTTCCTCTCAAGCACAAAACAGTGGATCTGATCAGCTTTACAGAGAATTTCACTCTTAGCCAGTTCATTATAATACTGGAGTCAATTTGTTTCTTCTTTGAAAGTTTTGACACGAGTTCAGAAAAGTATCATTCTGCTTCTCTTCCAGGACGCCCCCCCTCTGCAGGAGTGGAGTATTAAGTGTACCTCAGGATAATGTTTCATCATATTTCATACTTCATATTCATCATCTATCCCTCTGCAAACTTTATTCCATTTCTATTTATACTCGTTTTTCAATTTCATTTCACTTTCGACCTTGGACAGACCTGATCACATCTCCGGATGTTTGCAAAACGAATGTTGGTAAGTTGGGGAGCGTCTGTATTGATATTTTATTGACACCTCATGTTATTTTTTTAATGTTTAATTGTTATTATAAGCATTTATAGCATTGAATATGTATTTATTTATATTAAATACACATATACATGTACGTATACGTCAGTGGGGGGGGTGGGGGTTGGGTTGGGTGATCCTACTTCACGGATTTTGATGGTCGCCTGGGGATCTTGGTCCCAATTAATCGCTGAAAGTGAGGGATCCCTGAACATGTTCTCTGAAAGCTTCTTCACTCATTAGGGATATAAATATACAATTTCCATGATTTTTGCCCGTGTGGTTTTCCCCTACGTGGTTTTCGCCTATATGGTTTTCAAACCTAACCCGAACACCTAACCCTAACCCCTAACAATAACCCTAACCGCTAACCCTAATCCTAACCCCTAACAATCACCCTAACCCCCAACTCTAATCCTAACCCCTAACAATAACCCTAACCCCTAACCCTAATCTTAACCCCTAACAATAACCCTAACCCCTAACCCTAATCTTAACCCCTAACAATAACCTAACCCCTAACCCTAATCTTAACCCCTAACAATAACGCTAACCCCTATCCCCAACCCTAATCTATCCCCAACCCTAATCTATCCCCAACCCCTAACAATAACCCTAACCCCAATGAGCCAAATCAGGTGTGCTGCTGCTTGGTTGAAACAAAAACCTGCAGCCACATGGCCCTGTGTGGCATGAGTTTGGCACACTTGCCCTAACCCTAAAAAATATTTTAAAAAGTTGGGTTTAAAACATGTCCCTACAGTTTGGGCGAAAAACATCTGGGCCAAAACCATCTGGGTGAAAACCAGCAGCACCTAAATCTACAACAGGGTTTGTGCAGAGCTGCTACGCGTCTGCTATTAATAACGTTATACAGATCGAACTAAATTGAACCGATTTATAAACAGAGTTTAAACCGAAACGTTGTCCTACGAAGAGAGTAGGACTTTTATTTTGAAATTTGCTTTGCTTTAGTCTGAGTGTGGTTATGTTCCTGTGATCGGTTTTGAGCGGCGCTGGAATTGGGCGCGGGAGGATCTTTGAGGCGGTGAGATATTTAATTTAAACTTTTATCGGAGTAACAGAACTGTCAGAAGAAGGTTCTGTGTGGGTTAGTAAAGTACTGCTTGTTAAATAAAGGAATTGTTTATATAGACAACGTTTGTGACACTGTGTGAAAGCGACTCTCCAAATGTCGGAAAACAACAAAACAAGCTCGGTGATTAGCCTAAGCGCTACCTGGAGTTAGCTAATCCTGTTTGATCGAATTCATATGGAGGCTATTTCGAGTTAATTATATATGCGCAAGTTTGTTGAATATCTCTGTTATATGCACTGCAATGATAATTCTCGCTCAGAGTGTTTGAATATCTTGTTATAATATTGCTAACTGAACAGCTTTGAATAGCAAGGAAAGAGGAAATAAATTAGCTTCTGTGCTAACCATGTGTTAGTTACCTTTGACCCAGACTAGGGAACCCTGTATAAATCTCAGTGGTTCTATTGGTGTGTTATAGACTCTCAGTATACTCTATAAAGCTGTTGTTATTGTTACTGTTGTTCTCTCTTCATTGTTAACTGTACATCCGGTTTGACTAGCAGGCTAGCCATGTAGCATCGCTATGATTGCTATCCTTCTATCTTTCAGGATGCAGTATTATTTCGACCTAATGACATAAATGTCGACATAAATGTCTTTCCTCTGATGGATATCAAAGTGATTCGAGTTCATTGTATATTATTTTTAGAGATGTTCAGGTGATGTTTTCATCTTTACCGATCCGAAACCCCTGCATTAAAATTATCTGCATTGATGGTTTTTTATTATTATTATTTTTTGGTAACAGCTGTGTACAATTTATTTATCCTGTAGATCTATAAACATGAATACATATAGGGAAGGAATATCCGAACAAATAATTTCCTTAGCAATTATATTAGTTTGTTACATCATGTACATGCACAGTGTTTCTGCTGGCCAGAAAGTAATGTATGAGTGAATTGGTAAGGAAAGGGGCGGGGCCAAAGGTATTAAATCCCTGCTTTTTTTTTTTTTTTTTTTTTTTGGGGGTCTGGGATCAGATTGTTCTTTATTATGATAAATAACTACAGTGTACTGTAGTGTGAAAAAGTTTTAGCCACTTGTAAATGAATGATGTAAAACAAAGATAATTTATATTTACATATAACCAGTGACACTAATTTAAAGATCTCTTCATAAAAATTGTGTAAATCACAGCAAACAATAATAATTGAAATCAATTCAATATTAGGTGTAACAGAGATGAAAATGTTGAGGTTCTCTTTGGGAGTAACGAGGATGGATAGGATCAGGAATGAGTACATCAGAGGGACAGCACATGTAAGACGTTTTGGAGACAAAGTCAGAGAGGCTAGATTGAGATGGTTTGGACATGTACAGAGGAGGGATAGTGAATATATTGGTAGTAGGATGCTGAGGTTGGAACTACCAGGCAGAAGGCCTAGAGGAAGACCAAAGAGACGATTCATGGATGTGGTGAAGCAGGACATGAAGGTAGCTGGTATAAGAGAAGAAGATGCAAAGGATAGGGTGAGATGGAGGCAGATGATTCGCTGTGGTGACCCCTGAAGGGAATAGCCGAAAGGAAAAGAAGAAGAAGATTAGGTGTGATTATTTTACTTAAAAGTAGAATAGCATCAGGTCCAGTTTGTGCAATTTTACAAGTACAGTGTCTACTGTGTGTCTTACAGAACCAGCCACAGTTCTCCTGGAAATGTTGATTGTTACACTTGATTCTTTATTTGCATGTAAATCGCAGGAGCCTTCATTATATTTTTATCTGAAAAGTGGTCTGTTATGCTGTTTTCTTTATTCGGATACTGTACTAACATTTTTTAATGTGGCATTTCATGTTGTTGAAAGTTTGTCTAAAGTGTTTTGGTATTAACTTGCTAATATATAAATTATAAAATAAAAAAAAGCAAAGTTTATACGAAAAAAAGTGCTTAAAACTTTTGCACGTAGTGGATACCAGGGCTACTGTAATTAATTTGGAATGAAGGCTGGTTAACTTCCCAAATCAGGGGAAAAACCCATTCCGAAAATGGTAGGTCAAAGAAATATGGTCTAAAAAAAGAGTAATCACATGAAAAGGTACAGTAAAGTACAAAAACATCAAACAGCTTTATTATGAATGTATAATTACATTAATATATTATATGATGACATAGAGTCCCAACGCATTTCTACATTCAATTGAAACAAATTTTCACCACCAAATTTTCACCACCACGCTGAATTATCAATCCAGATGAGTCACATCGCGGACATTTAGAATTTAACTAATGGACAACATTCACTTCACACATCGATTAAAAAAAACAAAAAAAAATAGGAGTGTAGTATGGTATTAAATACAACTATAACTCCATCGTGCATAGAAATATTATTGAAAATAGTCAATAATATTAAGATTGAAATTAGGTGAATATAGAGAATGAAATCAAGACTTTAATACTGAGAAAGAAAGTGAAATGGAAATAAGACAGAAGTTAAGTTTTAATGATTGTAATGAGAAAAAGGTAATGTGAATATCAACACAAGGCTATAATACTACTTCTGCAATATTAAATCTGTTCATAATTCAATCCTAATTTAGTAATTAGTAATTAAATGAACAGAACTGTTACATTACTGATTTAGTCACTAACATTTCACATCAACTGAGAGAAATGGTGTGTTTTGATTTAGTAAGAGCAGTGGAGTCAGGTGTGAATGTTGTCAGAGCAACAGCAGTGGTGAACATGCATGAAGTGAGAGATGCAGGATTATGAGTTGTAATGTGTTCATGGGTGAGAATGATGAGCAAAGAAATCTGGTGGTACATCAGAACAAAGTGGGAGGTTCGTGTTAGAGTTGGCCTGGGGTTTCTTAAAATACCTTCTGAATTTAGACCAAGTTACTCATGACTAGTAGCCTACCTACTAGACACACAATAGGAACAGTGTGGGTGGGATGAGCAGGTTGTGACATCGTGAGACAGACTAATCTGGTGAGAAACAGTTGCGACCCAGAATCATGCAAAAAACACTGACTTCAGGTGTGTGTGTGTGTGTGTGTGTGTGTGTGTGTATATATACATATATATATATATGTATATATATGTATGTATGTAAGTGTATGTGTGTGTATATATATATATATATATATATATATATATATATATATATATATATATATATATGTATATATGTAGAGGATTTTCTGATTATTTCTCTTATATACAGACCCGAACTGTCTTCATTAAATAAAAGAAACGAACTCGTAACTTCATGCCTACACAGGAAAAAAAAATCATTATTATGCAACACACCCACTGAAGTACACTAAGTATTTGATTGTATCAATCTGTATCTAAACATTATATATATACTTGTGTTTTTAAGTTTTTAATAACTGGGTTATTGAAGGCCAGCCGTGTCGCTCACTGTCTATGATGTGATAGATTTAAAAGAACCATTGCTGACTTTCGACAAGAGTGTTTCTGCCCTGTGATGGCCTGGCGAGATGTCCATGGTGTACTCAGCCCTCGCCTAGTGTTCGCTGAAATGGGCACCAGCCTCCCCATGACCCTAATTAGGATTCATTGGGTCAGAAAATAAATTAAAATATATATTTAAGAATATTTTTTAACTTAAAACAAAAAAAAGTAGCCAACTGAAAGTGCCAGTGCAAAGTGGGCTGTCAATTAAATATCCAGGGTAAATGTCCATACCTCCACCGAAAACACAGTGAGTTACTTGCTGAACTGTTATGAGACAGGTAGAGTGTAAAAATAATTATAGAGGGCTATTGGCATTTTATTCCGATTGCCAGGGTAGTGATCTTATTGTGCGGTCTAAAGACGAGTGGACTGCCTTTGTAAGCAGGGGCACAGTTGGGCACATGACCGGGTCACCTGCCTACTGCAACTCGTCTATTCTGATTGTTTGATGCCATTGTAAACATGGGATCTTGTGCCACTGACATCATGTACACCATGCAGTGACCTCATCGAGAGAACACTGAAGACGTTTGTCACATTAGTTCTGTAATCTCGGGTTGCATAGTGATGTTTATTGAATGTACCTTTGTAGGATAATCAGTGCTATAATGAAATTTTAAATGATTTAGAGAATTTGTAATGATTTTGAAAGCAGCGAGGCGATATTAGGTGAAAGTTCAGGTGAGATGGATGGAAATAACGGTGAGGTGACGGGTTTCAATATTCACATAGGTAGGGAAGTGTGTGTGTGTGTGTGTGTGTGTTTGTTTATGTATACATGTATAAAACATGTTAAAGCACATTATAAGCTTAATCTGCAAAGTTCAGCAGTATCAGATCATCAGTGATTATTTTACAGATATGAGTTTTGAAAAACATGCCTGTATTTTCTGGACCTTGAATCAAAAGAAGAAGAAAAAAATCTCAAACTTCGATCTCAGTGAGGTGATCGTTCATCTTACACTGACTGGGATGTAGAAATGGATTCCTTGTGTGTTCTAAGTTTCATCAATCAGCATAAATGTCAAACAACAGTAGCATCAACTGGAACCTTTAACTGGTAGAACTGGAACGGTCACTAATTGCTAACATTAATACAGTAAAACCTCCGCTGACGAACGCTTAAGCTCACGAACTTTTCGCCTCAAGAACATTAAATTCGCGAGCATATAGTCTCTGCTGACAAACTAGTTTTCGGCGGACGAATCAAACCACGCGGTCGAACAGCGCCACGGTGGCGGCCACGAGAAGCTGACGCACGCTCACGGCGTCACAGTTCGTCACCCCCTTTCTTTGAGTGTGGAAGTGGTTTGTGTTTGATAGACATTTTGGACCATATTGAGTACTTTTGCTATTATGGGACCAAAAAAGACCCCACCACAGGCGGAGATCATTGAAAAACACGAACGAGGTTTGCGTTTGTGTGACTCAGTGTCCCAGTACCAGTACGCTAAGTCTACCATTGCTCCCATCCTTAAGAACAAGGAAGCTATTAAGGGTGCGTGTGTGGCTAAGGGTGTTTCCAAACAGTAGGCGTTTCCAAACACTCCTTCCAAACAGTAAGTCCCTCCCTCCCTCCTCCTCCCACTCCATTCCATCAAGCCATCAACTACCATCACAAAGGTAAATAAAACCACTTTATTATACAGTACAGTTTATTTCTTTAATTACAATACAATAGCACATTTATTATACATAAAATAAGGTATATTTTTGTGTAGTTTTAAGGCTTATTTAGTAGAAAATTATGTTTTATGGGGACCTGGGAACGGATTATTCTCATTTTAATGGTTTCTTATGGGAAATAAATGTTCGGAAGACGAACTTTTCGCCTTACACACACTTTCTGGGAACCAATTATGTTCGTGAGCAGAGGTATCACTGTACCTGTAACTCCATTTTATTGCAGTAACAATATTTTGATAACTCACAATTTATTAATTAATAAATGTAGAATCGCTTCTTCCCTAATTTGCCCGATATACTTGTAGCAAATGTTGCATCTTATTTTGGTAACATAGCCATCATCATTGGTATTGGGGCAGTGGTGGTCTAGTGGATAGGGCGCAGGATCGCTGATCCTAAGGTTGGGGGTTCGAGTCCCCACAGGGTTGTCACTTTTCCCCCCAGTGCAGCCTACTGGGTTATCAAAGGCGGGCCATGTCTGTCACTGTCTATGGTGAGAGGTTCATGTAAAAGAACCATCGCTGACTTTCGTAAAGAGTAGCTGCAAAGCCGTCAGCGTGTTTCTGTCCCTTGCTAAAAGGGTTGTGACAGGAAGGTCATCCGATGTAAAAACCCATGCCAAATCAAATGTGCGAATCAGATGATTCGCTGTGGCGACTCCCGAGAAAGGGGAAAAAGCCGAAAGGAAGAAAGAAAGCCATCGTCATTGGTATTTAGTATTGCGAAGTCGTCTTTAAACGAATATTTTCTGAACATTTTGGCGTGTACTCATATCGTGTCAGCCATTTTTGTTTTTGTTTATGACATTTCATCTCGTTTTCGGCGGTGTGCGGTATCACCCACTGCATTTCAGAAGTGAAATATGTATGTGATTGTTTTATTTGCGGGTTTCTGAAGACCGCTGACCGGTCATGTCGAAGCTTGTGTGTGTGTGTGTGTGTGTGTGTGTATATATACACACAGTGGTACCTCACCTTACAAAAGTCCCAGCAAACGAAAAATCCAGGTTATGCGAAACATTTTCCAAAATTTGCCCTCTAGGCAGATTAGTTAGAGTTAGAAGGCGTTACAAACCAAAGGGTGATGTGAGTTAATCCTCTGGCGCAGAGGTGAGCATGCTTTTGTTTATTGGGCGTAAATGAGAATAGTAAATTCAGGTGTGTGCTGCCCAGCTCAGCCACGCCCCTCAGCCGAAGGCACAACACCAAAATTAAAGTCCCCCAAAACACAGACAATCACAAAAAGGACATAAAAGAACAAGAAATGTAATAAATTGGCTGAATTAGAATCACGTGTGAGCTGCTCGGCAGTCAGCGAATACTCAAAACCGCAAATAATCAAGGGCCTACTGTGTGTGTGTGTGTGTGTGTATGTGTATATATATATATATATATATATATATATATATATGTATATATATATATATATATATATATATATATATATATATATATATATATATATATATATATATATATGTATATGTATATATGTATGTGTATATATATATATATATGTATATATATATGTGTATATATATATATATATATATATATATATATATATATATATATATATATATATATATATATATATATATACATATATATACATATATATATATATATATATATATATATACATATATATATATATATATATATATATATATATATATATATGAGAGATTTCCTTTCGGCTTTTCCTTTTCTCAGGGGTCGTCACAGCGAATGATTTGCATGTTTTTATTTGGCATAGATTTTTAAGTCGGATGCCCTTCCTGATACAACCCTTTAGCAAGGGACAGAAACACGCTGACGGCTTGCAGCTCCTCTTTACGAATGTCAGCAATGGTTCTTTTACATGCCTCACACCATAGACAGTGAGGCAGATGATATTAATTCAATGTTTCTCAAATAGTGGTGCGTGTTCCCCTGGGCGTGTGTGTGTGATGCCAGGGAACATGCCTTTTTTTTTTTTTTTGCCGCACTAGAATAACGTGTAATTGTACATCCACTACAGTAGGTGGCTGTGGCTCCCTCACTGTCAGAGTATGTCCAGAAAGGATTCACTCAATGGTAAAATATGAAGTGCAGTTAATAAACCCACCACTGAAAAATTTAACAGGGTCGAAAAGAGAGGTGGAGAGAGAGCTAGACAATGAGAGAAACTAAAGTCTCCCGAAAGTTGAGGAGGTATGAGGAAGTGGATGTAGCACTTGGCTTCACTTTGACTACGGTGAGAAACGAGGAAAGACTGGTGTGTTTACTGTGTCTGAAAACATTGGCCAGGATGAAGCCAAATAAATGAATGCGTCACTTAAAAGCATTCCACCCGATCACACCGATAAGGCGCTTGAGATTTTTCGGCAAAAACGCGTCGAATATTGTCAACAACCATCCCGCTTTGTGAATGTTACTCCAGCAAACCAGCGAGCTCTGTTAGCATCATATAAGGTGGCGTACCAAATTGCTCAGTGCAAAAAAATCCCCCACACCATAGCAGAGGAACTGATACTACCTGCAGCAGACATGGTCTTTGTTATGCTGGATGATGACACTGCTGTGAAAATAAGTCCAGGTCCCAGTTCAACGTTGAGCAGGAGCTGAGAGTTGCAGTATTGGGCTTTAAACCCGGCTTCGAAAAGCTGTGCACTGTGAAGTATGCAGCCATCAATCTTGACTTAATCATTTTGACCAAAAAAAAAAAAAATTTTTTTTTTTATTCATTTTTGTTTTGTTGGTTAAAGTGTTTATATATTGTGAACCTGAGTTAATGTTGCTGAACAGTTTGAATTTATTATTAGTTCAGTTCATTCATCAGTTCATTTTCTGTACCCGCTTAATCCTAATTTGGGTCACGGGGAGGTTGGTGCCCATCCCATCCAACTTTGGGCGAGGGCAGAGTACACCCTGGACAGCTCGCCAGGCCATCGCAGGGCGGAAACACACTGACGGCTTTGCAGCCTACTCTTGTTGAAAGTCAGCAATGGTTCTTTTACATACTTCACACCAGAGACAGTCGGAGACATGGCCGGCCTTTGATAACCCAGTTAGCTGCACTGGGGGGGACAGTGACAACCTTGTGGAGAGTGGGACTCGAACCCCCAACCTTTGGATCAGCGATCCAGCGCCCTATACCACTAGACCACCACTGCCCTTATAAATAAATAATTTATTATTATTTATTACTTTTATTTAATTTTATTTTTCAGTATCAAATGGTTCAAATTGTTGGTGAAAAATGTTTACAGTTTAAATAAGGATACTTTTTTAATTTCAGGAAAATTGATGAGCTTTAAATCTTTTTGTTTAAAGACTAAACATTTGTTAGTTATTCTTTGTTGTAAGTTGATCTATGTTTTTTCCTTTTTTTTTGTATTCCATACAATGTTATGCAGAGGATTACTTATAACAGTTTTATAGACAAATGACAGTATTTATAGTTGTGGGGCGTGAAATGGTTTCCTCTTCCGGGCGGGTGGGCGCGTGCGTGATTGAATAATTGAGAAGCACTGTATTAATTTAATGACAAACCTGAGTTGCAGATCTGTATCAGTATATACTACTAGGGCCAATGATTTTCTACGATGACGGAAATCATGGAATAAGCAATATGAAACACAAACATCACCCTGACATGGAATTACACACACAAACATTAGAATCACGTAAAATATGCATTAAGATCTTTAAATTTGCATTTTTTCTCTTGGCAATAGCATATATGTACAAGTAGCAGACGGCGAACATACTTTTCCGGTAGTTTTCCATCATGTATTGTGATTGGTTGATGTGACGCACAGCCGACTAATGAATTGTTAGCATACATGCAAAGTTCAGTTGAGTTGAAGGCCAGCAGATGGGTAAACATGGTAAAATTGTGATGTCATTGTGACTGGGGCCTTTAAAATCAAAGCAATCTCCGGCTATAAGTAGAGGGCCTGCCAAAGAACGGGTGAAGCAGTTCCCGGAACATTTCTATGATGCGTCATGTTTTGTAAATTTTGTCAACACGGTGTGGACTACATCCATGTTGATATCCGCAAACATCACATTGCTTCAAAAAAAGCACATGGCCAGAAAAAAAAAGCATGATGAGAATGACAAGTCCAGTACAGATAACGTTGGTGTACCTAAACCGAAACAGGCTTTATTGTTAAAACACTGTCCTCAATGTGGAACACTTCCACGAGATACTACACTTGGACAGCTGCATCTGAAACAATCGTTCCGATCGCATTTTGAGAGCTTGAAAATACTAGCACATGATGTACCTGTTTGTGTTATTGCTGATGAAACAACTGATCGAAACCACAGCATATTAAAGGTAGTTGCTGGTGTACGAGGAAAATACAATATAATTGATGTAGTAATTTTGCTGTACTTCAATGGGGATATCAAACGGAGATTTCCAGTTATATAACCACCTTCTGAATGTGTTAGCGCTCAGACAATCCAGACTTCATGATTATCATTGTAGTTTTACTGTAATAACAGTTTTGACTGTTCAGGTTTATAGTTACTGTTGTTGAGTTACAAAGGATTGAAATAACAGTTCTGGTTTGAATTTTATGGACTATAATAGTTACTGGTGTTGAGTAATGTAATTTTTCCATTTATGAGAATTTGTCAACTTTAAGTCGTTGGCAGTTCTGAGTAGCTACATGTGTTTCTGACTACTCCGACTTTCAGTTTGTAGGTGAAGTTAACTAGTCTGTGGCCATCCATAATATTAATATAATCAGTATCTGAGTTACGATGTACACAAGTTACAAACACGTCTAGCAGATGTCTATTATGAGTCTACTGTATATGTCCAGCAGCCAGCGCAGCGCGTAAGATAGTTGTGGCAGCACAGCATTCTACCACTACACCCAGTGTCTAGATACCATCGCAGTAGCATCTCTTTTACAGGACAATTTTATATTCATTTGCTGTACACCTGCATGGCCTCCAAGAGGAAGTCCGATTCATCAGATGGCAATTCTACCAAGAAAGCAAAGAAGGCACTGTCGTTGGAGATGAAGATGAAAGAGCTAAAGCAATATGAAGGAGAAAAGAAAGTAAATTCCATCACTCCCACTCCACGGTGTATACAATTTTGAAGGACGAGGACCGCTTTAAGGAAGCACTGAAAGCAGCAGCCCCAACTAAGTCAACTGTCATCACAAAACAGCGTGAAGGAGCGATTGCAGAGATGGAAAAGTTGCTATACATGTGGTTGGAAGATAATAGGCAAAGAAATGTGAAAGTGATGTTGCGAGCAGTACAAAGTAAGGCTACAAGTTTATTTGGCATGTTGAAAGAACGTGCAGGTGAAGAATACGCTTTACATGAATTCATAGCGAGTGCTGGGGGGGGGTTCAGCTTCGTTGTGTTAAATATCCGACTTGCGACCAATCCGACTTACAACTGGTTGGTCGGAACTGATCTAGGTTGTACCTCGGATAGTAAGTGTACTAAACTGTTATCTACAACTGTAACTGGTTACTAGTTACACTACAGAGACAAAACTGACACTTTTGTTGTCGATATGAAAATGTTCATTGGCAAGTTTTTTTTTTTTTTTTTTTTAAAGAATATCTTGTAAAGTTTACTTTGTTGGTTATCTGTGATCTGCATGATATTTTGCATCTAATTTTATCATGGTGCCTTCGCCTAAGTTTGAGATTAAGTATCAAAAAAATTTGTTATTGGTCAAAACTTATTCTTTTCATGGGTCACAGAAAAAGTGTTAAGTCGCAACAGCACATGACCACGATAAATAATGTGCAGTCCATTTCGGTGTCAGTTTTTGCAAGAAACATGCATAACATGTATAAACTTACGAAACATAAATGAAACAGAAACATGTACAGTATTGTCTGAAACAGAAAAAAGCAAATTTTGAAACGGAAAATCATTGTCCCTACACTACACAGGCACCTCAGCAAAAAAGAACCATGTTCAGGATGAGTTCACTGGGTGGGGCAGTGGGTGTAACACTGGGTGTAGAGCCTCAGAGATGTGGAACAGCAGCTCTTTAAATCTTCACAGACTTGTGATGGTGCTCCGAAGAAAGATAATGACCTAAATATAAATTGCATATTATGATCTGGACAATAGCACTGTGTACTTGATAGTGTTTGTTCAGCTCATTCAAATGAACATGAAATGTAAACATTTGTTTGTATACAGGAGGTTTGGACTTTAGGAAACACAAAAAAGCGCAAACTAGTACAAGATTTCTGTTTATATTTGCACGTACAGACGCTCCCCGACTTATGTTTTTAATTGGTTCTGGATGGCCGAACGCAAGTTGAAAGTAAACGTAAGTTGTTACAGTGACGTATGACGTGTGACGTATGACGCTCATACTGTGCTATATATCCATAAATACCATTACTGTATCTCATAAAACGCCCCTAACAATTATATAATATAAACATAACATAAAATATCAAATATAAAATAAAATATGTAAAATAATATCAAATAACACAACATTAATTTAAAATAAGTCACTTATTTATACCAAGTTACTTTACATGAAGCTTAAAACAGTCAATCAACGCTTACAATATATGAAGCGCTCAATACCGAAAGTAGTGTACTTGCTGTGGGTTATACAGACTTCCGGTCTTTCAAGTGCACAAGGGTGCCGTTGAACTTGTTTAGAACACAGCCTGCACTGATGCAGTCTCCCAGCAAAACAGAGAGTTCTTTCTTTTGCATAAGTAAGTAAACTTATTCAAGAGATGCATACAAAGAAAAAGTACAAATCCTCATCATCATCATCTTCCGCTTAGTCCAGGGTCGGGTTGCGGGGGCAGAAACCTAAGCAAAGAGGTCCAGACGTCCCTCTCCCGAGCCACTTCCTCCAACTCTGAGTACAAATCCTAATGAATATTAATATGAAAATAAGTATACACTCTTAGGATTCTGCTAAAAGATAATAAATATAAAGATTGTGCCAATCTGAGCAGATAGTTGATTCATCTCGGTGTATGAGATTTGCACCCATGCTAGTAGGCTTACGCTTCTGACCAACCAGATTTGCTTGGGGTTACAAAAGTTCACAAAACAGTGTAAACACAAAGATCACAGAGACGACGTCTTAACACAAGGGTAACATGATATATAACTGAGATATATATATATATATATATATATATATATATATATATATATATATATACGTCAGCATACTACGTAGGTACGTCTAAACTCAAAATTTGACTTTTTTTTTTTTTTTTTTTTGGGGGGGGAAAAAAAACGTAAAATGGATGAACGTAAGTTGGGGAGCGTCTGTAATGACAAACATTCAAAAAAAACGCATAAGAATAAAATATAAATATTCACACATGCAGACGCGACGTGCACACACAGATGCGCACCTCACATAAAGATGTACGTTTTGATGGGGGGTTTTGGGTTGTTTTTTGCATAATTGGCCTTGTTTTGCAGCATTTTATTTAACTTTTCCCCCTATTCTTCCTTAATCGCCTTATTTTTTAATTAGACAAATTTTATTTATTTATTTATTTTAAAAACGCAATGCACTGAAGCCGCATGAATCGAAGTGCGAAGTAGCGAGGGATCCCTGTATATAGAAATTATTAGTTATGCACAGAACGTATACAGGAATCACTGTCTGTCTGTGGAAGTTTGTGAGCGCAGCGCCCTCTACTTCTAGAGTTGTATGCACCTGAAGTAGTGCATGAAGTAAAATAATCCAGATCCGATGTTGGGCGGGGAAATAATTCAACAGTCAGGTTGTGGGGAGTGCACGGGGACTCTACACTGTGTTTACTGAGAGTTTGCATTAAATCATTCCAAATCAAGACGTATTATAGATTTAAGAATTGGAGCAGATAAATGTTTTATTTGTTTGAATTTAAAGTGTGATATTGTAAATTAGAATACAGCAACACAGCAGTTTACAGCTTGTGAGGAATTTTTTACCGTTCATCATGGTTTTGTTTGTATGGATGCATAACTGTAGAATGTTTGGTCAGGATGATGCGATCGTGTTTTCTCATGTGAAACAGTTCTCGCTGGTTAAAATGAAACCTTTCAGGATATAATCTTCACACTGTCCTTTATTGTTGCTTCCTGTGCATGGGAGAGCTTGTCTGACTCTGGTCTTCTGTCTCGTAGGTGTTGCTGCCTGTGTGGCCTTAAAAAGGATGCAGACGATAAAGTGCGTTGTCGTTGGCGATGGAGCAGTGGGGAAAACGTGCCTTCTCATTTCATATACCACCAACGCCTTCCCCGAGGAGTACATCCCCACCGTCTTCGACAATTACAGCGCCCAGATGAGTGTTGATGGACGCACGGTGAGCCTGAACCTGTGGGACACGGCAGGACAGGAGGAATATGACCGGCTGCGCACCCTTTCCTACCCTCAGACCAACGTGTTCATTATTTGCTTTTCCATCGGCAGTCCGTCGTCATACGCCAACGTCCGGCACAAGTGGTTCCCCGAGGTGTCGCACCACTGCCCCAGTGTGCCTGTGCTACTGGTCGGAACCAAACGCGATCTGCGCACCGATAATGAGACCGTCAAGAAATTAAAGGAGCAGAACCTGGCGCCCACCACACAGCAGCAGGGCACCTCGCTGGCGAAGCAGATCAACGCCGTGAAGTATCTGGAGTGCTCCGCTCTGCTCCAAGAAGGCGTCCGAGATGTTTTTGCTGAGGCTGTACGTGCAGTTCTCTACCCCGTCACCAAAAAGAATTCCAAAAAATGTGTGCTCTTGTAGTCTGACCTGGAAGACTGATGGAAGTGGACTCGGAGAGCTCGGAGGACAGACGGATCATCTTGGCGTATCTGGCCATCTCGCCTTCGTCACTCATGTTTTTTAACCACTCGATGTAATAAGTTTGGCTCCCCGCTATTTTTTTTTCCCTTTCTTTCTTTCTTTCTTTCTTGACAGTCACCAAAGTATGCACTCTTTATTCGAACTGAAGAACCCCCTGTATATTTCAAAACCACTTTCCCTTTTGTCTCAGCAGGGAGATGTGGTTTGTCGCGATTGCTCGTGCTTACCTCATGATTAAAAGATGGAATTGAAAGATATTTTAATAATAATGAAACAAAGCAATATAGAAAAGAAATTATGTTTAAGTCTGACCTGTGTTCAACCAGTGCTGGAGAAGGGCGGCATTTACTCAGGGAGTGTCTGAGGAGAGAAACCGCCGCTTTCCACTGCCTGAGGTGTGTAATTTGTCCTTTTTGTGTCTGACAGGTTCACTCAAATACTTTACGAATGCATACGCATTTATACACGTCGAGACTATAGGACCAGAGAATGAAAAGATTTCCTGCAAAAAAAAAAAAAAACTATTTAGATATCCAATGTGTTTCATTCTTACCCAACATCTTAATAATAATTTTTTTTTGTTTTTGTTTTTTTTGGGCTTCTGTGAATGGGCGGTTGGAACGATGTGTCATTACATATCACACCATTTCTAGATGCAAAAAAAGCCTGCAACACAATACAGTATTTATAGAATGCACGGTGCAAGATTGTACACATCTTTTCTCGTAAAAATGACTGAAGTGCCACCTGATCCGTGTTCGCTGGTAACCCAGTCTTCCTCGTTGTCTTCCCTGTTTAACTCGGGCTTGCTGATATTCACTTCACCGCCTCATCGTACAATGAAAGCCGGGGTCGGTTTTCTCTTCAGTGCTCCAGCCGAACCCCTCATTGCTCTCAGAGTTTTTTTTTTTTTTTTTTTTTTTTTTAATTTAAGCCACGCCCACCCTTCATACATGCAAACTCCTCTCTGATTGCTGGTTCGTACATGGTGGGGTCACGTACAAGCAGGGAGACACTGGGGCATTTGATTGGATATTTCCCATTGGACGACCATGAGGCAATGATTGGTCGATGCTTTTTCGGGACTACGCAGACCTTAAGTTATTGATTGTAAAAACAGTTTAAACCAATTTATTAGTCTGTGTATACAGCAAAAGATTTAGCAACCCAAACTTTCATGCAAACATTTCATGTAATGATTTATCGCCGTGATTAATACAGAATGTGCTTATTTACAAGATTTAGAAAAAAAAAAAAAAAAAAAATCCATGCTGATCTATGCAGCCCACTTTCTCTCGGCTCTCCTCTCTTGGATCTCTGACTGACACATGGACGAAGGGGGAGGAGGGTGGGACAGATTACATTTCAACATCAACCTAAACTCTTAATGTGTTTATATACATACAGATTGACAATATGTGCGGCGCTCCACCGAACGTAGGCGCTTGACGCAAGTGACGTATGGTGCTTGTGAGACAAAGCGCGGCTTACCCGGGCTTCCGATCTGATCTTTCAAGTGAGCAAGCGAAGGTTGAGTACTAAACAAGTATTCGACGCACACTTGCTCACTTGAAAGATCAGATCGGAAGCCCGGGTAAGCCGCGCTTTGTCTCACAAGCACCATACGTCACTTGCGTCAAGCGCCTACGTTCGGTGGAGCGCCGCACATATAGGTCATCATGATCATTTCTTGGCCAGTATATCATCTAACAAAAAGGTTAGTGCGATCATAATGTGCCTTTCTGGTGCTTTCACATCTAATGCAGTCACACCAATAGAATTCCAAGTGCCTGACGTGTTTCTGGATGTGGTTCGTAAACCCGCCGTATCCTGTGAAGTTGCCCAAAGCCTTAAAGGAGTCAAATAGAATTGACTCGTGTCATGCATTTCAGTGAGCTATAAAGGTAAATGACGCTTTGGTCATCTGGTTCAGAAGGTTTAGTACCGTGTGTGTGTGTGTGTGTGTGTGTGTGTGAGTGAGTGAGAGACATTCATTCTTAATCATCGTGTTTCACAGTGAGTCAGTGCTTACCCTCAGCAGGTATTCCACAGCCGTCAGCCCCGGTATGGCGAAATCGTGTCACGCATGCTGAAATCGATGCCTACAAATGTCATGATGCTGTGGTGGTTGGACTGTTGAAACATAATGATATTTCAGTCTGTAATCATGTTTAAGGTTCATTTCCCTGTAAGTGATCCCGAGCACTTGCTGCTATGTATCTATGTGAGAGAAATGGTTCTGAAGAGGGGCTTCACTGAGCCTTGCCATAAGAAGACCAATAAAAATCACTGATTGATTGATTATATACCTGTGAAATACTCTCACTCATTTGCTTAACCACTTAATCCTTCTGGGGTTGCTCAGAGACCGGAGCCCATCTCAGCCGACCCTGGTTAAAGGAGTACACCCCAAACAGCCTGCCAGAATATTACAGGTCAAAGGAAACCCTATCGTTGGCGGTTAGGGACAGCCGTCTAACCTCATGTGCATGTGTTTGGACTGTTGGAGGAAATTGGTGTACCCAGAGGAAACCCACGCAGACATGGACAGAACGGTCAACCCCATACACAAACACCCAAGCTGGGATTGGGACTTGAACTCAGGACCTTTTTTGTTTCGAGGAAGATGTGCTAACCACTATGCGTCCCTTCTGAGTTCGAATACCAGACGCAGCTTGGATGTGTGGAGTTCGCAAGTTCTCTGTGGGCTTGTGTGGGGTTACAGGGATGCCTCGATACTTCACGCTTCAATTCAGCTTCACATTTAAAAAAAAAAAACAAAAACATATTTGGCGAATTCAAAGAATAAGGAAAATGGCGCAAAACGAGGCCAATTATGCAAAAAAAAAAAAGCATCAAAACTACTTACATTTTTATGTGAGGCACGCATCTGTGTGCACGCGCACATCTGTATGTGTGTATTTATAGGTAATTTACATTTTATGCATTATTTTTGAATGTTTAATTGTTATTATAAGCATTGAATATGTATTTGTGGATATTATATACACATGTACGTATACATAAGTCAGGTGGGGTTGATCCTACTTCGCGAAAATCAGGGGTTGGAGGTCTCGGACCCAATTAACCGCGGAAAGTGAGCGATTCTTGTAATTTGATCACTCTGGTTTCCTGTTACAGTCCACACAAGGGTAACTGGATGTTGGAAATTGCCCCTAGGTGTGCGTGTAAGTGTGAATAGTTGCTTGGCCTTGTGATACACTGGCAAGCTGTTCTGAGTTGGCTGAGATAGGCTTCGGTGCCCCGAATAGGAATAAAGCAGTCTGGCGAATAGTTAAATGTGTTTTTTTTTCACCTAAAAACATGTTAAATGAGTAACCATTTGATGAGGAGTTGAGTATTTTGGACCGCTTGTGTTTGAGCCTGTGTGAGTTTGATCAAACTTTTATTTTGTAAATTTTATGTTTGAAACTTTGTCACTTTTGACCGCCTGCACATGTAATAATTGCCATCTTGGTCTGTGGCTGATGTAAAAAGTGACATTACTGAACAGTAGAGTGGTCTCAGAAGTGAAGTGGTACTGTGTGTGTGTGTGTGTGTGTGTGTGTGTGTGTGTGTGTGTGTGTTTTCAAAAATTGCACATTTCTCTATGTATCAATGCTTACTTGCAGTGTCCCAGTTAGTCAGGCTTCTCAGATGCTAATAACTTTTTGTTTTATATATATTATATTATGTGTATATATATATATATATATATATATATATATATATATGTATATTTTATATATATATACATACACACACACACACATATATATATATATATATATATATATATATATATATATATACATATATATGCATATATATATACACACACACACACATATATATATATATATATATATATATATATATACACACACACATATATATATATATATATGTGTGTATATGTGTGTGTGTGTGTGTGTATATATATATATATATATATATATATATATATATATATATACACACACACACACACATATATATATGTGTATATATATATATATATAGATATAGCGAGAGAGAGAATACAATACTTAGCCAAAGAGTGCCTTTGGATATAAATATATATCAGACTGAGAGCACGTTTGATAAAGTGGACCTGTTGTTTCAATCGTTTATCTGAGCGTAACAAGCCATTTCTTTTCTTTATTGAAATGAATTCTATCATTTTAAATCCATTCAAGTTTTGTTTTAATTTGTTTTTGTCATGTTAAAAAACATCAGAGAACTGTGGAGGCATCTCACCTGAGTGTTGGTGTCATGAATTATTCTGTAAAAGGGTGAATGTGAGAATGAATCGCCATGTGTTTGTACTCTTCCCTTCATTCTACCCTCCACCCGTCGAAATGGAGCAGAAAGGGCGTCATGTCGCAGCTTGTCTGCCTGCTTTGGTGTATGGTACGTACTGCATTTATACACTGGGAACTTGATTTTTTTTTTTGTTGTTGTTTGTTAAAACTGTCAATTTTATAACAGACATTTGTATAAATGAACTAACAGTGTAACAATTTTAAATTATGCCAAATAAAACTATAATTTGCATTCCGTGGTTTCCTTGTGGATGATTCTGTATCAGTGACACATCCTGTTCCTGTAGAGCACGTCCACCTCACAGCAAGAAGGTCCTGGATCCGAGTCCCCAGCTCGGCAAGGTTGCTTGAGTTTGGCGGATGTGTTTCCTCCTGGGTACTTCAGTTTCCTCCCACGGTCCAAAGACGTGTACATTAGACTGAATGGTGGAATCTAATGTTCCAGATTTCAATTCTTGTGAGAGTGTGAATAGTTGAGCGGCGTCAGCCTCTCTGCAAATGTTTCTACACTGATGCCTTGCTACTTCGTGCTTCAGTTTCTGTGGCTTCAGTGCATCGCGGGTTTTTCAAAAATATTCATCGAAAAATAGGAAAAAAGTTCAGGAAAATGCCGCAAAACAAGGCCAATTATGCAAAAAAAAAAAAAAAAAACCCAAACAATCAATCAACCCAAAACGCGGCGATGGGGGGGAGGGCTCGGTCCGTATTACCCGCGGAAAGTGAGAGATCCGTGTAGTTTGAATTGGATATTTGCTACGGCATTCAAGCCAGTTATCTCAATCTGACAGTTCAAGACCAGAATGGTTTTGAACGTGGGCTGTAGTCAGATGGCGGCGTATTGGTTACCATGTTCACCTCACACCAAGGCAAGTTTGCATCTTTTTCCTGTGCCTGTCTGAGTTTCCTCCAGCTAGTCTGGTTTGGACTATAGGAGGAACCGCTCTTTCACCAAGTGTTGGCTGAGATGGGCTCTAGCCTCTCCCTGGCTCTATTGGGATTAAGTGGTTTGGTGAATGAATGAGTCTCTACAGAATTCACAAGATGAATAGAAGTTACTCGTCAGGACTGCAAATGGAATAAATGACACAAACAGGAAGAGGAAACTGATCAGTCTAGGGTCATGTTTTGTTCTGAATCTGAATACGCGACCAAACCTGTGTCGTTCTTTAAGCAGGTTTCCGCTGCGCTCATGCACAGAAACCACACCAAAAGCCAAGTGCATCATGCACTGCAGCATAACATCAACACCTCACAGTAGTTCGTCAGAGTTCTCACTGTAGGTGCATCCTGATGCGTTCAAGTAGCTTCACCGGGACTGGAACTGTACTGGGCATACAATCGAGACGAACACAGACAATTCATTTCATCATGATGACGATGATACCCTTATGGTGGAAAAAAGGAATCAATCAAAAGTAAAATGTGCACCTTTCATCCAGAAAGTGTTTTTTTTTTTCATCCATTTCTAACAATGTAGTTTATATAAATCTCAATCAGGGACAGCAAGGTGGTGCAGTGGTTAGCACATCCGCCACATAGCAAGAAGGTCATGGGTTCGATTTCCAGCTCAGGGATTTCTGCATGGAGTTTGCATGTTCTCTCCGTGTTTGAATGAGTTTCCGCCAACAGTCCAGACATACACATCAGGCTACAATAGCTGTTTGTGTTGCCCTGCAAAATCCTGGTGAGCTGTTCAGGGTGTATGGTGCCTTTACCTGGCATCGGCTGAGACGGGCTCCAGCTTCCTCGTGACCCTAATAGGATTAAGTGATTCAGAGATGACAGAGTGAGTTAGTATGACTTCTCTTTTATTACTCTGGCATGCTCAGTAGGCTAATTGGCCGGCATGCTCAGTAGGCTAATTGGCCGGCATGCTCAGTAGGCTAATTGGCTATTCTAAATTGCCCCCAGGTGTGAGTCTGAGTGGTTGGTTGTGTTGGCCTTGCAGTGGACTGGCAAGCTGTTCAAGTTGTACCCTGCCTTCGCCATCAGTCAGCAGATATAGGCTGCAGCCTCCCTGTGCAGGATCAAAGGGTTTGGCAGCCAAAGGTTTTGACTTGGAATCTCGCTCGTCGGCCTTTCTTTATGGAGGTCATGTGACCCTATGCTCGTGTGGGTTTCCTTTTTGTACTCCAGATTTTTCTCACATTCTGAACACCTGTGCATTTCGTGATTGCATTTGGTTGTAAATTTCGCATAGATTAGCAAGTGATTGAGTCTCTGTCTCCCAGCAGGTCTGTGTTAGCTTTGCATGTCTGGACAGCTCTTTACTTGTACGTGTGACAAAAGAACCTTAGAAATTTTTACGGGATAATAACTGGATGAGTCACGCTCAAGTTCACGTTTCCTGTGAGTTTATTCATGTGTTTAACTGTTCCTGGGCCACGATACACAAGAGTATCTTTTCTATACTCATAACATGATGATAACAATGTGTACATTTTATATACAGTATATATTATATATACAGGTATACTTTGGCTTAAGTTGTTTCGAGTGAAGTCGTTCTCGATTATACGTCGGTTTTACAAAAGTATAGAAAAATAAAAACAAATAAAGTTGAATAAATAAAGTTTAATAAAATAGATTTTATTTGTTATGGTCTGTGCTGGCTGGAGGAAATAACTCTCTTCATTCATTGCAAGCGCTGGCGAGGGGCGTGGCTGCTACCTGCAGGCGAGGTCCAGAGAGTGCACCTGTTTCCATTCAGCAATCAGCAATTAGTGAGCTATAAATAGGAGCGACGCGTTTCCCTCCGACGTCAGAAGATTGTCCTTCCCAGTGGTTCCGTTCCCCTGTTATCTCTCTGACTCCTGGTATCCTGCTTCGTGCTCGACCGGTTTTCATCGATTAATTATTTCCAGTGATTTAGATTTTCCAAAGTGCAAAATAAAATCGTTGAATCTTCTTACATGGTCTCCTGCAACTTTGGGTCCGACGCATATGCTCCAGGCGCAACATTATTAACCATATTGAAAATTGCATTCATGAATAAAGTCCAGAACTAGGAATGGTTATTTTCTGTTTAGTCTAGACAAGTAAATTTGGCGTAGCCTAGCCTAGGCTAACATAGAGACGAGCTAATTCAACTTAAGTCGTCTCTCCTGGAACCAATTAACAACGTTGGGTGAGCTATACCTGTATATAATTACAATATGAGATAAAATAAATTAAAATGTTCACTCCTACCAGATCAACTCCACTGTGTTGGCACTCAGTTGATCCAGAAGAGTGAGTCAGCAGATCCGGCACATTCCGCAGGTTAAAGGTGAATGGGCAGTGGTGGTCTAGTGGTATAGGGCGCTGGATCACTGATCCAAAGGTTGGGGGTTCAAGTCCCTCTCTCCACAAGGTTGTCACTGTCCCCCCCCAGTGCGGCTAACTGGGTTATCAAAGGCGGCCCATGTCTGTCACTGTCTATGGTGAGAGGCATGTAAAAGAACCATTGCTGACTTTCGTAAAGAGTAGCTGCAAAGTCGTCAGCGTATTTCTGTCCCTTGGTAAAAGGGTTGTGACAGGAAGGGCATCCGACGTAAAAACCTCTGCCAAATCAAACATGCGAATCCGATGATTCGCTGTGGCGACTCCCGAGTAAAAGGGAAAAAGCCGAAAGGAAGATAAAGGTGAATATCTTTGCTGATGCCTACTTAACTTGCTTTCAAATACAAAGCCACACTCCTACTTATACCGAGGAGCGATTCGGAACAGTCAGTTGGCGTACTGGGCATGTTTTTGGATTGTGGGAGGAAACTGGAGTACCTGGATGAAACCCACAAAAGAGCAGGGAGAACATGCAAACCCCCACACAGAAAACCCTGACCCAGCCCGGAACTCAAACCGGTGACCTTGCTGTGAGTTGGACATGCAAACCACTACGCCGCCATGTCCCCTGTGCTATTACGTAAACATGCAAATAAAATAAAAAAAAATACCGGTAATAAAAAAAAAACGCAGAACGAATATTCTACTTACCAAACCACA